>JAYKKM010000504.1:3400000-3877622 GCA_035772405.1 Chrysogorgia sp. JL179-B06 | reverse complement strand
GGATAGTAAATAGACTGGATAGGAAACTAAGATCACGTGCGAGGTTTCCAGCATGCTGATTGGTTTTAGACACCAAGTTGATGGCGTTTGGTCGCGTGAAAACCTAGTTGCAATTCGTGATGTCACGAAGATGTCACGAATACACAGATTTTACTGAAGTTTCTCTTTCGACGTCTCCATATTTTCGTATTCAAGTAAGCTATATTGAGATTCCAAAATGTTTCATCGTCTTACAAACCTGCCTAAGCCACGACCAAATGATCGAGGTAAATGTTGTTCGTCTTTGTTTCAGCTGTTTTCGTTTTGTGGTGAAGAAACTGGCGTCGCAAAACTACCGTTGTTTTAGTTGAAATTTGGGACGCGTTTTTTCACCGTCTAAAGTTGGATCTTTTCGCCTAAAATGAGTAATGGTAGTCGGATATTCCATCGTAAAGTGGCATTGTGATATTATTTGGTAGTTTGACTGTAATTTTTAGCTGTATTATCGCTAAACGTTGCGATTTATGGTGTTTTTGTTACGTCACGATTTGCAACTAGGTTTCCACGCTGACGTCAGCCAGTTTCCTATCCAGTCTATTTACTATCCATGGTATCACTCACTAGTCTATAAATGTACAAGCTGAAATAGGGGTTAGATTTCTGTAGCTAACGCTAGGCGGGGTGTTAGGGTTAGAAAACATGTTAGGCGGGGGGTTAGGGTTAGGATCTTTGTTGTGTTGGGGTTGGGTTCTAGCATTAAATTAACAAGTTGCTTTGCTCTTAATTTGATCATCAGGGTTGCCAATTTTGCCTTTTTTAGGCCAAATTTCTCGATTTTGGCTTCTTTTATTGTGGTTTGGCTTCCAAAAATTCTATTTGGCCTATTCCTATTTTTTGGCTTTTTTCAAAAGTATGGAGTAAATTCGAGTAACTATGGACAATTTCCCAGTCTGAACTCTATGACAATGCACCGCACCATTAATATTGAATGAAAAGATTCGCCGTTGGTCGGATCACTATAAACCAATCAGAATTCAGATTCGTGCTACCTGTCTTCGCAGAGGTCCGATTATTTTTCAACCAATCACATATCAATAATTTTGATCCGCTGAGATATATAAAGGATTTTTCCGTTCGAAAAAGACTTAAATTTCGATTCGAACTTCAAAGTTTCACTTTCAACTTTTAAAACGTTATTAAAAATTAAAGCTCATTGGCTGTTGACGAACTTATATCCTAAACTAAAACAATGTTGTGCACTACTACACTGAGTCACTGACTTCATAATTCATATGACTTAGAAACTATCGCTGTGCTGTATTCGGGGATATGCATGCTGACTGCTGAGTGAAGGTGGAATAAAAGTGTAAAACATCGAAATGTTGTCAAATAATAAAGTTATTTTCCTTATGAAATTTATATTTCATAAATATTTCTTATTTAAAGATGTAATAAACAGAATTTCTGAGTTCTTGTATCATGATATGTATTACTCCATAGTGCCATTACGCTTAAAAATCGCTTGGGCACGATCCTCTGGGTAGGAGATTGGGTTTGAGTTTGGCCCTTTTTGGCTTCTTTTGATCTTGAATTTGGCCACTTCGGGCTCAGATCTGCTGGCAACCCTGTTGATCATTATCATCATTTTAACAGGAATGGTTGATTGATCATTGTAATAGTCTCTATCAAGTCCGAAAACAACTACAACCACCATGTGTTTTCTATGTTCTTTTATTTCTCTCTCTTGCTTTTTCACATGCCTTCTTCCCTCCTCCTTCGTTCCCCTGTCTCCCCTGTATCCCCTTGGGTCCTTATTTAGACATTACAATCATTATAGTCATTATAAGACTCTGCCAGATATTAAATGTGCGGTTCTCTGGTCAAATTCGCGGTTCTCTGGTCCTGGCACGTTCTCCTGAAATCGACGATAGTTTGAACGACGTACAATGTTCTTTGAAACGATTTGAGTCTGGAAAATTGGTGTTTAATGTCATTCTGTCCAGGTTGTCGTTTTAGTTAACAGGCTTAATTTAGGCTTAATTATCAACAATAAGCTAACTTGGAATGGCCATATTGAAGCATTAGTCAAGAAAGTTTCTCGTAGGACTATATTTCCTCGTCCAGCTAAAGCGTGCCAAGGTATCATCCGTAGATCTAATTCAGTACTACTGTGCCTGCATTCGCTCCACCATGGACTACGCATGCCCAGTGTTCCATTACGCACTGCCAAAGTACTTGCAAAATGATATCGAGCGCATCCAGAAAAGAGCCCTTGCAATTATATACCCTGGCATCCCATATCAAGACTCCTTGACACAAGCTGATTTAAAAACAATAAATGAACACCAGGAAATGTTAACAAATAAGTTTTTTATTCTATAGTGGCTAATACAGATAATAAGTTGTACGACATTTTGCCTAAACGCCTCTGCAATCCTAGATACTTGTTAAGAAGAAATAGAACTTTCTCTCTTCCAGCCGTAAAGACCAAGAGGTTCTTAAACTCTTTTATAATACGAAGTAGCATGTTATATAATGAATTATTTTAAATTGTAAAGTAATATAAAGTAGGTGTAGTTTTTAAATGTTTAATTGATTATTAATTTTTATCGAAAATTTATATACCTTTTTACTTGATACTGTATATGTAAAATTACGCAATTCAGTATTATACTGCAATGTAATTTGTTAATAAATCTATCGATCTATCTATCTATCTATCTTAATAACAATTTTACACCATCTTTTAGTTTGAATGAAGTTTGTTTATATTACTTAAATATATATGCATAGTTGAGTGATTTACTGATTTGGCTTTTGAGCTTGAAGCTCCAATTGTTTTCTATTTTTGCTGTGCAAGCTGTCTTATTTATTAGTTGTTTATATATTAACCTGCAAAATACCGAATGCTAATCAATGTGAACGTCTAGTCAAGAGCTCGCTGATTTCTGAGTTTGAAAACTCATTGGAACGGCCATTATAAATTGTTACCAGTGTGTTAATTGTTGTGGCACTTGTTATTAATCTTGGATATTAATGTTTATCATTTTGGATATTAATTATTTGTTTATTATCTTGGATATTAATGTATCCCTCGAGTCTGACCCAGTCCATCACTGAATTTGGTCGCCATGCTTCTTTCTCTCTTCCCGTCATTCCCTGCGCGCGTCTGATTTTCCTCCCGCTACGCCTTTTCTAATAAAATATATAAGCCTCTGAGAGAGCACAAAAGCTTGCCCCCGTGTACGTCACATCCGTTTCACATTTTGGGTAAATTAGACTGACACGGCAATGATATCTGTTCGATTGAAGGTCTTCGTGTGTCAAGATTTATATAAAAATCAACGGCAAGGTATACGAAACATATCTATTACGAAATTACACCGGTTTAATTGACATAAAAGCATTAAATCATCGGGTAAACGACGAATAGATCTTGAAGCATGTCCTTATGATTTTAATGAAGAGTCTCGCTTTAATCGCTTACGCATTTTCTCATATAACATCTGATCTTCACATTTTAAGTAGACGAAACCTACAGCGTTCGATTCGCCAGATTCAAGTGATCATTTCGATATAGAATTTATTTAAATCGGACAAAAACACAACGTTTCATAATGATTAATATTACGGAGTTTCACTCAATGATTGATCTCTCATCTGTGTTTCTCTCATCTTGGAGAGAATCTTTGCAATGGTTTGCGGGTTTACAGGTCTCGGTAAACTTTTCCAACTGCGATTCATTGCCAATAAAACGAAAGTCCGAACTCGCTTCAATTCGCTTGCATCCTATGGGGCAAAGGGGGCATTTGCCCCTGGCTCCAGATTTTAACGAATGGTGAATACTTCAGTTAAATGAATACTCTTATTTAATATCATGCAATGGAGGACCTGTGCAAAGTATATATATAAGTAAAATAGCGGCCTGCAATCCGAAATTTCTAAACCTAGCGGCGGCATCCCGAAAGTAGCGGCCGCCCGAAAGTAGCGGCCGCCCGAAAGTAATGGCCCTTTCGAAAATAGCTCAGTTTCTGCGTGATACATGGCAGTGAACTTCTGTTCTACTACCGGCTACTGCACAGAAATCAAATGATGTTATTTACGTAATATTTAAAGGCCGAGAAAGAGGACTAGACCGGGTTTTCAAGTACGAGGATTTTCTCAAAATCAATTAGTGTAATCCCTAAGTGTAATCCCTAAGTGGATGTAATCCTAATCCTAACCCTAACCCTCCACCTAATATATACTAACCCTAACTCTTACGATAATGTTTTATTTTAGAAATAACAGCTGATTTTAATTTCGACTTTTACTACCGATAGTCTATGTGACGTCATTTCGGGATTTTATATGGAAATTCAACCGATCTGATTGAATAATTTGCTCATGAATTATTAATGAGTTTGAGAAAGTTATGTCATGACAGTTTAAGACATGGAAACCCAAGACCAAATTTCGCCATTTTAGCAGCGATGTTATTTTCCCCCAAAATGTGATGCGAGTCATTTGACGCTATCTCAGGCACTATCCCCCTTGTATTTGAAAGCTTGAGGTGGACGCGCCTGAGGCAGGCTAAGTACGATGCTCTCATGTTATGACCGGCCCAAAAATATTCTTTGCCCCCGGCCCTGGAGGGTTAATAATAATAATAATAATAATAATTTATTTCTATAGCGCTAATTCCTTAAAGTCCAAAAGCACTTCACATCTACACATGCACTAAATCTATTACATATAAATAATCGAATAAGTATTACTCCTAAAAATACAGAAATCTAAAAATCAAGTTAAAAAGTTAAGCCAAGTTAAAAAAGTTAAAAATATGTTTCCTTGAATAAAAACGTCTTCAGAGCCTTTTTAAAACTTGTTACAGATTAACACCCCTTCAGCTCTAATGGAAGGGCATTCCAGAGATGAGAGACGCACACAGAAAATGCTCTATAGCCGTAAGATTTTAAATTATAAGATTGCGTCTTCAGTAACGGCTTATTCTCTGATCTAAGGCTGCGTCCTGGTCTGTATAGATCTAAAAGTTCTTCAAGATAGGTAGGTGCCATACCATTCACTACTTTGTACGTATATATATAGTAGAATCTTAAATTCTATGCGCTTCTCGACTAGTAACCAGTGAAGTTCCATTAGAACAGGAGTTATATGTTCGTATTTTCCAGATAGTGTAACAAGTCTTGCTGCAGAATTAAGTACGTATTGCAGGCGCTGGATTTTATATTTAGGAAGGCCATGCAAAAGTGCATTGCAGTTGTCCAGTTTTGATGTAACAAAGGCATGAACAAGCGTCTTAGCAGTATCCAGACTAAGAAACTTTCTGACACGCGAAATAAGTCTGACCGACTAGAAAGCAGATTTACAAACGTTGGTGATGTGGTTATCTAGGCTAACATACGAGTCAAAAGTGACGCCAATGTTCCTCGCATGGTCAGAGGGCTGAAAGTTGTACGCTGGCTATACTTGCATGCAATCCAGAGGTGGAGCAGGACGATGCTTAGCATGGAGGACTAGGATCTTTGTCTTATCGTCATTCAATTTCAAGTTGTTGTGCAGCATCCAGGCATCAATGTCATTAATGCATGTTTCCAGCCTTAGTTTGGCGTGCTCGAGATCTCCAGCAATAGATGTCTTGAAAGTGTAGTAAATCTGTGTGTCATCAGCGTATTGATGGAAGGAGACCCCGTGATTGCGCATGATGTCGCCTAGTGGGGTCGTGTAGAGGCCCAAGCACGGAACCCTGTGGGACCCCACAGGTCAAAGCACGATGGGTCGACCGTTCGTTTCCAATAGAGACAAACTGTGTTTCTATCTGCCAAGTATGACGTAAACCACTGATGAGGCCATGCCTTGAATACCAAAACGGTGATATAGCGGCCTATGAAGCAGAGTCTGGTGATTTACCGTATCGAACGCTGCGGACAGGTCAAGCAGCAACAGGACCACGCACTTGTCATCATCTTAAGAGTGCTGTGACCAACTTTGTACGCAGACTGGAGAGACTCAACTAGTTTATTGTCATGCAGGTCGAGATGCAGGTAATTATTTACTTGCAAAGCAACAACTCCGATCTCTCGCATGATTTGGAAGTGAACATTAGATTAGATATAGGTCTATAGTTAGGGAACAACTCATGGTCCAGTGATGACTGTTTCAGTAGTGGGTCCAATAAAGCTTCCTTCAAAGATGCAGGCATTATCCCCTGACCAATTGATAGGTTCACAATCTTGGTTAAGGCTGGCAATAGAATATCCAGGCACTGCTTCAACACAGTTGCAGGGAGAGGGTCCAGTTGACACGTCTTCATTGTGGTACCCCGAATGATGTCTGCCAATTCCTGAGATCGTGACGGGATCAAATACACAGTGTATCCATAGGGGGCTGCACAATCAGGGAACTGATTTACTACGCCACTAGCCTTCCTCGATTCAAGTCCAATACTGATCTTAGATATTTTCTCCGTAAAAAAATCAGCAAATGCATCCGCCAGTTCTGACGATTTGTCGCAGGTGGGAAGCTTTCTTTGAGCTTTCACATGTAGCCACTTATTGACAACTGCGAATAGGTTTAATTTAATTAATTAATTAATTTAATTAATTTAATTAATTTAATTAATTTAATTAATTTAATTAATTAAATTAATTAAATTAATTTATTTAATTTATTTAATTTATTTAATTTATTTAATTTATTTATTTAATTTATTTAATTAACCTAACTCTTTCTAA
The DNA here is from genome assembly GCA_035772405.1 of Chrysogorgia sp. JL179-B06. Lineage (NCBI taxonomy): Eukaryota > Metazoa > Cnidaria > Anthozoa > Scleralcyonacea > Chrysogorgiidae > Chrysogorgia > Chrysogorgia sp. JL179-B06. The sequence goes on along the minus strand of JAYKKM010000504.1, from coordinate 3,870,909 downwards.
TTTCTTTTTTTAAATTTTTTAATCCGCCACTGACTATATGTTGTCATGTTGACGTTTCGTCCACTGTTTTGCGAGTTCTTTCTTTAATCTCTCATCTGTGTTTCTCTCATCCGGCCAGTTATCCTGGAGAGCATTTGCACTAGTTTGCGGACAACAAGACGCCTGCTAGGCGTTAACTCGGGCTATGTTCACATATGCAAGTTCTAGAGAAACATGCAGTAAATTGTATTAATTCATTATAATTTACCCAAAATGTGAAACGGATGTGACGTACGCGGGGGCAAGCTTTCACGCGTAGTTGCGTAGACCTTACGAGAAACGGGTTTTCCATGGGGGTCTACAACGTAGGCTAGAAAATAAATATCCACGAAAAAACCTAAAATGGGACATGATTGTCATATCAGGACACAACCAAGCATGATGCAATGTACATACATTATTTCCAACAAAAAGCAGGTCAAAATTGAAAATTCAACTAATGTGTTCTTAGCTTACCGTTCAGGGCCGTCGCGAAGGGGATTGAGCAGCAGGGGGGGGAGTGGGTGATAATTAATTTTGCCGACAAATGGGCGTGATCATTGGGTGTGGTCGTTCAAAAATAATAAACCAAGACATGAACGACCAAACTACCAAAAACTCCGACTCACAGGAAAGATGGAACTATCGGTATATTATTATTATTATTATAACAATCTTTAATCAGGGTGTCCCCGTCACAGAAGTGGTTTTCAGAGGAGCCCTGCATCATTAAAAATATATACAACAATAAATAAATAAAAACATAACATAACATAACATAACGTTACAAAAAGCAAAACAAAACAAAAAACAACCTATAAAATGCAGTTACAGTATACAATTAATAAAACACTTATCAAAAAATACAATAAATTAAAATAAACTTAAGCAGTTCAATATTGGCTTCTAGGGGGTCAATAAAAGTGTAGTTTAACTAAAAGAATAGTATAGAAAGGCCTGGCGTACATCACACTTCAGTTCCTCTGCTGTATATCTCGTGATTTCGATTTTCGAACAGTAATTTGCTGTCTTGCCGAAAAAAGATTTGCCGACAAAAGTTGATGAACATGAAATCTTGTTGGTCAGCAGTCACATCAACTGGATACGCTGGATGGAAGACAGGCGAGGGGTTAGGGTTAGAAAACTCATTAGGTGGGTTGGATTTCACATCGCATTTACTTGGGAATTTTCTAGCCCTTGGAGGAGGGCTAGTGATTGGCGCCAACATTGACGATGGCGAACAAGCAAAAGTTCCTGATAATTTCTCTGCAACTATCCATGTTTCTCGTATTAATTTTCCAACAGTATTACCTAGCTGTTAATACTTTGGAAAATTAATGATATGAACAGAAATACGCAGTTGATTTATTTACTTCAACAAAAACGAAGCAACGCTTAAGTGATCTCAAATACTACGAAAGCCGACGAGGGACTTCAGAGTTCAGAGTTCATACAGTAGTTCAGACTTCAGAGTTCAGAGTTCAGACAATTCATACGCACGGAAGGCCATGCTGTAAAGCCAGAAAACCAGCAATTTCAGAATTTGTGAAACCCTGTAGAAAGTAATTACTAATCAAGCCATCTCTATCCTGTCTGCCGTCTTTGATCAATACAGGTGTATAAACTGGTGGAACTACGAAAGCCGACTTCACAATTCAGACTTCAGACTTCAGACTTCAGACTTCAGACTTCAGAATTCCGACACATTTCTTATTTGCTGTCTTTTTATCTTCCTTGTACGAGTTATGATATACTAATTATTGTTATAAAATAAGTCGTGTCTTACCCACGCTGTGATTGGTCAGTTACCGTGTTTATATCAGGCTTTAGTATAAATTGACAAGTTTATATCACAAATCCTCAATTTTCATTGGCTATCGCAGGAGTTACTATCCGCTGATATAAACCTCTGGGGTAAAAGTCGTCTGATTTCGAAAGAATATTTACTTTTTTCCATGAAAAAATGCGAAATAAAAGTTATTTCTTGGGTAGAAAGTTGTAAATTTATACTAAAACAATTAGACAACTCGCCCTTGTTTTCTATGAGCGATAGTCAACTCGGCTCCGCCTCGTTGACTAGGGACTTTAAGATCTACGACGGCAACCTAAGACGGGGACGGGGTTCAAACAAAAGAATCCTTCATGCGAAACAAAAAGAATGAATAATTTTTATTCCCAAGAGTAATTTCAACGCCGTCCTCGTTCTGTTTACAACGCCACTGAGAACATTTTCACGTCTTTAGGACGACGGTAACTCGTGTAGACATGAGAACAGTTGCTTAAGACTGACTTAAACACAGATACTACAATCGTTTTAGAAATAGTGAAGCGTTTTGGAGATCATAAAACAAGCTTTGAGTGTCAAATACGCTAGTCAATCCAGTGTGGTTTCATTCAAATGCTAAAATTTATATTGCTTTCACTGCCGTCGCCGTCCTAGGTTGCCGTTGTAGATCTTAAAGTCCCTACTATCTGCTCATAGAAAACGCGGACTCGTTGTCTAATTGTTAAATATAACATGGATGGATTACGCCATCGTGATACGCCATCAATTATAGCCGTGATACGCCATCAATTAGCCATCATACGCCATCAAATGCCATCAATTAGCCATCATACGCCATCAATTATCCATCATACGCCATCAATTAGACATCACAGCGCCATCATACGTAGTGAGGAGAATTTACGTGTTGATAAAAAATATATTTGTACATTTTATTTGCTTTCTACGGGTTATTTTATAAAAGTAATAGAAAACATTTTTATCCGTGTTCCCATACGTTATATAAACACTCGTGGAAGTTTGGGAGAACTCGAAATCGCGTGGAAACACTCGCCCTACGGGCTCGTGTTCCCACTATGATTTCTCGTTCTCCCAAACTTCCACTCGTGTTTATATAACTGTATGTAAACACGGAAAATGTTTTCTATTTCTTAATTATTAAACCTCTCAAGTGCTAAAAGTGTATATGCGAAATACCTATAATAAGCGTTATTTTTTATACTATATAGGTGGCTTTATTTACTCGTCCTTTCGAACTCGCTATGTCGCTCAATGTGTGTTCCACCAGTTTACACACCTGCATTGATCAAAGACGGGAGAGGATAGAGATGACTATAATAGACCTTTCCGCACGGCAACTAGCACTTATCCGTGTCGCCTTTTGATTGGCTGTTAAATACGTTCGGACAACAAACAGCCAATCAAAAGGAGACACTCATGAGTGGTAGCTGCCGTGCGGAAAGGTCAATTACTTTCTACAGGGTTTCACAAATTCTGAAATTGCTGGTTTTCTGGCTTTAATAACATGGCATTATACTTTCCGTGCGTATGAATTGTCTGAACTCTGAACTCTGAACTCTGAACTCTGAACTCTGAAGGAAGTCCCTTGTCGGCTTTCGTACAAATACATATATACATACATAAATCGTTTGTGAATTTACCTGTCTGTGTAGTAATCACTACTGTGTAAACGGAAATGAAAATAAAAACATTTAATTTATTGTTTTGTTTGCGTGAGATCTGTTCTAAGGGAGCGTTCATTATTTATGGCTGGGGTTGGAAGAGAAAATGGGTTGGGTAAGCCAAATGTTTGACAGTAAAAAGTTGGATAAAAAATGTTTGTTGTTTCATATAAATATTGGGTAACAAATTTTAAAACAAAACAAATCAGTGTTTAATGTCTATAGTTATAATAATATAGTGACACAATAAAACACAGAGATTACTTGTTCAAAGACATTGTCATGAGATAAAACCTCTTAATTGTTAAATAATATTTTAGATAGACATATTTTCATGTTTATAAACAGCAACAGAAACCTTAACTTCCTTAGAATATTGTAATGATCTCATACTATATGAACCAATATTTATCACCATAAATATCTGATAAATATCTAAAGGTTTAGGCAAGGGGCGTATACATGTATGATATACAAAGGATATACATGTATATGCAGTATATACATGGCATCATCTAGTGATGGTTGGGTAGAAGAAAAATTCAGATTTTGAATGGTTGGGTAAAACTTTTTTTGGTTTTAACTTGTTTCTCTTCGTTCCTAAAACAAGGCATTCATTTGAACGAAAAATCGGACCAGCGGTTACACGCTGTGACGTCATCTGCTCAACACAAACACACCAAAGCTATTGAATTTACTTTCACTCACAGTGTAGAACTATTTTTCTACGCATAGTTCGTAAATATGTCTTCGAACTCTCAATCGACTACTCATCCGAGCAACGGCGAAAGCGAATGTGTGGATATATAGATGACGTCACAAGCGACTCGTCTGCTCCTTTATAATTAACGGCGGTTATAATTTTCTTCAGTTGGAGAAGCAATTCGAACACGATAACTTTTAAAGACTCCGGTCTTTCGTTATGGAATTAAGTGCTATTGTACGTTGTCTAGGTCAGTTAAACTAACGATTTAATAGAAAAAATGGAAAATCAGGAAATGGCCTGATATTTAACAATTATTGGATGCGGTGAAGCATGATGTGGAGAATTATCAAGGCCGAGGTTTGTGTTATCTGGCATATCTTCCGAAGGCTGAGGGGATAACAGAAACCGAGGCCTTGATAATTCTCGATATCATGCGAAAACGGAATCCAATAATTGTTTTATTATACTAAAACAATGAGATTTCCGTTACGTTGGCGAATCTTTGCGAAGAACCGGCCATTTTCACATTTTCATTCGCTGTAAACAAGCTGGCAACAGCAAGCTAGGCTCGAGTTAGGCGTTCGCACATTGAGCGGAGAACAAAAGAGATGAGTTAGGCATTTGAAAGCTGCTGGTTAGGTGTTCGAACGCCGTTCGCTACGCCGTTGGTTAGGCGTTCGAACCAGTGGCGTAGCCAAGGGGGGCCTAGGGGGGCCAGTCCCCTGAATGTCTGATGCTAAATTCAAGTAAGATCTGTTGCTAGTCGTGATGCTGATACTGATAGGCTTACCAGTGGAATCAGTGTTCACAGTAACACACTCACATGAAGTTTAATCTGCGCAGAATTACGCTTCCGAGAGCCTAGGCCCTTTTGACCAGCGTCGGCTAAATTACCAAAGACTCTGCTGCATTGAATGCAAATATTGTGATCCATGGTTATTTTTCTTGTTGTCAGACTTTAACAGGTTGGTCAAGGACTCCAGCTATATACGAATTAATCTTAATTGTAATCAATTAAAAAATTTTTTTCAACCAGCCGTTAGTGCAGGTAATCTTTCCAGGAAAATTCGTCTCAGAAATCACGACAAATGCCCTCACAGGGTTTCAAAAATACCCCCCTACACCATATAATGCTTGATAATTTTAATCTAACTGCACTGCATCTAAAATATTGATCTGCTCCCCCTAAATATTGATCCTTCGCCACTGGTTCGAACGCCGTTCGTTAGACGTTCGAACGGTTTGCTAACAATTTCAAACGCCGTTTAACAGCATTTTCATACCGGAGGGTCACATATTATGAGTCCATAGTAAAACATTTGTGTTCAAGAACTTAAAATACGAAATATTAAACTGATAATCATTCAAAATTGCATGTACGGTTACAAAAATATAACATATTAATACAACGCCGCTTTTGATTGGCCAACGCGAAATGGAGCACGGGAATTTCAAGGGACCAATCAGAAACGTTCCAAATTTCTGGATTCTGTAAGGAGAAAGTTATTTTTAATCAGCAAAATAAAGTTTGTTTTTTATTATTTTTTGTCTTATTCTAGGTTATAAAATGGTTTGACGTGCTCCATAGAGTTATGTTATGTATGGCACTTTAAAAGTTACTGTCCAACGTCCTGCCTCGTACCCAGGCGTCTCAATCCTTGTACGGGTCCGTCTTCATCAGGGGTGATCGTTGTAAAGTTAGGCCTCATAAAACCGATGATGACGTTATCTATTAAAGTGCCTATATATAAAACGAAAAATTCAACTCTATTTTAATGATCCATTTTGGTACTTCTTGATGCGCTGAATCTTATGGTGGTATCGGTTTTCTCAATCATGACAAAGAAAAGTGCTTTATTTTTTATGTAATAGTGGAAAAATTACACCAATTTTGTTCCACCTGATCGCGCAGTCAAATCACCACCTCTTTGACGTCACACGTTAGAGTCGGCATAGATTGTAGAGATGAAAAAATCACTAGTGATGTCGCTTTCAGAGGAGGAAGTTGACTCTAACTCAAACATCAGTAATATTTACACAGCTAAGCATTCAAGCGCCACAAAAAATACATATCGATATTATGTGTCACGTCAATAGACTGCTGCTTCGGTCAAAATAGCGATGTTTGAACTTTGAACGTCGATAAAAGCCCTTTCCCGTACCGAAAATACGGCCAGGGGGTTAGGGTCACAATGAGGTGGAAGGGGTTAAGGGTTAGGAAAACATTTAAGGCCGGGGTTTTGAACCCTACAACCCTACAATTACCAATGGTCATTGCACAACCACGTACCCATGGCATTTTGCCTCCACTGGAGGTCGGCGAAAATGACCGGATCGGCTGGTCACATGACACCCAGAATTTCTGGGTGTTTATAGATATGATAATTTTTGTTGTCTTTGTTCCATTTCCTTTGTCTACTTTGTTGACCTGAATAATTGAGAAATGTTCAATGCTCTTCAGAGTTGTTCATGTCAGCATTCGTCGGCATAAAAGCAGCTAACAAGCTTAATAATCACCATATACATCCATGGTTATTTCTTACAAAAGGTGTGAAGAAGCATATATCCAATTTAGCGAAAGCTATCACTTTTAATTTGCTGTAAAATTTGAAGACAGCATTCAGATTTAGATGAATAAATTATACTCGGCTGAATTAATTGTTTTATGACAAGCCAGGGCCATTTTCGCCGACCTTCCGCTGTGGAGGCAAAATGCCTGGAAACGAGGTTGGCCATTGCACACTTACTGATTATTGTTAATTCTAGTTAGGATGTTGTTTTCAATATAGCTACGTTTTAACCCTAAGCGATAGTGTTAAGATTATATTGGGAAAAAGTCGTTAAATTTAAATTTGTAGGATATGATACATACAAACTTAACTACAATACCGGCAATCAGGTTACAGGTTCGACCCTGCCCGGGGACTCTTTTCTGGGACATTTTCTGAGGATTTTAGCTTGACCATCGTCCATGTATCGTGTGCCCACATTCACAGCATCAGTGTATATATTAACACGAGGGGTAAATTACTCTGAAAATCTTCGTACACTTCGTCAAAAATCCCAAAATCTTACTAATTTTAATAAAAATCCCAGAATCCCAAAATCCAACAAAAAAACTCACGAAATCTCTAAATATTTCAGAAAATACTCGGAAAAAACCAATAAAAACCTCAACATCATCGCAAAATCGAGAAATCCATCAAATTTTGAAAAATCTCCCACGGAATATCTTATTTAAACCCTTAAAATACCCTTATATCCATTCCATACCCTCGAAATCTCCATGTTCAGTGCAATACTTCATGTACGAATTTTTTTATCACATGAGGATCGGTAAGTTTTGCATATTTATTCGGAAATTGCGGAAAAAGTTCGGGGAAAATATTTCGAAAAAAATCTTGAAAAAATCCCAAAATCCCTGAAAATTTGGCAAAAAAATCCCAGAATCCCGAGAAAAATTGCAGGCATTTTTTTATCCCAAGAATCTTCGTACGCTTTTTTCAGAGTAATTTACCCCTCGTATTAACACATCCAAGCATTACTGATATATAGGGATTGCCGCATAGGCTGTATATATAGCAATCAAACCAGTACATCATTGTAACCTTCGCTCTCCATCCGAGTCTCGGTAATCAGAAGGTTACAGATTTGATCACTGCACGGGAGGATATGAGCTTGACGATCGCTCATGTATCGTTACAACACAACTTGAATATTAATTAGCAGACTAGTAAATTATTAAAACAAGAGTCAGTTCTATTTCGAGAATGGCTAACATTACAATTGCGACTTTAATTTATTACAAAAACATCCTAACTATACAGATTTAACAACGTACGAACAGCTGTACAAATTTTCGGCGTTTTAACATTTCCTATATATTTACAAATACTTTAATATAGAAAGTTGCAATGAAGATATACAGTTCAATTTTTTCACCGTAGTTGCTGGGAGCATTTTTGACAGGTTCCAGCAGTCCTTCAGGCACGGTCTTGGGATAAACATATTGCTGTTCAACAGCGAAAGTTCTCAATAACAGACACTTGCCGAATTGGCTTCAATGGCCCGGCATGATCAACACAGAACCATGGTTTCGTGGGCATTGGAGCAAATTCGGTGATTCAGAAAACAGAAATTCTAAGAATGAAATCATGTTGAAATGTTGTTGGTCACCAAACCGCAGGGAGGTGTATAACAGATTCAAATTTCAGTTAATTGTTCGATTCAGTCACATTTTCCTTGTTCAAAGTTACAAAACTAGAAACTGTTAAAACAAATGAGGGATATAAAAATGCTGGCTAGGCAATGTAGAAATACAGATCGAATACTCTAAAAGGTTTGGTGTACTGCTGAAATAGTGTATAGGAGGTTTAACATTTCTAACGAAGGACTTTCGTCAGAGTGAATTTTTAAAGGGATACTCCAGTCAAAATACAAATGAAGTTCATATGAAAGATCTTACTAACTTTAGTTTATTCCCAAAGTTTCAGAATTCCTATCAACTTAGTTAAGAAGATACGGCTAGTTGAATATTCGAGGATTTTGACGCCATATTTGTTTTGACGTCATCGAGTGTTTCTGTATCGGCAGTGGAGTTGTTTTGATGGCGATTGCATAGTGATAGCTGTTGTGAGTGCTCTTTGGATGAGAGTTAGTCAAAATAAATTTTTAGTTCCTCATGCGGGAAAGTAGATGAGTTTCTTGGGCATATGATAGAACTCAGTGATGTCATATTTGAGAAACAAATATGGCGTCGAAATTGGACAAACTCGCCAACTTCAAGTAGTCATATCTTCTTAACTTGATTGATTTGAGTGCTGAAACAATGGAAATAAACTAAAGACAGTAAGATCATATCAACTGCACTTGTATTTTGACTGGAGTACACCTTGAAAAGGACTTTCGCTCAAAACGTTAGAACTTAGACCTACTACACCAGTACACCAACTTTTAGAGTACTCGACTTCTAAAACAGCTTGCTTCGTCTCGACTTGATATTGGTCATATAACCACGCTCATAAATACTAGACCCAAATCAGACTGAACGCACCCCACAACATAGATGAAGTGGTACTTTTTTCGATGATGACACATTCCAACAAGAGTTCAAATTTAGAATTTTTATCCTCCATTGCTGTACGAAATAAGACAATTACAGTAAGAGCGAGTAGAATTCGTTGCACGCTAAAATATTACTCTTATCGTTTTTCTTCTAAAGGAATTCCTTTAAAACACATTTTAGCTACCTATTCGCATAAAATAAAAAAAGCTTTAAAAACTCCACATTAATGTCATTCTTGCTGTCGCTATTCTCAATGTATTACATGCAGATATCATATTAAAGTGCCTATCCGGGGTTTGGCAGTTTTACATATTCGTAATCTTTGGGTTCTACCAAGAAATGTAATATATCTTGCCGTTCGAAAATGTCATCTTCATGCCTTTTTTCCCTGTTAAAGTCGATTTACTATCCACAGTAAATGACGTCAAAGCAAGGACACGCGAAGTCATTGCACACTAATTCAACAGTGAAATACAAAGAAAGTTTGCCTCTGAACATTAAACACACCTGTTTAGACAAAATTCGCTCAATTCTCAAACTTTCATTGTATTTCACTGCTGAATCAATGTCCAATTATTTTGCGTGTCCCTGTTTTGACGTCATTTCCTGTGAATAGTAAACATTTTAGCAGGAGTAAAAGGTATGAAGATGAAATTTTCGCACAACAAGATATTTTACAATTCGTCTCAGGAGATTCCAAAGATCACAAATATGTAAAATCCCCAAACCCCGGATAGGCACTTTGTGGCAGAATATATGAGTCGGCTGAATATATGAGACTAACTAAGCTAATACCGTTTCTTAAATTCGTTTTAGTTTGTATTTGAAGTCATGAAATAATCTTAACGAAACAAGCCAGCCCGGCAGCCTCATGTAATCAGCCATAAAGATGCAAGAAGTTGTATACATGCGGGGCCGCCATTTTGTATATTCCTGTTAAACTGTAGTTCTGTTCTCTCCGTATTTGAAAGGAAATTAAAAACACAGAAAATGAATCAATAGCCGAGTATTTTGAAGGAAAGAATATGGACGGCAGCTACCGTGATGTAGCTGCACTAAAAACGTGCAACTAAGCTCAATAATGAATCCAGCATATCGAGAGGTTCAAATGAGGTATAACAAAACTTTAAAGTGCAAATGAATCGAAAATTAAGTTTATCTTATTTGAAAAAACTCTTAAAACAATGATGAATAACAACTTACAGCTCTTCCAATTTCACTCAGTTCTTGAGATATTTAGACTTATGTGATATTCAAATGAGCTGATCTATGACGTAGCAAGTTGTACACAACATTAGAAAATCATGTATATCTTTCCAATATTATTAAAAGAAGTCACTCAAAACTTTGTAATTGCTACAGCTCATGAAACAAAACATTAAAGACAAGCTTCAAGTGATTTCGTTCAATAATCTTTAAGATATACAGGATTTTCCAATGTTGTGTACAACTTGTTATATCATAGATTATCTCATTTGAATATCACCTAAGTCTAAATATCTCAAGAAGTAAGTTAAATATGGAAGACCTGTAAATTGCTATTCCTCATTGTTTTAAGAGTTCTTTCAAATAAGACAGACTTAATTTTCGATTCATTGGCACTTTAACAGATAAATATTTCCAGATATCTCGTGCTTTGAAGATGACAAAAATCAGTAGTTTAAGGTCATGACTGGAATACTACAGTCTGGATCCGAAAAGGGCTTCGTGACGTCAAGTAAGGAACATGAAACGTTTCATGAAAAGTTTCTTGAAAAGTCTCTTGTTTTTCAACAAGCTTGTTTTATTGGAAAACAACAGACAGCCACATTTATATATTATTTACTTTGAATGAACAATTTCAACTTCCCGTATTCCTTACTTGACATCATTCGTACCCAGTACCCCATTCGTACTCCCGGTCACACTGATTTTTGACATCTTCAAAGTATGATATCTCGGTAAATATTTATTTGTTAAAGCTTTGTTATACCTCATTTGAATATGGTGAACATTTCGATATGATGAACTCACTAAAAGAGAACATATTTTGAGGATAACTCTATTTGCTTAGCAGTCAGCGTTCCAGTTATATTAACTAAGGTGCAGGGACGAACATGCAATATGGCGGCTTCCACAAGTGTATACAATTGCTTATAACTTCATCATACGCGTTATCTTCTCCAACATTGGAAGAGATTTAATAAATATCCATTTGATCGGGTAAGTAAGCCCAGGTCAAACGTCGAACTTCACATGTGTCGAACTCGATGCAAATGAAGTAGTCTTTTGTTTAAGCTCATTTGCATTGAGTTCGGCACAACATGTGAAGTACAACGTTTGACCTAGGCCTAATACAAAAACAATTTAGTTTAGCTCAAATTGATTTAACAAATTACCTCCCTAAGTGAATACCTGCATTCTTAAAACTATATGCCGCACATATAAAGCTGTTAAAAAAGCGACTAGCTTAGAGTTGAATTCTGGGGATTAGTGGATACTTTGTGAAGATATTCAGAATTTTGACACCAGTGTAGGTATGGTTAAAGATTCCTTCATTTCTAGCTTTTAAGCCTTTAGCTACCAAATATAAATAGGAAATATACAACGGATTAATTTTAATCATAAATTAAAGCTAGTCGTCTTTTTCAACAAGCATTTCAAGCAGTGGCGAAAATGGGAGCTATTAAATACGCCTGTATCGCTGCAACTTTCATGCAGAGCGAACAGGTTCTTTTTTCGGACTTTTACGCATAAGCCTTCTGTTTTTCTATAAAAAATACAACCGCTTCCGTCTGATGTTTCGCTGGTGAAGAAACACGACACTTACCACATTACAAGAAGTATATTCCATCTCTATTTCAGAAAATTAACAGGGTAATATGAAAATTAATCGACATCATTAACCTACATTATTAAGTCGACGGAAAATTGTTGACTCGAGTAGGATTTGAACTGGCATCTTCGGGATTTCTGTCCGCTGCTCTACCAGTTGAGCTAACTGGGAACAGTGTGCTAAGTTTATCCATTTAAGTGCACGAAATATTTTCGCGACAACTTCAAGGTCCGTTTACACAGGTGATTTATGCTACGATTTTTCTCTTTTTAACACATGCGATCGAATGGATTGTCTTACAAATGTATTAAACCATTTATGCAGATCTCAGAATACTTTAATGAGTCATTCACTATATCGTATACGTGAGGGTCAGAAAAATCGCAGCAAATCGCACTTAAATGGGTAAAATCAACATACTGTTCCTGGTAGCTCGACTGGTACAGCATAGAGAATCCCAAAGGGGCGAGTTAAAATTGCGCGCAAGTCAACAATTTTCCGTCGACTCAATAGTGTAGGTGAATGATGTTGATTCATTTTCATATTCCACCTCGTTATTACCTTCAATAGGGACCTTACGCGCAAACACAACGGGACTGACCCGACGGCTCGAATACAAAATAGAATTATCAATCCAAAATAAATAGAATGAATTATAATCTTTAGTTCCAAATAGAAATCTTTCCGTTGTCATTGTTCATGGTTACCAGGAAAATTCGACAAACGAAAAAATCGATTTTGCCATATTCTTCTTCTTGCGAATGTATATTAGGTGAAATGAAGAATCCATTTGAATTTTCTAATTATCACTTGTCGTTGTCAAGATAGGAGAATTTGAAATTTGAACTTGATGACGTCATTAGCTGTGTAACTGAACTAATATTTCAGGAAGTGTCACTTGGACAATAACGAAACTTGACTGGCAATGTGATACCTTGACTCTTTTAAATCCATGTTAAAGACGCACTTGTTTCGCAAAGCATATGAAACTTTCTTGTAAATTGTTAAATACTTTTATGATATAATTATACAGATTCTTTTTAAAAGATAGGTTAGTTATAATTTCTCACCACAGTTTTCATTATAAAAATTTGTATTTTTTGCTATTTTCTTGTAAAGCATGATAAGTCTATTTTTATGCAATTGTAAAGCGCCACTGGGCACTTGTAGAAGCGGCGCTATAGAAATATTAAATATTATTATTATTATTAAGATGGTCACCAGAATTATAATATTACTGTTAAGTACGACATTGTCCAAGAGACACTTCTTGAAGTATAGACGAAAATTGATTTCACGCACGACTAATGCCGTCATCAACCTCAAATTTCAAATGCTCGTATCTAGGCAACGGCAAGTCGAAACTGGATTCTTCATTTTATTTTTCCTTACATATATTGAAAAGAAGAATATGGAGAAACAATTATTTCTTTGCGTAGGCACTTTAGGTTACTTTTAGGACTAAAAATGCCTGATGGATCAATAATTCCAACTTCCCGTTCTGTTTGCGCTGATAAGTTGGTAACTACCACCACCTACTAGGAGCATGCTGGTACTGCCACAAGCTGGAGACAAGGGAGCTAGAAGACATTCTTCCATCAGATGAATTAGATAGCCTGGTTTGTGCACCGTTGCCACTATAACCTTTGTAACAAACCGCAATCTCCGTCGTTCACTGCAACATGAACCAACTCGAATAAAACGGTTTTAAAATCCGAGGAGTCTTAAAAACGGTATTTCATACCGGCTGAAGACCATCTCACGAAAAGACCATCAAGCAAAGACCATCTCGAGCATTGCCAGACCTGGACAAAAGGATACCTCTTACTTTAATAAGGAATAGAGCGCCGCTGTAAGCGACCCATTCCATCGATTCCACGTGTTTTAACGAAGTGATTCCGTGCTCCTGTTGTTGCGTAGAGTAGCTCGCGTCGGGAAGCTTACTTGTGAAGTGACATGCTAGGTAGGATGAACGGTTTAGGTGTTGAGGGATAGTTGGATTTCTGTATGTTTATTTCGTGTCGAATAATTTCTCTGCGCTTCGTTCTTGGCGTCAGCAGCCATCGGTGAAATAGTTTGATGGTGATCTGGGTATTGATGTATACTGTCACGTGATATCTTGGCCCTTCACTGCTCCACCGTTAACCATCCCGACAGGATTAGCACATATTTGAACTGGACTCACGGTTCTTTCATCGACCGAATTACTATGATACAAAAAATAGATCATAGGCCATTAATTTATGGCGCATTTCAGTTCCACTCAGGAAAATTGGCACCGGAACTATCAGGATCAGAACAAAATCAAATACCCGTAGCCAGGATAATAAAAAGTAAAAATGATTTTAACTTTTTTCGGTCCTTACAACCGTCCATCTTGTTTTGACAAAACAAGATGGACGGTTGCTGCCATATTTGTTTGAAACCATATTTCCTGGTCTTTAGAATAAAGTGTTAGATTTATTTACAAACACGACGTAGTTATATTGATGGAGACAACTATTAAGTATGATTTATTATATAGTCCATTACATAGGATAAGGTTGGTCTGTTTATCCGAGCCAGAGGCTCATGTTTTAAGTGCTCGACTATTCAGTTTATCACTCTTAGGTGAACGGAAAACCCAACTAGGGTTTTCGAAGGCCTACGATTTAAAGGGGAACTGTACCCAAAAATAAATTACTTTTAAATAAAAGGCCTTGAAGTATAATGTTTAGAAATGTTAATAGTTTTACGGTATCTGCTCTTGTACTCGATAAATAACGTTTTCATTCTCATATTTTATGCTTCTGGACGCCGCAATTTTCGAGTTTGCTCGACGGCTCAGACTCGAGGTCCAGCGGGGGTTTCTTTTCAAATTGACGTCACTTGAGTGCAAGGAACAAAAGATAACCTCAAATGACGTCAAAATTGAAAAGAAAACCACCGCTGTACATCAATCTTGAGCCGCCGGACAAACTCGAAAACGGCGGCGTCCAGAAGCATAAAATACGATAATGAAAACGTTATTTCTCGAGCACAAGAGCAGATACCATAAAACTATTAACATTTCTAAACACTATACTTAAAGGCCTTTTATTTAAAAGTAATTTATTTTTTGGGTACAGTTCCCCTTTGAGGTCGTTTTCCAAGAAGACCCGAAATCTTACTATTTGCTGGTGTTGTTGCAAAGGCAGCACCTTCTCCTCAATTATTTTAAGGTGGTCCGACCAAAGATTAAACCTGGGTCTCCAAGTTATAGACCTGTTTAGTAATCATTAGACTGCATAACGTACTGGAAGTATAAATTATTCCATATTATGTGTATTTCCTTTTGTTTTCCATACAATATGGTTGCTGCCATGCAAGCCACGCGGAATGAAAATAATTTGTTGGACTGGATCCTGTAATATCTTCCGATCCGATTCGGCGTGTTTGGAAATAATTTGTCCGACATGATAGGACTGGGTTTTGTTCCAACCCTATCCGATCTGGTACCAACTTTCCTGAGTGGAAATCCACCTTAAAGTGTTTTATTTTACATACTCATCATCTCATTTTTCACTGACTGCCTACTTTATAAAAGGTACGTTTATACACTGATTAATCGGGCCAATTTATGGTTTAGATGCATGGTAAGTAAGGAGAAATAGTAAGAATAAGGATATTGTGAGCCCACAAATCATTCCGCTGACAGTTTCTCGTCCTTACCATGCATCTAAACCATAAATCGGCCTGATTAATCGCAGTGTGTAAACGCACCTTAACCCTTTATAAGTGATCAGCACCTAACTTCTCCTGATAATATCAATGGTTAACCAAGTACATAGGTAATGAGAATAAAGGAAATGATCACCAAAGATGAACTGACATGTTTTCAAAACAACTTCTTCCAACTAGTGCTATAAGAAATGTTTGGAGACCAATAAGGAGAAGTTGTATGTTGATACTGGGGATTAAGGGTTAAAGGTGTTCCCACGGACAAACATCGGATCCGTGAAATCGGATTGTCAGATGAACAGACCCCGTGAACACTGTTGTCAACAAGGTTGTTCAGCCATGATATCAAGGTTGTCACAATATTGTTCAGCAGTCAATACTGTTACAACATGTTAACAAACGCAGAGCAACAATGATAACAATACCAAACATGCTTGTTTTATCAATATTGTTTATTCCTGCTCCAACAACCGTTGTTGGTTCATCAATTATGAACAACATTGTTGAAACAATGGCGAACAACCTTGTTCGTTCAATAACATTGTTCAGCATGATAGCCGGGTTGTTACAGTATTAAGGATTTATGGTGAAGGAAAGTGTGTCGGGAATATATACATTTAAGCCCAAACCTGGACCAGTTGTGAAAATTCAACATCAAGGCCTTCCGGATGGAATTGAACCCGCGACCCTGCGATGCTAGTGTAGTGCCAAATATTACTTAATTTGTTACAGTATTGTTTCAGCCAACATAGCTGATGATTCTAATATGAATTCTATAAAATGTTACGGTATACAACCAACGATTTTGACGAGTAAACACCATGTAACACGACGAGGCAATTTGTTTTGCAACTTGCACCGCAATTTTAGCTGAAAACAAATTTTACAAGTTGCTGTAGGCGATTTTAGACTGATATGCAAGTTGTTATGCGACCTGCAACGCAATATACGGATCGCGAATCACAGTGTACGCACAATCGCTTTGTATTATGGGATACCAGAAGTGAGTAAAACTTGCGTTCTTCATGGTTATACTTTGACGTTGTAAAAGTGGTTATTTTTTCGTCGTTTTTCAACGATTTGTGTATAATCAGAATTTTTGATTCTTATTACATCCAATTGACTTTATTGAATATAGTCAACAACATTTGAAATCGCTTGCTTTCCAAGTAATGACCTTTCAACCGTCATTTATTCTTCGAGCTCTATGGTACATAAGAGCGCCAACCGCGAGTTTTACTGACTTTCTATATCCCATAATGCACTTTTTTTAGAGATGAGCAGATTAATTCTCATGTAAAACGACAAAGAACTTTCATTTAAGCAACACTTATTTTTGGCGTGTATAGTGTCCCTTAAAGGGACACTCCGGCCCAAATACAAATGTAGTTCATATGAAAGATCTTACTGACTTTAGATTATGTCCAAAGTTTCAGCATTCCTATCAATTTAGTTAAGAAGATGTGGCTAGTTGAAGTTGGAGAGTTTGTCCAATTTCGACGCCATTTTGTTTCTCAAATATGACGTCACTGAGTGACGTGATCTCGTATTATGCCTAAGAAGCTCCTCTACTTTCCTGCATGATGAACTAAATAGTTTATTTCGACTAATTTTCGTCCAAAGACCATTCACAATAACTATCACTATGTGATCGCCATCAAAACAACTCCACTGACGATCAAGAATCACTCAATGACGTCATATTTTCAAAACCAATATGGCGTCAAAATCCACAAATTTTCAACTTCAACTAGCAATATCTTCTCAACTAAATTGATAGGAATGCTGAAACTTTGGAAATAAACTAAAGTCAGTAAGATCTTTCATATGAACTGCATTTGTATTTGGGCCGGAGTGTCCCTTTAAGCAACACTTATTTTTGGCGTGTATAGTGTCCCTTAAAGATCCAAAACTTCATAACTCACCTTCTACTGAGTGAAGCTGGTTGTTGATTTAACCGATGTCCAGACGAATTACGAGGAGTGAGCGGGCGATGATTAGTCGTCGTAAGAGTTCCGTGTTTATTGGTTCCTACAAGTAAATTATTTGATAACATAGGGTTTCCTGAAGATAGGGGAAAATTCAGAGCATACACCGCCTTCATCGGTGCCGTGGAGAAAGTACTTTTATGTTGCATGAAGTTTGTTGTTCCATTCCATGACACCTGCACAGAATTGTTATTATTAACCGTGTGTCCGTTGGGTATGACGTCCGTTTTATCACGCTCAATTGAATTCGAAGAGTTAGTGAAGTTCGTTTGCGGCGCAATAATACCGTTAGCTAAGCCAGAATTTAACGTGAATTTTGACGTCGGTTGCGTTGAAAATGTTCTCCTAACTTTAGGCCGTGGTTTGTAGTCGCATGAATTCGTCGCGACATCTTCGTGAAGTAGTTTATCCTCGACGTTCGTCGTGCCTTCTCTTTTAATAATCTTCTCCGTAGTCGCCGCTATCTCGAATGCTTCATCGATCGACGGCACAGGACGAGGACTTCGAGGTCGATAATGTCTCCTAGTTAACAGAAAAATACAAAGTATCTTTAAAAAGCTTGGTACTAAAAGTCTGGAATTAAAGTCATCTTAAGGTAGTAATAGGATTATCCGGTATCCCACCACATATTATATATATCAATTTAAAGTGACTATCACACGTTTGGGGATTTTACATATTCGTAATATTTGGGTCTTCCTGAGCAAAATCATAATATATCTTTTCATCCGAAAATTTCATCTTCATGGACTTTCTTTGCTGTTAAAGTTATCGGATGTGATGTAACAAGAGGCGTTTTTGTGGCAAGTAACAAAAGAAAACTGGTTTGGAATGCCTCTTGTGACATCACATCCGGTAACTTTGACAGCGAAAAACTCCATGAAGATGAAATTTTCGGCTGCCAATATATATTATGATTTTGGTCAGGAAGACCCAAATATTATGGATATGTAAAATCCCCAAACGTGAGATAGGCACTTTATATAAGGAGGAGCTACAACATTACACAATGTCACTGTCATTAATCAAAGTAGCCAAATAAAAAGAAAAGGGAAAAGGGAAAACGATTTTGGGTAGCAATGAATTCGAACCAGAGTAAGAATGCGTTTACATAGAAAGTCGACCTGGAATCCAGTCAACTTCAAACTTGAAATATTCGGTCTAACAGGCGACCTCAGATTATGCAGAAGTGGTTCAGGGAAATTTCGATCACTCGATCAGCAAACAGACTGAGGTGGAGGGAGAACTAGTCAAGGCTGTAATGTCAGGTTTAATACTGAAGGGACTAGCAGTGGGAGTAAAGCGATAGGAAACAAAAACTTGAAAAGGAATGAAAGTGCAGAAGCTAATAATAAAGTCCCTTGTAAACTAAAAACTTGTAGGAAATTAAATAAAAGGAAAACGTTTGTTAAAGGGATACTGCAGCCAAAATACAAAAGAAGTTCATATGAAAGATCTTACTGACTTAAGTTTATTCCCAAAGTTTCAGTTTTCAAATCAATTAAGTGAAGAAGATAATGACTACTTGAAGATATGACTACTTGAAGATAAGACTACTTGAAGTTGAAAATTTGAGGATTTTGACACCATATTTATTTTGAAAATATGACGTCATTGAGTTTTGCTTTATCGCGTCAGCGGAGTTGTTTCGATGGCGATCACATAATGATAGCTGTTGAGTGCTCTTTGGAGGAGAATTAGTCGAGATAAACTATTTGGTTCCCCATGCGGGAAAGTAGAGGAGCTTCTTGAGCATAATACGAGATAGGACTCAGTGACGTCATATTTGAGAAACGAATATGGCGTCGAAATTGGACAAACTCTACAAGTTAATTGACTTGAATGACGAATGCTTAACTTGAATGCTTAACTTAATTGATTTGAATGCTGAAACTTTGGAAATAAACTAAAATCAGTAAGATCTTTCATAGAACTCCACTTGTACTCTGACTGGAATACCCTTTAAGGCCATGGGATGTGTAGTGCCAAGTTTAAAAATGAGACGCATCTTTTGCCGTTTACGGTTATCGTTACAACCTGAGATGGCACAGATTTTTATGTCTAAAGTCATTCCGACCTGAACTCAGGCTGGCCCGTGCATATAAACATCCACTTACATACATGTACCCGCTCGCCAACACCAAACAACGGATCTAACGCCTTAATTCATTACTAAATTTTTCAGGCGTAAATGAAGTTACCATGCTGCATAAAAATGTAAAATATGTTCACTTGCTTTGATGAAGGACGAAAGTTGAGAAAAAAACATACAAAGCCTCAATATTATCATAAATGAAAACTTCACTTACCAACTAGGTTTAAATTCATCTTTAAACTGGTCAGACTCGTGAAAACTGTTTCTCAAAGACATCGAGGAATCAAGAAACGACCCAAGTTCTTCCAGTCGGTTGTCTAATGACGAGCTGGCGCGATCTATGAGCATTCTAGAATAAAAATATATAATCCGTACTGCATATTGACGCACTGCATATTGAAGTGCCAGTTTGGCAAGGGTTTGTAAAAGCAAAACAAGTTTAGAAAAGTGTTGCTCTATAGGAGCGTATAAATACAAATCGAATATTGAAATGGGATGGATGGATTGATGGGGATGGAATGGGTGGCTGAGGGAATAGTGTGAAAAGGAAATAACCAAAATCGAAAGGATAGAACTACGCGGTAACAAATAATAAAGGAAAAAATAGAAAAACACTAAAAGGCGGCGAGCATGCAAACCTTCCACCCCTTCCCATTCTTCTTCTTGCAAAACCTATTAATCTTGACGGTCTTGATATTGACGTCAATGAATATCTGTATCGAGGATGTCCAGCAGTTTCCCAAGGCCAGTTACCATCTAGTCGAGGCTAAAAAATCAAATATAATATGGAATTGGGAAATGCATCATTCACAAATACTTATATTTACATGGGAGGCGAGCCAGTCCGGTAAGCGAGATAGCCGGCAAATGAGAGACGCCGGTAAGCAGAATAGTCCGGTAAGTGAGGTAGCCCAGTAAGCGAGATAACCGCTTTGTAAATTTGGCTTAAATAAATTTGGCTTTGTTTATCTTGGAAGCTGCCATTTTTGTCGTGATTGCGGGCAAATGCGGTCGCTCTACTAACTTGACGTCATTGAGTGATAAAAACCAATACAAATATAGAACTATTACTAAAAAAAAACTAACTATATACAAGTTAAGATAATTTTAATGAAATAAATTTAATTTACTGAATTCCAGATCATGGCACCTCGATAACTAAAACTTTTTTTCATAGCATTAGTATTCGGTTTGGGTAAGGACAGCTTCTTATTATTACTTCTCAAATCATAACAGTCCCGGTTTACCAACTCAAATAAATTACTTAAATTTGATTTTCCACTGATGCATTTATCAACTAGGGACAATAATTGCTCATCCCTGCGACACTGCAATGTTTTCCATCCTAATTTGGACAATATATTAAAAATTATCGACCATCAAAATGGCATGACGAATACGAGTTGGTACCATTTCTCAATAGGAAATCGACATATTTCAGTATTTTGTCAGGTGACCTGAAATTTTACATAATGTATTCTATTTCTAAATATGCCTCCACAGCAAAAATAAAAAATTATGTAATTCCAAAAAATGTTTTATCAAAGAAAACATTTTGTGTTTCTGCTAAAAAATGGCATTACAGACTTTTTATAATCTGCCTTCAATGCTTGACAGAAAAACATAATAGAAAAAAAATTGGGGTTCACGGTGCTTATTTTCCAAATACGTGAAGCGCTAGGTCATTTTGCCATAGCAACGGGCCCAATGTTATTGAAATTAACGTATTCAAAAGTAGAAATATTAATCTTTCCGTACAACTAAATGCTATACACCTAAATTTTAAAGGACATTGGCAACACAAATTAAGTTTGTCTAATATGCAAGAACTCGTAAAATGATAGAGTAACACCTTTTACAACTTTTCCGTATTTTACTTCGTTTTTGAAAAATATTTCAGTTTGTTTGATATGTAAATGAGATGGTCTCTGACGTCAGGTGCTGGGTAGAGAAGTTTCACTCATTAAAAAATGTCTTATATATCAGTGATTACTAAGTTTACAACGTTCATTATCATGAGGAGTTATTAAACGCACATTTTCAAGTACATTTTTAGAACAAACTTGAAGATGGAACTAATACTCTAATGTGTGAAAATTATCTCCACAGCACCTGACGTCAGAGACCATCTCGTTTACATATCAAACAAACTGAAATATTTTTCAAAAACGAAGTAAAATACGGAAAAGTTGTAAAAGGTGTTACTCTATCATTTTACGAGTTCATTTTACGCTTCATATTAAACAAACTTAATTTCTGTTGCTAATGTCCTTTAAAATGTAGGTGTATGGGATTTTAATTGCATTCGGCAGACACTGGGTTGTACGGAAAGATTAATATTTCTACTTTTGAATACGTTAATTTCAATAACATTGGGTCCGTTGCTATGGCAAAATGACTTATCTCTTCGCGTATTTGGAAAATAGGCACCGTGAACCGCAATTTTTTTTCTATTATGTTTTTCTTCCAAGCATTGAAGATCAACAGGCAGATTATAAAAAAGTCCGTAATGCCATTTTTTAGCAAAATGTTTTCTTTGATAAAACATTTTTTGAATTACAGAATTTTTTATTTTTGCTGTAAAGGCATATTTTAGAAATAGAATACATTATGTAAAATTTCAGCAAAGCTGACCTGACAAAATACTGAAATATGCCGATTTTCTATTGAGAAATGGTACCAACTCGTATTCGTCATATAATTTTGATGGTCTTGATTGGCCAGACTTCTCGCTTTAATTTTTAATATTTAATAAATTTTAATAATTTTTGACGTCATTCAGTGATAGAAACACCATACAAATAAAGCCTTCATTGCAGGATTTATATTAATGCTATCGTGGAGGATTCCTTTATATAGTGTTTTTATCACTCAATGACGTCGAAAATGAATAGCGGCCTTCAATTTACCAAAATTACGATAAACAAAGCCAAATTTCATTAAAATTATAACGATTAGACGAAAACTAATACCCATTCTCGTTTAAGGCGACAAAGAACTTTCATTTAAGCAACACTGATTTTTAGGGTGGGGTCCCTCCCCAAACGTTGGGGATATCTATATTGATCCCAGTACATTACGAACAAAATCGCTGTTATCATGGCCACTGTAAGGCCGGCGCTGTTTATGTTACCAGTTTGCTTAACGAGTTTGACCAGTAAGCGGGATGGTTAACATCTGCAGTCACCAATACTTACCTTATGGTGGGTGAGGTGCAGAATTGGTTACGCAGGGTATGTATAATATGGTTAAATTAATTTAGGCAAAGTTAGCTGCGGATGTAGTTGGCGAGTCCCAATGAACTGTTTCGAGCCACCTTAATATCTGCTGAAAATTTTCTACTGACCTACAACTTATCGGCTAAAAACATATGGATCGAGAGTGGTCAGTGTCTGTGCGCCGACTCCATGGAATGCGTTATCCATGGAGCTAGGGTCAGTACCTTGATCGTAACTTATATAAATATATAAGGCATTGTAAAGCACATTTGGACTTATAAGGAATGTGCGCTATATTAATCTTATATGTTATTAATAATAAATCAAAAGTGAACCGTACTTACCGCTAAATACCGACAACCGTTTCTTCTCTTAAAAGCATACACACCATCTGGTTCATCAGTATCGTCGTCAGGTTCAGAAGGAAGGTCAGGCTAAATAAACACACAAAGAAGAAAGACGATATATCTTTGCTCTTTGAGTGAAAAAGGATTTTCATGATGCACAAAATCGACAAGCCGGACTTGAGAATTGGCTAACTATTTTGAAAATAAACGTCTCTAAAGCGTAAAAACTAGCGAGAAATTTATCAAGGACAGCAAGCATAGACACACATTAAACATGGGTTTCTTTTTTTCTTTATGAATTATTAATAAGTGTTTTAAAAACGAAAAAGAAACGGAAAGTCTGAACAACGTTTACCTGATTGTACGGGCTGCCAATGTTCGGAGGAGTAAGCCTTTGTTTTCGCCTAAAACGTACAGCGTATTAATGGTGTTGCAAAACTAGGAATTAATAAGTTTTGGTCCATCAAAAAGGCGAAGGCAAAATCGTGGGACTAAAAATATATTTTATTTAAAGGGTACTGTAGTCAAAAAATAAATAGTATTAAAGTGCCTATAACCTCAAATACGATATTACTGATATAGATTCTACATTAAGTGAATAGTTGAATGACAAAATGTTTTATGATTTGAGCTTTACGTTGTTGTTCTATAAAGGTTTGTTTGTCAGAAATATTAATGACTTATAATGCAAAGCTCAAATCATAAAATATTTTGGCATTCAACTATTCACTTCATGTAGATTCTATATCAGTAATATCATTTTTGGGGTGATTGGTACTTTAAAATCCAATACTCTCAAGTGTTACGTTAGACTTGCTCTAAGACCGCCTCTTGATTGTTTCGAAACGGGTTTGTTACAAGGGTGGTTTGAAAAGCCGGGCGAGCAAAAAAGCGAGAAAGTTGGGAAAGGCGGGCGGGCGGAAAGGGGCAAAAACCCATATGAACTTACCATACGTATTCCATATATGGAAGGTTCCATAAAAGAGCGCATATATTGCCTTAACGAGCATGTCGTGTCGTAAAGCTCGCTAGGCGGGGGGTTAGGGTTAGAAAACTCGTTAGGGGGGGGGGGGGGGTAGGGTTAGGATCTTTGTTGTTTTGGGGTCGGTTACAATCCAATAATTTACTGCTTACAATGCCGGAGGCTGGTACGAGGACAATGTATTTGCTCGTCAGGGTAATGTATTTGCTCGTCAGGGCAATGTATTTGCTCGTCACTCAGGACAATGTATTTGCTCGTTAGGGCAATGTATTTGCTCGTTAGGGCAATGTATTTGCTCGTTAGGGCAATGTATTTGCTCGTCAGGGCAACGTATATGGAACCTTCAACCTTCCATATATGGAATACGTACGGTATTTGCTCGTCAGGGCAATGTATTTGCTCGTTAGGGCAATGTATTTGCTCGTTAGGGCTATGTATTTGCTCGTTAGAGCAATGTATTTGCTCGTTAGGGTAATGTATTTGCTCGTCAGGGCAATGTATTTGCTCGTCAGGGCAACGTATTATATGGAACCTTCAACCTTCCATATATGGAATACGTACGGTATTTGCTCGTCAGGGCAATGTATTTGCTCGTTAGGGCTATGTATTTGCTCGTCAGGGCAATGTATTTGCTCGTTAGGGCAATGTATTTGCTCGTTAGGGCAATGTATTTGCTCGTTAGGGTAATGTATTTGCTCGTTAGGGCAATGTATTTGCTCGTTAGGGTAATGTATTTGCTCGTCAGGGCAATGTATTTGCTCGTCAGGGCAATGTATTTGCTCGTTAGGGCTATGTATTTGCTCGTTAGGGCAATGTATTTGCTCGTCAGGGCAATGTATTTGCTCGTTAGGGTAATGTATTTGCTCGTCAGGGCTATGTATTTGCTCGTTAGGGCTATGTATTTGCTCGTTAGGGCAATGTATTTGCTCGTTAGGGTAATGTATTTGCTCGTTAGGGCAATGTATTTGCTCGTCAGGGCTATGTATTTTCTCGTTAGGGCAATGTATTTGCTCGTTAAGGCAATGTATTTGCTCGTTAGGGTAATGTATTTGCTCGTTAGGGCAATGTATTTGCTCGTCAGGGCAACGTATTATATGGAACCTTCAACCTTCCATATATGGAATACGTACGGTAAGTTCCCTACCCAAAAACCGGGCTTTCAGAAAGCCTGGTGTAAGTAGTGTTACGTTTAGAAATGTTAATAATTTGGCGATATCTACTCTTGTACTCGAGAAGGGTTCCCAATGACAGCAGTGGTTTTTATTACTAATGGGACTATACCCTATGAAAATAAAGGTTTCATTCATTCAAATAACGTTTACATTCTCGTATTTTATACTTCTGGACGGCGCCATTTTAGAGTTTACTCGACTGCTCAAACTCGATGACCAGCGGGGGATCCTTTTCAATCTTGACGTCACTGAGTGCAAAGAACAAAAGACAAGCATTCAATGACGTCAAAATTGAAACGGAACCGCCGCTAGACATCAACGTTGTGCCGTCTTCAAACTCTAAAATGGCGGCGTCCAGAAGCATATAAAATAGGAGAATGAAAACGTTATTTCTCGAGCACAAGAGCAGATACCGTAAAACTATAACATTTCTAAACATTATACTTAAAGGAATTTTATTTAAAAGTAATATATTTTTGTACTACAGTTCCCTTTTTGAATGTTTTTTAGACAACATTCACAAAAACAAGCTTTAAGAACACTCACAAGAGCAAGAATACTTACTTCAACTCAGCCAAAATATCAGCTCTCCTGTATTTACCATCCTCACCCTAAGGAAGGTTATTAATTGTACGTAAATAACACGCGATAGATAAATCATTGATGCATGCTACGTCATATAGTCACTTCGAATTATTTACAATACTTTTCATAATCCGTGTTCGGTTGGGGAAAATAATTAGTTTCATGTGACATGCATTTTTCAGTGCTACTGTACGCCTACATAAACAGTCTGTACTGTAGTCTTTACCAATAATTAGAAACATATATGTGATGACTTATCCTGATTGTTTTGTTGTAGGTGCGTAGACTACTAGACAAGATTTATCTTTTTGAGAAGTAGTTGAGAATACTGTACCTTGTTGTCGGTCTTAGTAATTTGTTTATTTATTTTTTTATGCAAATTGTTTGGAAATTTGAAATAACCCGCCATTACTTCGCTTTTTCCGCAAAACATGCATCAAGAAATCTTAAGTTATGTTAAATACAAAAACCGCTAACTGAACGATTGCGGGTTCAAGGTGATTCACGATATGGCCTTTAGTGCTTACCGGACATGGAGGCCGATTTTTACGTCAGTTTCAGTCCCCCACGCGGTCTTGTAGGTGTACGTCAGTTTCTGGTCTTTTCACGACATTGTACTTTATGTTTTGTTTTGTTTGGTTCGGTTACGAAATCATTTACAAGAATGAAATAAATCATCGAACGAAGTGAAACCGGCGAACTTTCAGTAACCCCGTACTTAAAAAGGATCTAGTATAATGTTCTATGACCTGTTAATGACATCAGTTATCTGAAAATGGCGGGGGGGAGGTAAAAGAAATCGTTTGTTAACCTGTTTTTCTTACAAAATGTTTGAGGTCTTCTTTCGTCATTTTGTGTTAATTCTGCAATTTGTTTCTATAAGAAATGTACCATTTTGATCATTGGTAATATGGTAATATAAATTTGAAATTATTGGTTTATTTCTGTCTCTTGATATTATGTTTTGTGTATGTTTTCAAAAGGAACATAGTTGAGTAAAATATAAAAGTATGTGTGGGAGACTGAAACTGACGTACAAGACCGTGTAGGGGACTGAAACTGACGTAGAGAATCACCTCCATGTCCACCATGTTTGGCTTCATTTTTTCCCTGGCCAAAGACCAGAACATTATAGAGAGAGAGCTTACTGGTGTAAAACTAAAGCTAAATAAACTGTACCGGTAACTGCAGGCTCAACTCTAACAAACTTCAATATTAAAGGACATTGGCAACAAAAATTAAGTATTTTTATATCAAAGTATGCGACCTAGAAATGCTCGCAAGCGTATTAAAGATGAATTAGGTAACTCTGCCACACGTTATTTTCGTAATCGCTACTATAACAAAAACAAGGCAATACATGGCTCCATGATAGGTATCACAATAAACGTGACGTCATATTCAAAATGGTGGGCCAAGATGGTTCATTCAATTTTTAAAATCATGAGTTACGAGCATTTTCATAGTACCAAACTATTATATTCCGACTAGCTAAGTCATATACGTCCATATACCAAAGACTTATTAACCGAGTGTGAGGTCAGTACGGTAAAGCATTTGCCTGAGGTCTGTGCGAAAAAACCGAAGGCAAATAGACCTCTTTCATAATGGCGGCCAGTCTAAATATTCTTTTATATTCATGCAAATTAGCCTTTCTGGCCTTGTTAAAAAGCAAAGATTCTTTGGAATTACAGACACACGAACGAGGTCTTAAAGGCTAATTTAAATGAATATAAAAGAATATTTAATTTGGGTGCCATTATGAAAAAAGTCTATACTTTACCGTACAGACCAAGCAAACGAGGTTAATAAGACATTTGTTATATGGCTTTTGGTTCATTTTGTTCTCTGTTTTTAACGTTGTGTTTGTCTTCAGATGTTGCCGTTTACCTTAACTCTGAGCTCGTTGATTTCGCTTCATGTTTACACGAGTTACTGGCCGTTAGGCATTCATTTTCTTCACTTATAGATAAACAGCTTTCAAGAAAAGCAGCACTAATGTTCCAGGACGTGTTATTGTTCGAACTTTTTCAAGGAACATACTCAAATCCTCTTTTATTTTCATCTCAATCAACTCAGAAATTTTCCCGCCAAAACTTACCGGTCCGGAAAAAGGCGTATTGCCCTCTCACAGTTCAATACGCTTTTTTTCGGAACTCTCACGAACCAATCAGCGCGCGCCATCTTTCTCAGCCATATAATGAAAAGTAGTTATTTTTTATTTTAAGTTTGTCTAATATGAAAGAACTCGTAAAATGATAGAGTAACACCTTTTACTACATTTCCGTATTTTACTTCGTTTTTGAAATATTTCAGTTTGTTTGATATGTAAATGACCATCGTCTCTGACGTCAGGTGCTGGGTAGAGAATTTCACACATTAAAATATTTGTTTCATCTTCAAGTTTGTTCCACAAATTTACTTGAAAATGTGCGTATAATAACTCCTCATAATAATGAAAGTTGTAAACTTAGCAATCACTGAGATATAAGACATTTTTAATGAGTGAAAATTCTCTACTCTGCACCTGACGTCAGAGACCATCTCATTTACATATCAAACAAACTGAAATATTTCAAAAACGAAGTAAAATACGGAAAAGTTATAAAATGTGTTACTCTATCATTTTACGAGTTCTTTCATATAATAGACAAACTTAATTTTGTGTTGCCAATGTCCTTTAACCATATATATTGGGAGTGATCAGCGCAACAGGTCAGCAAAACTGAATTTAGCAAAATTCACATCAACTAGCCCGTGCTTGTGCATAAAATACTAGTTGTTTTCTTACTCGTTCGTCCTTGTCATGTGTATCAGATCCTGGAGTTATCCGGTTTCCAGTAGCAGTTGTAGGTGCTCCGTAAAGAATAGCATTAGCACCTTCTTGTATCCTTAATAATTCTAAGCATTGAGTTAAAAGTTGTCCAGTGAAGTCGCCAGCCTTGTATCTAAGAAATTGAGTTCAAACTGAAATAAGCAATGAGCAATTTCCTAGTTTCTAACAGCAGCTTAGCAATCTCTAAAGGAACCCTGGGGCTCAATTGCAATACAGTATTGGAATACAGATCGACCACTCTAAAAGGTTGGTGTAATGCCGAAATGTAGTGTGTGGGGAGGTCTAACGTCCCGAGCGAAAGTCCTTCGTCAGAGAGTGAAAAAGCAGAGAGTGAAAAAGGGGCCAGAGAGTGAAAAAGGGGCCAGAGAGTGAAAAAGGGGGCAGAGAGTGAAAAGGGGCCAGAGAGTGAAAAGCGGGCCAGAGAGTGAAAAGCGGGCCAGAGAGTGAAAAGCGGGCAGAGAGTGAAAAGGGGCCAGAGAGTGAAAAGCGGGCCAGAGAGTGAAAAGCGGGCCAGAGAGTGAAAAGGGGGCCAGAGAGTGAAAAGGGGGCCAGAGAGTGAAAAGGGGCCAGAGAGTGAAAAAGGGGCCAGAGAGTGAAAAAGGGGCCGGAGAGTGAAAAGGGGCCGGAGAGTGAAAAGGGGCCGGAGAGTGAAAAGGGGCCGGAGAGTGAAAAGGGGCCAGAGAGTGAAAAGGGGCCAGAGAGTGAAAAGGGGCCAGCGAATGAAAAGGGGCCAGCGAATGAAAAGGGGCCAGCGAATGAAAAGGGGACAGAGAATGAAAAGGGGACAGCGAATGAAAAGGGTACAGCGAATGATTATAACTGTAGATCGCATTTACCTATAATCAAAAACATCCACAGTAATCTTGAGTGCTTCCTTTTTACTTTGCTCACGTCTTTTCACCATGTCAAGGATTGTGCTATGAAGAAAAGTTACATTTGATTGAGAAATAAGGCATGCAAACAACTGTATAATGTGATTTGGAGATTTATGGAATTATTAATATTAAAATTCATATTAAATGTAACTTGCAGCTTGGTTATTTTAATATAGTAAATTGTTTGCTACTCAAGTTCTATCGCGTTCTGGTAGAGCGTCTAACCGGAGATCATGAAGGTTGTGGGTTAGATTCCCGTCTGGGGCTCAGAAACATTTTTCTGAATTTTCGTTAAAGCTTGAGTAACAAACAATTTACCATATTAATATAAATTTATCCCCTCGCCCGTCCCAGGGTACTTATCTCGACCAGCGGTTCGCGTCTGCAGGCGGAAATTATATCGCACGCGTAGGTATATATACTATAAATACGAATCCGCAATAATCCCCTCGCTCGCCTTTTCTTGGTCCCCAGTGCCCAGACCGCGTATTTGTTTTTATAGTCTGTCGATAACAAATCCCAAAAGGCCGGTTCGTCGTGCGTAGATTTTGAACGTTATCTCGGCCAATATTTACTCGATTTCAATTCTGAAAACAGATTAGGAATCACCGAGTCTAAATACATAACATACGTACCTATTATATTACGCAAACGTGTATACCCTTCGTAAAAACCTCTTTATGTAGTTCGTCTAATCACAAGGCCGGCACTTCGCGTTTGCCCAAATATTGTCCGATTCAAACGGATCACCCAAAAGTATTCAACATTAATCTCAGCCTCAATTTTTAAATACTTTACACTGTAGCTATTTATTTCTTACTGTTTCTGTTCAGTGCACTAGCTAGTAATAAACACTAACATCAGTTTTTAAAACGTCTTATGAAACAATGCAATTTAGCCAAGCTTTATACTTTAAAGTGCCCATCTCACGTTTGGGGATTTTACGTATCCCTAATAATTGGATCTTCCTGAGCAAAATCATAATATATATTGTCAGCCGAAAATTTCATCTTCATGGAGTTTTTCGCTGTCAAAGTTACTGGATGTGATGTCACAAGAGGCATTCCAAACCAGTTTTCTTTTGTTACTCTGACTCACCACAAAAATGCCTCTTGTAACATCACATCCGATAACTTTAAGGGGGGAGTTAACCTAAACTTTGACTCAAATGGTAATTTTCTTTTTTTTGAAGAATTAAAATCTTTGAAGCCTACTTAATTATCTCTATTGCATTTTATTTGTGAAGCGTTCGAAAAAATCCAGTTTTCTCCTTGATTTCCTCAGTGTTTAGATAAACCGCGTGGGAAAAGTACTGGGAACGAGGTTGTTGTTTGGTCACTAGAGCGTAATGGCTTCTCGTGGCAGGACGTATTTGTACGTTTCTGTTGTGTGAAAGCCTGAAAGGACTTAACTATCGGTAACCAGCTGGGTAAAGACATCATAAAGTCTCGTGATCCCGATCCTTTTCACACGAAGAACTGTGTGATATAAGTACTGCGCGATTCGTGTCATCTTTTCCTTTTCGTTGGAGACACTCGGTCGTGGCAATATTGGGAGGCTGGTTTTAAGTCCGTCTCAGGGCAAGTAAAAATGTGTAAATTTGACTTCATATATGTGAAATAGATGCATTGAAGTATGGCTCTAGTATTTCGAAATGTTTGAATGGTGACTTGCCTCGAGACGTGATATAGGTTTGCTGTTTTGTAGGACGGTTGGTTGGGTGCTGTCCAATTTTCCAAATATATCCCATAATGCACTAGGGTCGTAATGGCAATTGAAAAGCAGGTCGTGTCCCTCCTGGAAATCTCACTCACAGGCTATCTCATTCTCTGATTATGAGCATGGTCTAAAATAGCATAAATGGTCCAAAATATCATTGGATCTGTTAATTGTAAACAGTTAGAAGTCTCCTGCTTCATATGTGACTCCCGAAGGGCATCTTCGCGACGAGTTCGCATCAGCTCGATCGCTTTCCGGCGTTTTTAAGTCATGCCAAATACTATATATAGCGATACTATTCAAAAGCATCGCATTTAGTCATGCACTCACTACTGATTTACCATTCCACGCCATTTCTGAAAGCCCTGTTCGTCTCTTGTATATTGATAAAATATTGACAAAATTAAAACAATTCGTATTATGCGTGCGAAAATGAGCCTTCTCCATCTAACATTAATGTAAGCGGAATGCCATTGACCATTTAGAATCTTTTTAGAACTTTCTATATATATTTTAACTTTATCTCCATTTTTCTCAGAATGTGCTTTCTGCGTGTTTGAGAAAGAATATCTTGAGAAGAATTTAACCAATTGATTTGAAATTTTCAGTATTAATCCCTTTCAAAGAGTTGTTGGGAAAGAGCATAGAACTTTTTGGCGTTATTTTTGTATCAAAAGATACTGAGATAAATGTGACCAAAATTAAGGGTAAACATTTACCCAAATTTTAAACAGGCACAGAGAATAAAGTATTTAATATTTCAAAAAGTTCTATGCTCATTACCATAAACAACCTTTGTGCCTTAGATCAGTGTGAAAATATTTCAATTCCATGTATTCTACAGCAAGATATCTTTTCTCAAGTACACTCTGATTGTGCAGAGTATCAGGTTACAATGTTTGATCAGTATCACGTTACAAATTAACTTTATGGAAAACTAATACATGTAGCTACATTCTATGACTTATAAGCTTTCCACCGATATATAGTTTTATATGGTTTGCATTAAAGCCCTGGATGGTACAATTCATTGTAAAAAAGTCAGCATTTTTAGGTGTACTCCCCCCTTAACAGTAAAAAACTCTATGAAGATGAAATTTTCGGCTGACAAGATATATTATGATTTTGCTCAGGAAGATCCAAATATTACGAATATGTAAAATCCCGTGAGATAGGCACTTTAGATTTTCAAATAAATGGATTATTATCTACACTAAATAAAAAGCTTCAAACAGTAAGCGGGAGAGGGGTTGTTGCGTAAACGTATTTCTAGTAAAATATAATAGTAAAAATCACATGATCCTACCAAGCGGTGTTTAAATCTCTGCGTAATTTTAGCATCCTTTCGTAAGATAACTCGTCATTCTTTCGATTCTAGACAAAAGCAATCAATGAGAAATAAGATTTCCAAGTTTGGAATCCATATGCAGTATTAAAAGGACAATAAAAAGTTTACATTACATTAACTTTCACCCTAATTTTGTACTTCGATGGTGCCACCATGAAGCAACATGGCATGAAGTAACACCATGGCAACTCTGATACATGTCAACCTCCAGCACCTGTCACACATACGTTTGATCGTAGATCTTTTTTAAGGGGAGTGGTTGGGACAAGCGAACCAAACACATGCAGCAAACCAGTGAAATTCAACATACGTACTGTACATGTACATAACATGTAACGCCTGTGAGCTTCATAGCATAAGTTCAACAAGATCCACCAAGTTACTGTATGCGGATTACCCAGCAAACAGAACATGTGACACAATACCACAGCTATATAGTCAACATGCAGATATCTGGGTAACTTTGTGTTAGGGTAGCTTGCTGTGTGAGTGGGTTGCATTGTGGATCAAACAGCGGACAGAAGATCCAATTTTAGCTGATATTGCGTCTCAGTTAACGTAAGAGATGGTGGCCTAATTGCAGCGACGTAGCGTCACGTGCCTCTTTGGAAGTAACCACAGTGCGCGTTTGACGCGAACCTTGTCTAAATTTAATTTAAAGTGCAGGCACTCTTATTAAAAAACCTGACGGCATTTTTATGGCTACCGCAGGCGTTGACTATGTCAACGTGTTTATTGATTGTCATCTTGAACGTTTCACTTTTTCCGCGATTTGCAATTGGACAAAAGGGACGTGGATTGTTATCGAAATTTTCGGCCGTTGCATAATCGGGAAATACTCACGGGGCATAAAATCGAAGCATCATTGTTCGTCGTGGCTGGAGTGCGTTTAAGTAAAATAAATAAAGAGATTCTTGTCTTGTGGGCAAGGTTTCTGTGCGGTAGACATATGTACGCATCGCGTGCCTATTTTTTTACTAATGTTCTCCTGTTTTCTCTGTTAATCTATTGCACTGTACCTTTCTTGTCTGCATCTTCTCAATCCTTCTCCTGAATGCAATGTAAGGGTCACTAGGTGATTGGACATCTTTCTTCTCTGACTTCAGTTGAAAAATTAACCTGTTCACACAATTATTCTTTTTCACCCAGTAATTGTAAACAGGTTCCAAAAATTCTTCATCCTTCATCATAGCCCTGGCTGCAGCAAATGACAAAACCTGCAGTAGGAAATAACACATATTATCGTAAATAGCAAATTTTTGTTTCTCGCCAAAGAGAACATATTTCCTCAAGAATAGTACCATTGCTCAAAGTCTTATAACCTGCACATTGCACCTCAATGTCTAGAATTACTGTAGACAACAAAGAAATTTCGATGACCAGTACATCCCACGAGTAAGGGGCATGTAAGGGGCATGTAGAACTTGTATTAGTTTCCATTAAATATTTCCATTAAACGTAGAAAACTGTAGTTAGCATTTGTGGCATTTGATAGGGTACCAAGGGAAGTTGTTTGGTGGGCAATGCAGAAGCTTGATGTTGAAGAATGGCTGGTTAGAGTTGTTATGGCTTTATATAAAGATGCTAAGAGCTGTGTGAAGTAAATGACAGAGTGCGAGTAGATTTCAGGGTGAAGGTTGGGGGTACATCAGGGCTCTGTGTGCTGATCCCCTGCTGTTTACAATGGTTTTGGAAGCAATTTCGTATGAGTTCAGAACGTCAGGTCTGGTCTTTCTTGGGAGTTACTCCATGCTGATGATCTTATGTTGATTGCATAAAGTATGGAAGAGCTTGTTGACAAGTGTAAACATGAGTGCACAAGACAAAGATAATTGGTACTGTATAGGAAAAGGGCCAGTAGTGACATCTGGAATGTGGCCATGTGGTGTGTGCAAGAAGGGAGTTAGTGTGAATTCAATATTGTGCACCAAGTGCAACTGTTGGATTCACATGTAGTTACATGTGTTAACCAGTAGCATGAAAGGTAGAGGCCAACAGGCTGAGAGGTTAGAGAATGTTAGCACTGGTGCAGACTTGTTAGAGTGCATGAACAAGTTTTACTATCTTGGTGATATAATAAGTGCAGGTGGTGGTGCAGAGAACAGGTCAATTTGTAGAGTAATATGTGCTTGGAAGACGTTTAGAGAGTTGCTTCCAATGTTAACCTCCTGAGGAATATCACTGAAACTAAAAGGAAAGTTGTATAAAAGTGCAACAATAATAAATGGTGATAATGTGATATTATTATGTAAGTTAGGAGATTTGAACATACTGATTTGAGAATTAGATACAGTGTAGATGTGTAATGGAACATTGACAGACAGGAAGACATCAAACAAGCTAAGAGGTAATTTGGGAATGGTTAACATCAAGGATGTTATCTGTAGGAGTAGGATGGTTGGTTGGCCATGTGCACATGATGGATCAAGATAATTGGGTGTAAAAGATCATTGATAGGGATGTACCTACATGTAGGAAGACATGGGAGCAGGTTGTGCAAACAGATTTGGAAAGACGGATTTGTATAAGGTGACTGGCATTAGATTGTGCTGCATGGAAAGTTGCTATCATGTAATACCCGGGTGTTAAAACTGTGACATACTGTAACTACAATTTAAATCTAATATTAAAGGTTGTTGTCGTTGCTGCTGTTGGTTCATGCACATGTAATTGCAATATGATTATTGTTTATCAGAATACCTCAGTTCCAGATCCTTTCTCCAATTTATCAATCAGTTTTTCAAAGTGAAGTCCAGGTAATTTCTCCTAACAAGCAAATAAAAATACTCTGCATAAATCTTTAATTTTACAACAGGTTTGATACACAGTTATTACTGTAAACCAAACCTGACAGGTGCGAGTTGGTGTGGCACTTTGGCTAATTACAATGATCATGCTTACAATAATCATGCTTATTACCAACCACACATATACAGGTATCATCATTGTGGTTTTGTGCAAAAAGAGCACAACCCATGAACCCATTAGGAAAACATCAAATTTAGGATCTTAGGGTGACAAACAGGGTTCTCATTAGGACCTGGGGGCCAGGATGTCTACTTGCTAAATGTTCACCATCTACTTTTTATTATTTGATAAAAAAAAGACAATTGTTCAGTCAGCAAAGATTCAGATATGTTTGTGAAAATATTTTTGTTAAAATAGAGTATTATTCTATGATCACGTTTTTAAACATTATACCTCACGAATTCATGCCCCCATAATATGGTACCCCCTATCAGATGGACCTCTGGGCCATTGACAATAAATTATACTGATCCCTAGGGTTGTTCACCATCTACAGGTACAGTACTTTATCAAATTCACAGGCCCTAATGAGAACCCTAGCTGGTGTACAGGCCAATCATCTGTAAGGTTTACGGTAAGTCCTCAATTGGATTCTGTATACAGTCACATATACCTTCTGTATCATTGATGCAAGTACAGTAAATAATAGAATACCTGGCAATCACAGTCAGGTAGACTTACATTTGTACAGTGTTAACTGTACTTATAGGTTTAGTTTTTAAAATTAAATGCCTCTCTCAAGTTTGTTTTTTTATATATTTAAAATCTTCGAAGCTTTTCACAGGAAGTGATAGCAACCCAGGGACATACAAACACTTTGCAGTGTGATTCAGCAGTGAAAATGTAGGAATTGAATAATTTTTCTAAATACAGTAGGTCTGTTAAATTTTAAAGCAAACTCTCCATATATTATTGTTGAATCATTGTGCAGTTCAGCTTTGTGTCCCTGGGGTTATAAAGTTTATAAAATAATAATAAAATAATACTTAAAAAGCCCAAACATGATTACACTGTATTATAGTAGTCACTTTAACAAATCAACTTACCTTGTCCTTATTAATGCTTGCCAACCATTCCAAGTCCTCTTCATCTAAGTCATATTCCGGTATCTCGTCTTCAAAACCCAGAGCTAAATAAATCACATTGTAAATAATAAAGAACAGAATAATGAAGTATATTATCAGTATATATGTGATCTTGATATTATTAAGTCTTCCCCCAACATAAAAACAAGCCAATCCTAAGAAAAATGTATTACAGTTAACCTTTTATGCCCTGCAGGGGTTGATCAGCACCTATCACTTCTCAAGATAATATCATTCATGGTTAACCATGCATAGAGGCATTGATGAGAATTAAGGAAATGAATACCAAAGATAAACTGACATGTTTTTAAAACAACTTCTTCCAACTAGTAAGGTAAGAAATGTTTAGAGATCAATAAGGAGAATTTTATGTCACTTGCGACCATGGTTTAAAGGGTTAACCTACGGTACAGTACAATATCCCATCCCAGGCACTGCTGAGACTGCTAGATCATTATTTATGTAGCTCCCTGAAGCAGTAATTTGTACAGTACAGTTTAAAGTATATCATAGTATATGCAGTTACTAAGCTTCCAAATAGTTAACTATAAGTGGTTACCAGTAGCTTCCAAAATGTTCTATCGCTATAGTATTATTATGTTCTAAAGAGTTTTTCTGAGAAAAAGTATTTCATTGGCTTATGTTTTTTTAATATTCCAGTAGTATAAGTATAGTTACTATGGAATGTTATGTATTATTATTAGTTTAACCCTTGTATATAGTGCACTGTAGATACACAGTGTCTGTTCAGGTATTAAAGGGAGTGAATTGTTTATATAAATTGTAATGTAATGAATGTAATGTAATGTAACATAAAAAATAATGTAATGGTTAAATGTTTCTCAGTTATGCTCAGCATTCTCCTAAATTCTAAACAACAAACACAAGTTTCCTATGAATTACACATAAACTGAATAGCAAAGCACACAAATGATGTATAAATGTTTGCCTGAATTATCATTAAACCTAAGTCAATTAATTTCAGTTTAAAAATAGAATCTGTGCACAATGCTATTTCCACAACACACAAATATGACAGTAATGCACAAGTAACACACTGACAGCAACACACAAGCTATACAGTGTAATCATGATCCATATTAATTTTCCTTTCAAACTACAGTAGTCTAGAAAGGTACAGTAGTTCAGAATTCAATGCCAACTGATACACAGTGCCAAACTGCTTAGTGCTGTTAATTCTTTTGATTGATAATAAAATGCCCCGGGTCAACATAGAGACTCCTCATGGTCTTCAAACATTTTTTATACTTTGGTCATGATCATTTCCTTTAAATTTATTACTTTTATACTTGGTTAATCATTGATATTATTGGGAGAATGACAGGCTCACCCCTGAGCCATAAAGTGGTAAGACATTATTTTTAAAGATATAAAATAATGCTCCAACCTTGTACATGAATGTACTGCTTTGGTATCTTAAAATCTGCTTCATTGTCATCAACAAGAGAAGCATCGACAACTGGCTTCGTTTCAGGTGTAGGGATTACAAGCTGTTGTGTGTCTCCGTACACCTGCTGTGCTGAGATGGCTCGTTGTAGGTGGTGTTCCTAAAAATAAGGGGTTTCTTTCAATTATTAATCTACAGCACACAATAAAATTTTAGTTGTAACCATCATGAAATATTAATTATCATAATCATAACTCATCAGCATTTTTAGAGGTTGTCAGCAACAAATAATGCAAATGATACGTAGATGCAATAATCTGCAAGCTTAAATCTTCAGAAAATATTTTTGAATCGACAGGTTCAATTTCTGTCCAGGACTCAGAAACATTTTCTGAGGATTTCAGCTTGATATGTTATATACAAATATATATATATATATATACAGTATATATATATATAAATATATATATATATAATTAAACTGGACACGGTTACACTTTTGACATTAGTTTATTGCATACAGTTCTGTTTCGTACAGGCGAACCTGCACTCATCAGTGCTTATAGACATTTAGTCTAGCACTTGTCTGATGAGTGCAGGTTCGCCTGTACGAAACAGAACTGTATGCAATAAACTAATGATTACTGTATGTTATTTTAATATTATTTCAAGGCTATATGATCGCCTTTAAGCTTGATACATGGTTTAGATCCTACATTCTATTTAATTGATCCTCTATGCTATAGAAAATTTCTAGCAACATTCCTGAACTCTGCTCCAACCTCGTACCCAATGCTCCTGTGTCAGTCCAGAGGCAGCATTTCACTTCTGATAAGAACTCCTAGTTTATATCTGTTTGTATTTATTTTATATTATACTTTAATTTGAACTTTGTATAAATTTGGGACCAATTTAACTATTTATACACACTAAGGTAGTCGTAGAATAAATATAAGAGCCCAGCTTAAAATCTTCAAATGCAAAACCATGACAATTCAATATTTCAACAATAAAATTAGTATTAACTAATAATTTATTATGGCTAAAATCTATAGTTTGTGTTTATACAGAAAGGAAAAGCTAGAGACAATTTTTTTTGATAGTGTCTTTGAAATGCTTTACAGTACTCAGTCTTGGAGCGTGAATATATCAGAGAAGACATCGCTCTGTGTGATCGCCTGTCCAAAGTGATTGACTTTTACATATTGTGCATTCCCTATCGTTGACAGAGACAATGACTCATTGCAATGGTGGAAGCGAAACTACCACTACTTTCACAGTTAGCTTGGAGATAAAATATCTCACAATTCAATCTCCCCATGTGAATCATTCTGTATAATAAATAATTTCCCAAATAATTTTCTGATTCTGTATAATATTGTTGTATATTACAAATAATAATAATAATAATAATAAAGACGTTTTAGGAACATTATACAATAGTCACAATGCACGTACAACAATAAATTCTTAAAGTTACATTTCATTATAAATCCAAACTACTAGTGTACATTGTACATTGTACAAGTCATATATATGCAACTAAAATAAAGCTATGATAAATATATGAGAGAGTTGGTGGAAGCTATAGAAGAGTGTACCACAAGAGTTGTTTTCACTCTCTCTGCATCCAGTAAAATTAGGATGAGGATTTATGACCTCTCGAAATAATTATCTTCTTGCAAAAATTCACACATTGCAAAGAGGGAGTCACACATGCAGCAAGTCCTGCTACTTGCAACAAGTGTGCCATCCAACGTGTGCCATCCAACATGTGCCATCCAACTGGCAGCCTGTGTGACCCTAGACTGTGCATGCTATCTTGACAATATCAAACCAGATTGGTTGAAAACAAAAGGAAATGCAAGTTGCAAATTGCTTGCAAGTTGCAGCAAAAATGTACCATGTAGACCTTTTTTCACTATACAGGAGGAATACCACTAGTACATTGTACTGTAGATTTTGAAATCTACCATTCCATCTGAAGATCCACTACACCACATTTTGAATTTCAATATGTTAACTTCAAGTTGTTTGCAATATGACAGGCTGGCACCATTCAATGTAGCAAACAGCACTTGAAATAATGGGACGTCAGTGGTCACTCACCACTGATTTTCATGATTTGATCACCAGTAATCAGTCATGGTGGGTCAGCATGTGACCGGTCAAATTATTTCTAGCAGTGAACTCATTTTCTTTTACCTTGTAAACTTTGTTTATAATTATCATTAATGATAATTATTAGTTTATGCACTAAAGTCAGTAAATGGCTTTAACCAAAAAGGTTTTAAAAGGTTTTAAAAGGTTTCAAGGCAAAAAAGGTTTTAAAAGTCCACTTAGTTTTATTGGTTAAACAAGGAAATAAGAACTTGAAAATTATATTTCATTTGAGGCCAAGTTGTTGCACTGGGGGTTGACTTCAACTTTAAACAGGGGCAGATCCAGGCTCATCTCATAGAGGGGGTGCAGATTTTTCAGGGGGGTGCACCCATCCACCACCACCACCAAAGTTATGTCAAAAATGCCATAAATCATGAAAATTTTAATATATACTGGTTGATACCGACTTTTTCTGGGGGGTGCTAATTTTCTCTGGGGGGTGTGCACCCCCTGCACCCCACCCCTAGATCTTCCTATGACTTTAAACAAAAGCCCTGGGATGGAAGTTGCTTAATGCTGTCAAAATGGCAGCATCAGAAGTGACGATCGAACGTTTGTGCATGCCTTGTGTACTACGTACAGTAATAAGTATTAAGCATTTTACTATACACGAAGCAACGGAATTGCGTGAATTTCTATACCTGCTCTAGCACCACATGTGGTCATGCAGATTACCTAAACAATTTGTCGGCTTCATAGTTATGAAAATACTTTCAAAATTGCAGGTATAGTCACTTGATTAAATTTATATTTAGGCACTGCTTGACTTCTAGTTACAATAAAAATGCTTAAAACATTCATCAAAAACGACAAATAAAGTTCACATATCATGTCAACATGCCTTTATCAAGATATATAACATGCTTAGTAGCCAATCAGGGTATAGTGTTGTTGCTGCATCATTTGTTAGTGAGGCTCACACAAAAGAATGCTTGAAATGCAATTGATATACTGTATCTAGTAAAAACTAGGTAGGGTCAGGAAACCGGAAACCAAGGTATTTGCCTTGGCACCATTTTACTGTATATTGCTATTTTGCTGCCAAATTAACCAGGTTTTGGCATAACTCCAACATAGCCTATGCATGGGTGCACCCTGGCCCTCTCAACTAACAACAATTTTGCTGGGTTATACATATGGCACGACTTCAAACAATTGTAACCCAGAAAGGCGGGTTTCAAATTTTATTCCCCCATGAGAACATCTCTGAACGATAAACATCAACAAAAAATGTAAACAAATTCTGCAAATGCACAGTAGTGACTGTTATTCAGTTTTAATATAAACCTTCATGAATTAAAACAATTATATATGCAAACAATAAGTTATGTGACCTTCCTTAAACTATTGAAAACAACTGTAACCAGCTTGATCAACAGGTAAGGATGCCATTTAGGAGTCATAATCAATTAAATGTTTCAAGCCAAAGCGCTATAAAATCGCTCTTCAATTTCCGCGCGAGTTTTTAATTCACAAATTCAACTTCCGACGTAAAATGAGTACTGGTCACGTGACTTGTGAATTTCAAAATAATAGTAAATTGTGAGAAATTTTTTAAAAAGCATCAAAAAATAGCTAAAATCATGCATTGCAAGCTAGAAAAATATAATTAACATGCTATTTAAATTTTTTGGATTATCATGAAAGTGAGCTTGATTTACAACATATTACTTACGGTCTCCTCTTCTTTCTCCATTCCCGTGGGCATCTGAGGCACCGCGCGATTGATTGTAGATATTTCTGATAAATCCGGCAGTTCCTCCACCCTAAACACGGGAAGTGGCTTGTTTGCATCGAGCTGGCGAGCTCGAAACGACAATTTACTCATACTGATCTTGTTTTCTTTGAAGACAAGGCAGAGTTCGAAGGAAGTTCTCTTTCACCACATGGGCGAAGCTCCACAAGCAACACTATGATGTTGATATACGATACTTTTTCTAACTCATGTCGTACATTTTTTTGATCGGTTGCCTCCTTTTTCAGTCATTCCGATTAGGTTTTATTTTGAAATGCCTATTTTGAAAATCCATCATGGCGGCAAAATACAGTTGCTCCCTACATTACCCATGATCCTACAGGAATGATGCCGACGCATGCTCAATGGTCATCGAAGGGGAAAATATCTGCATCATAAACACGTCTGTTCGTTTTGGCGATTTCTTCGTATATTTTTACCGATCAACTCTGAATGTTTCTTGTTTTTCGTAATATTTTGTGGTATTTGAAATAGTTTGTCGAATAGATATTACCTTTTAATGCTTAGACGTTCACGTATTTTATCGTAAGAGCCTAAGTTGGACTGTTGGAGTTTATCGGCGGTACAATTTTTACTTTTTAACCTATACTCTATATTATAGTGACTTTGTATTGCAAGGATTTATATATATATGTATATTTGACATATGCTTATTGTATTGTAAGACTTTATTTATTAATGTTTCACTTTTTGACATATGCCTAGTATTCTATTGTAAGCTGTATACTATTGACATTTTCCTTCAATGAATCTGTATCACTCAAGGTCCTTCAATGAATCTGTATCAATCAAGGTACACCTCTTGCACGGTGTACAAATTTGGGCACGATAGAACATGACAAGTATCAAAATTATCGATATCTAAGAAAAGTATCGATTGTGAGTATATAGAAAGTATTGATCAATTTAAGCAAAGTATTGCCCACCACTAATCCAAGCATATGATGATAGCTTGGAGCATTAGGTACATTATGATCAGTGTTGATCCTTGATGGTATTTTGTTAATGGTATAGAGGTATTGCAAGATCATGTGACCATAGCCATGTAGAAGGAACCATTGTTCTACCATGCAACATGGCTGTCCCAACATGGTCATGCAAAATCTTTTAATCATCTATGGTGATATAACTGGATAACAATGTGTTATTAATCCAGCAATAAGTGATAAAATGTGTTGTGCTGCATCAGGCAGTGTAGAAATACAAATAAAATATCTAAAAAGGGCCTTTGCTGGAAACGTTAGACGACTTACACACTATTTCGGCAGTACCAACCTTTTTAGATATTTGATTAATATTAATCCAGTCATCACTGGCAGTGATGTGATTGCTTGTCAAACAATCTAGACTTTTAAATTACATAATACAGGTGCTGTGGGGTTTGAAAAGTCTATCAAATGAAGCTTTGATGGAACTTAGGTGTTCCTTGCTTAATTTCGAACAATTAAGCCACTGTTTTTGTTTAGCACGATGGATAAAATGAATTCAGTACATTCCAAATTAAGAAATCCAACACTCTGATATATCAAAAATCTTATACTATTTGGACAACAAGGATCTATATAGTAAATATATCACTCTAACAACAAAAACTCATTACTCAATTACTATCATTCTGCTCAGGTAGAAAACAATA
This sequence comes from Chrysogorgia sp. JL179-B06, assembly GCA_035772405.1. Classification (NCBI taxonomy): domain Eukaryota; kingdom Metazoa; phylum Cnidaria; class Anthozoa; order Scleralcyonacea; family Chrysogorgiidae; genus Chrysogorgia; species Chrysogorgia sp. JL179-B06. Next base: position 3,827,117 of record JAYKKM010000504.1, on the reverse strand, counting down.
ATACAATGTCATGTAGATGAACCTAATGCTCGTGGAAAACAATTTGCCTTAAATCTAACCAGGCATGTAACTTAACAAACTGCTTTCATGCTGTTTCTGGTTTGTATCTGTATTTGTACACTGTAATTTAACATGTAACTGTATAAGGTGTGTATTGTTTAGTTTACATATATGTGATATTTAGGGACCACAGTAATTGGCCGAAGCTGTTGTGGACACCCTTGTTGTGGACACCCATCTTGTATATGTTATTGTGTAAATGTTTGTCTAGATATGGCAAAGCTTATAAAAATAAAAACATTGTCTTCTATCTCTTTTGTTTTCTTTTCACTCTGCTTCTCACTCCTCCCTGACATTCCCTTGGGTATTAATTTGACTTTCCACTGCACACCAGGCAAATGTAGCTAAGCAAAAATGTAGCAAAACAAAAAGGTGGTGAACTGCCAAGATTTTTAGGAAGAAAATACTGACAGTGATGTATCGAGGAGAGCCATTCATCAGAGTAAAAAATGTGCCTGTTGTCATGACTGATAAGGAACAAAGTTTACTGGCAATCATGCAGTATTTTTGCTGGTAAAAATGTACAGAGCAATATCTAAAATTAAATACAATGCAAAAGAATGAAGTTGAAGAAAGGGCTTCTATACATTTTGCCACAACTTGCAACATTTTTTGTAAGTTGCAGAATGTGTAACACCCTTTCTGCAACTTGCAACACAGTTCTTTCTGTTTTCAACCAATCTGGTTTGATATTGTAAAAGGTGAGCCGCCTGCGTGTAAATCCCATACAGATTGGTTGTGAATTTAAAGTACGAATGCATCTAAATAATGTTAACCAACTAATTTGGTGATAATATGAGCTATTTTAGCTGAGAAAATCGAAGTTAAAATTTATGTATATTAGGAGAAATCTCTTACCTTAATTTACAGATATTCATGATTAAATATTAATATTCTTGTAGGTAGTATATATAATTATATACAATACATCAGTTGTGTGGATCAGCAGTTGGACATTTTGGTTTGTATGCCACATTTGAGATGTCACTTCTGTTTTATTGGTGGGGGTACTGCCACGGCCCACCATTGATATTGGAGGGGTGACGGCTCCTCTCCCCCCCTGCTATTATTATTCATTATTATTTGAGATTTCACATACAATATTTGTTACTTCCTTATATTGCCATGTTAATTCTCTGTATAGATCTTGGTACTTTTCTACTTTTGTATCAAATGGGCATACAACATCTATCAGTGTGCAATATCTCTTCTTATTTAGTGCTAAGTACTAGCAGGGAATGTTCTAGCTATCTTATCAGTTTGAATTTTCCTATCCCACAGCAGATTTAAATTTAATACATATATTCAGTGACATTTTCAGGCTTATATGCTCGTGTCACTTTTCCACATGCTCCAGTTTGTATTTCTTACATAACACCCCAACGGGATCACCTGAGCAATTTTATATTATTATTAATAATTATTTTTTATTATTTTTTTCATAGTATTATTTCCACATTTACTCGGTCTTACATTGGTTACGGCCTGATATGCATTGCTACGTACTTCCTGTAGCATATCTATGGCAGGTTATGAGTCCAGCCCCTCAGGATTCTTGCCATTCCTAGTAATTATTATTATTATTATACTATTATTATTATTTCACTTTTACACAGCCTCTTCAATGTTTCGGCTGGAATTTGCAACTGAATATAAATTTGCAACTAGTATTCCTTCAAAGTAAATGGTTTGAACCTAGGGGTATCATTAGATGTGTGAAGTTGATCGTCCAGGTTTTTGTATAATTAGGTATAATTATTAATTATTATTATTAATTATTCCAGCATGATCTCTAAACCTTCGCAGTTTCCCAGAGCTCCAATAATAATTGGTACCAAAAATATAATAATTATGGTCCGAGACTCCGAATGGTTTAGCTTACTCCACGTCACGTACACCCGGATAGCTAGTACCAGTTTCCTCACCGATATTTACATTATATTGAATTTAGACATTTAGTTGCAAATATAATATCTGTTCGGATTTTTTAAGGAGAGCGTATTTATGAACTTATGCTTGGATTTTTTTAACACGGCAAACACTTGCAAGGAGTAGAAGGAGAAGAATCGTCTATAAAAGGACCCGATTTGTTTGCTTTGTTTCGTAACTGGTGTAAGAACGAATTTTGGAGTTAATAATCCGACGTTTTGATGTTTGACTTGTTGTGAGCATCGTGTGGCAGTCATATTGTAATTGTAAAGTCGCGATTGCTTGAAAATGATTGTTGGGAATTGGTTGCTTTCTTAGAGCAGCATTGTTTTGACAAAAGGAAACTTCTCAAGCCGTTTCTACGAAGTTGTCTGAAAGCAAAAGACAGTCTTGCGGCAACAACCGTTCAGGGCCCGTTGTGATGTGATCGCTCTATCACTTGTTTTGGTGATATGAATAAAGTTGACAAGGCTGGGAAAAGCGGCAATGAAAAGGTTACTCGAGATGTTTGTATCGAAGTTCCCCGCGGCTGGAGTCGAGGGTTGGAGAATGATAGTGTTGTTTATATCAGGTAAGGAGGCAACGGTTGTGTATTGTAATGTATAGTTATAAAAGCGAGCCGATCTCTGGTTTCTACTTAGGATGTTTCTACAATCTGAATCGAGTACCGATAATGTTGCCATAAATAATTATGTAGCCCCACAAAGAAGTTTAATAGAATTTTACACTTATTCTAGGTCAAGATTTATTCCATGACTCCATTGTTTGTCTGGGGTTTTGGATTTTTTTTGGTTTATTTACAGGTATCTTTATTTTTTGAGGAATAGTATAATACTGTGACTACAGTACTGTAAAAATACCATTTAGCACCTTGTTGGTCTGGAAATGGGATAAGGTTCAGTATATGCCCCCATGCCATCAGATGCCGTTCATTTTACCCTAGTGGAGTTCCACAAGGCTCATCACTTGGTGTCATCATATTCAACATTAATGATTAAAGAAATACCTAATGGTTTTCCGTGTTTGGATACTCTAATCCAAACACGCGGGATGTTGTGAGACTTGAGAAAAGTGTAAAAACACACGAGCCGCTAGGCAAGTGTTTTTAGCTTTTCTAAAGTCGAGCAACATCCCAAGTGTTTGGATCAAAGTATCCAAACACGGAAACCCATTAGGTATTTCTTTTATAAAATAACCACAGAGAAATATCACTAAAAGTTATTAATAAAATTAGATCAACATTGCAATTCTCCCAAAAACCATCAACTACCAATCAGGGGAGGTCTTTCATGTTCTTCTAAGTAATCAATGATGGATGGTTTTCTATATGATGCTGACGACTGCAAACAGCTGAAAATAAGCTTGATGTTAAAATGTCAGAAAAACATGCTTCTAAACAAATATTTCCAGATGGATTTAATCACGAAAATATGCCGTGTAACTTTATGTTGGATTGCTGCAGATGTAATGTGATGTTGTGAGTTTACCTACTGTACCCTTCATATTCTACAACACAGAATCTTTTTTGTGGTTTCTCTCACTGTTGAAGTTGTTCTGTGATTTTTTGTTGGCTACAAGAACAAAATGAATACTGTAGTTTCTTCATGAATATCCTCCCCAACAAGTGGTAAAATAAACAGTTTTACACCTTTTCCATTCTCTTGGTTGACTGTATAGGGTTTTATTGAAACTTTCAATAAAGTGAACTTCCACTTTAAATACTTATAATTTACCCTATATATTTTTGGCCTATTTTTGCAAAATCTTGTGAAAATTAACAGGGAAGATTGCTATATTTATGGATTATATTGTGCATATGTATATGTTTAAAAGCGATGATGTGCCGGCATGATTTGCTTTTTGTGTGTACAAGACCTCAAAATGCCCGTGTTTGGATACTCTGATCCAAACACGGGTATTGACCAATCAGAGCGCTTGTTTTGTACATGTTATTATTTTTATAAATCCCATTGATGAATATAAAGGATTGTGGTACAGTGGAACCCTACCATACAACCACTTTGTTTTCACCTAAACAAAGGTTCATAATTAGAATCTAGCCCGTTAAATGACCACCCCACTAATATGACCACATTTTTATGACCTGTTGGTGGTTGTATTAAAGTGTACCCAACCCTGAAAATTATCTTTGTTTTTTTTGAAAAGGCATTAAAAATGATGAAGGATGGTACTTACCATTTTTCATTATCAATTTTCATTCTTGAGTTATTTGGTCTTTTTGTAATAATTATGCAAATGTATCAATTATGATGAACAGCATTGGGGCAAGACTTAAAATCGGCCATATCTTCGAAATTTACCAACAAAAGCACTTGAAACTTTCCATGTGTATAATGACCATAAAACTTGAACAATGGGTTTGTGGTCATAGTAACAAATTGGTTTCCAGACCTCTTAATTTCTAAAATAAAATTACTTGTTTTCTCTTCATTGTCAAATATTTTCGAGACTCGGGTTGGTACTGGTTACACTGACTTAACCAATAAGAAATGAAGTTTAAAGTTGGTACAAAGCCTACTATATGGCAGAAAAAAAAGGTTTTTGATATAGGAACTTAGAGATTTGGAAATTGATCTGTTTCAATGACAACAATGACTAAACTTTTATTGACTTAAACTTTTATGACTTTTTTTATTTTCAATGACTTTTCTTTTTTAAAATTAATAGTTTTTTGTTCATAGTGGTAATATATGTAGTAGGCTAAGGCTTTATCTTATAATGAAACTGTAATTAGTTTTATAAGTAAATTTAAGAATATATTGTTGTAAGAGCATTGAGACCATTGTATATTGCTCCTAATATGTCTTTTATTATTATTTATTATTAACAATAAAACTTGAACAATGTTCTTTCGTTTGGTGGTCGGTAACCTTGTTGATTAATAACTCTCATAATATGTGACTAAAATTGCTCCATACTAGATATAAGTGTCTTTCTCCCTGAGTTGCTTACAGTTTGCTCTATTAATAACAATTTTGGTATAAACTTTCTTCTTATAAAATTTTGTATTTTAATCTCTCATTTGCTATGTCAAGTAATTTTATGTAAATGAATAATTCTTAAAATTGTAATTTCTGAAATATGAGTCTAGACATTATTTTTACTTTTGCTTTAGTATTTTGGGTACTTATGGTAGCACTGAGCAGGGACTAATAGCCAGAGGGGGATTTTATATAATATTTTCCAATAGAATTTCCATCAGGAGGTATGACAGGTGGCACAATGTGGCCATAACAATATATAAAACTAGTATTCTTTGAAAAATTCTTCAAAGTAGATGGTGGCAAATGACATACAGCCAGTGGTTTTCCACTGGCTGCCGGCTTCTATTGGAAACCCTGGTGTATATGGCTTTTGTTTTTTCTTGTCGTTTTTAACTCTGTTTTGTTTTGTGAGGTGGCTTTTAACTATTTTGCTTAAAATCATCAAGACAGGGACTGAATTATGTTCTAAAGTAATTTGTTGTTGTTAATCTTTCCTAAAACATACTTAAAATCTTTGCTTGTCTTAAATTCGACCTAGAAATTTTTCTACTATGGTAAAACTAGCCAGTCAACATGCATTTTCTGTGTACAGACTGGAAAATGAAGCCATCCATATAGACCTTATCCATAAATGGCATCCAATTTATTCTTCTTTTATGTGCATGTTAATTGCCCCTAGCCTTGGTATTTTTTATTAATTGCTCATAAAATAATAATATGTCGGCTGCCATTTGTGAATAAGGATACATCCTGAGGGCCATACGTCCTGTGGGCCATACGTCCTGGGGGCCATACGTCCTGGGGGCAGGATGTATCTACCCTGGAGGTAGAGGGGGAGGGGTTATATTCGGGATGAGGAATACAGCGGCAAGGCCTCCCCCAAACAACCATCTGCTATGCAGGCTAGGATGTATCTGGTGGCTTAAAACTGACATTTGAGGTATTTAATCAATGTTATACAATTTATAACATGATTGAAAAGGTTTCCTTAAAATCAATCAATTACTTAATGTGCGAGCCTATGCAGGTGACATTGGAATGTGGATTCATTCTGTATTTAAATCCCACATATTGTATTCTAGGCAAACTTACTGTATTAAAATTTTTGAGTTGACAAACATTTGTTATACAACAGATGCTTGCCTCTCTTGCATGGGCATGCTCTATTCAATTCTCAATATGAATGTTACCGTATCTGCATGTACATAACCCTTGTACAAGGGTTATATTATACAGATATAACACTCTAATTGATAATTGACAGGTTTTCTGGGGATTTAGTGGATATACAAAGAACAAAAGATATTGACTCAATCTTGTTAAGCCAGAGACCTTGTCTATAACACTAAGCCATATTGTACTCCAAAATCTAAACTAATGGTGGATGGCTGGGGTTGGACTCCTCCTAACCTTGTGTACTGCATATATTTATATTATTAATGAATACCCTCATATTTATATTATTAATTTTGTACTTGTAGATATTGTAAAATTTATTGTATTGTTTTCCACTGAAATTGGAGCCTTGCTCTGTTGTGTCTTGTGTGTGCCTTACCACATTATTAATTATTTGTTTTGATGTCGCTGGTTTTTTAATATTATTTATTGTATATTATTACATGGTTAAAGTTCTATAAATAAATAAACCTTCTTTAACAATTGCATGCATTTTGTTTCAGCCCAACCAGTGAATGTTTGAGGTCAAAAGAAGATGTTGTCAACTACTTGGTTTCTCGTGAAACATGCAAATGTGGATTAGAATGTCCTCTTTATGTGAACAAGACATTCAACTTTGATGCAAGTGTCCCAAGTCGGCATTTTAGAATTAACAATTGGGACAAGGATGGCCACACAACCACATGTATGCAAACTGTAGTAGAAATGAATGCTTACAAATACAAACATCTCGATCAAGTGAAAACAGGTGAAACTAAAAACGAATCAATAAAAGCATTCAACCATTCTTCAATGGCAATACCAGAACAGAAGAAATCTATTGTGAAATCGGATAATGACATTGACATCTCTGAAGCACATCTTCCCTCTTTTGAAACATTCACAAGATTGCCTGAAGAAAAGCTCAATAAACCCTTGCAAGGTAAGTTAATTTATAAGCCAACTAACATATTCTTAATTTGAAGCAGAGATGATAGCATTTTAGAAAATAGGTTGCATTTTACATAAACTGTGATTGGTCATGCAGTTACGTGTTTGCAGATCAGGTTCAGTGCATTCATTCATTCATTCAAACTTTATTTACAGAGGGTAACACTAAATAGTACAGAGCACTAATAAACTTGTGGCCCTCTAAATAAATACAATAACTATAATTACAGAAAATATTAAAAATACAAATAACTAACAACTATATTTAATGTATATTATGAAAATTAAAATAACAATCGGCGAAAATATGCGAAATCCTAAAAGGTACAATTCAGAAAAGTCGGAAGCTGATTATATGTAGATTGAAACGAGCAGAAATGTTTATACAAACCTCGTTTAAAAACATTTATTGAAACAGAAGATCTTAAGTTAATAGGCAAATTATTCCAGTATTTACAAGCTGTAACTGTAAAGGAGCGGCCAGCCTCCCTTTCCCTAACATAACGTGGCGTTACAAAGCTTAGGTGTGCACTCTGAGTCCTCCTACTGTGCTGTTCACTATTAAGCTTAAGCATACTATTGATGTATTCTGACTGGTGTTTCAGTTCACCCACTGTGCGCTTATATGCGAGAGTACACTTCTTGATCTCAGGTTCTAAATAAAACGGTAACCAACGAAGCCTATTGAAGAGATCTACCGTAACTCTAGAGCAGCGTTTTTGCAACCTGAAAATCCTATTCACATTGTCCTTGTTGCACCCAGTCCATGAGATACAGTAATACAACATAAGAGGCTTTATCATAGAATTATAGAATAACACGCGTTCAGCTCTAGGAAGATATGACTTAATTTTGTTCAATATACCAATACGCTTGGATACTCTCCTCGCTAGTGACTACATGGTTGTCAAAACATAAGTCCTCGTCCAGCTCAAGTCCTCGGCCCAGTCGTCTACATTTAATACCTCACGGGATAATGTATTTTTCAGCTCATTAATACACGTATAGTCTGCTGACGCTACAAGAGTTGTGTCATCAGCAAACAGGTCGATCTGTGTATCTATGTATAACGGCAAGTTGTTGATGAACATCACGAATAAAAGGGGTCCCAGGATCGACCCTTGGGGTACCCCTGTTGTGATAGTTCTTGTGGATGATAATTGACCCTTAAATGTTACTAGCTGTTTACGATCGGTTAAATAACACCCGAACCAGGCAAGAGGAATTACGACTACTGGGGCAAAGTATGTTAAAGGGGGCCCTTTTTCCTATGCAATTTGCTGAATTTAGTAGAGATGAGCCGATTAATCGGAAACTAATCAGCAAAGTCGATTAATCAGCCAATTTAAAATAATTGGTTGATTATTGCAAAATAATCGGTCGATTATTGCAAAATAATCGGTGCATTAACTTTTCACAAACGACGCGATGTGAGTCTGTAAATTCATAAGCATGAACACAATAGTCTTTATTTTACAATGAAATTCAACTGTCCAGCTCGTCCCAATCATAAAGGCGACGATATTTAATCCACATACATGTCAATTTTTGTCAGACTGGTTGATTTTTAGCTTGCACGCAAGAGTTACTTTAAAATCGTTTGCAAGCGCCGTGTTCTCACATGCGTGTTAACAATCCCACATCCAGTGGGCTGGTACGAGGGCAATCTATTTGCTCGTCAATGCCTTGTAATACGTACTAGAAGTACATATGGCACCAGCGGGAGAGGGTCTCATCTGGGGATGATAACGTATCTTTCGAGAAGACAGGGATTTGATGATTTCCAGGGATTATTATAGGGAAGGCAGGCAGCTGAAAGCCTGATACCTTTATTAATGATGAAAAGGGCCCAGTCTTTTGCTTCACTACTGGGGCAAGCAAAGGGCCTACTGGGGTAAATGCCCCAGTAGTTATAACGTTAAAATGCCCTGATCAGGTTATGCAAACATGGTTATGATGTACATTTCTTAGTATTATTTTATAAAAGAAATAGAAAATGGACACTTTGTGTTTACATAACCTGATGCAAATAAGGGAGTTTTGGATAATTTGAGAGTACAGTACTTAGTAATACGTAAACCCTCACCTGCTATTTGGGTTTACATAAACTTTTGAATTCTCCCAAACTCTCTCTTGTGTTTACTGATGTAAACATAGCCTCAGATGGCTGTGTAAACCTATAGCCTGATGGCTATGTATTAAACCACTGTACTCTACAGTATATATAACTAAGTGGAATGGTGACTCAGTCTGGCTCAAAAATCATGGAAACATCTTAGACATCACTTTCAGATGGCCTACATGGTCAATTTGGACATTGGTCTCAATTTGTTTTCAGTCAGATTCAGTTTTGTTGACTGCATGGGGGCCTGAAACTGACGTGGCTTCACTTTTTCTTTGGCAGTCAGCCTTCCTGTTATAATATTATATATAGAGAGAGATTTCAGTTATAGGTACTGAAAGGTCATCTTATGGGATATACATGTAGTCATATATAGGTCATCTTATGGGATATACATGTAGTGGATAACTGGATCCATACTTTGGATCAGGTTTAGGTTTAGCATTAGGTTTATGTTTAGCATTAGGTTTATGTTTAGGGTTAGCTTTAGGGTTGGGATGAGGTTCAGTATGGATCCACTATATCCAATAAGATGAAGTACTTTGGTAGTTCAGTGATGTAAACCACTGACCTCTATATATAACTGGACTCTAGGATCTTCCCAAAAAGTGTTATAAAGTATAAGTGTTATAAGTGTGTTCCACTTAGTTATATAAGTGTTATCTGCATTTGACACCATTGACCACACCGTTCTATTGGAGAGACTTCAGCATCGTTATGGGTTTAGTGGAAGTGTACTAGCTTGGTATCACTCATACCTTTCTGATCGGGTACAGTCAGTTATGGTGAAGAATACGCATTCCTCAAACAAACCATTGCAATATGGTGTACCTCAGGGTTCTGTACTGGGTCCACTTCTCTTTTCACTCTTCTTTGCGCCATTGGAAGATGTGATCAAAGCCCATGGCCTTGATTGCATAATGTACGCTGATGACACACAGCTGTATATGCCTATAAAATCTCCATGTGATCGACCTGCTGCTCTAGCTAAACTTGAGTTATGTATTAAGGACATCACCAACTGGTGTACTATGAATGGTCTTATATGCAATCCGAGTAAAACCGAGATTGTCCATCATTCTAGTCACGTTTTATGCATTGTGAACCAATGCCAGAAATATGTGTCAATGATGTGAAAATCCAACCGGCTCCAGTTGCACGTGATCTCAGTGTTGCTGTAGATAGACATCTAAAATTAAATACTCATGTAAATAACATCTGTAAATAGGCCACTTTTGCTATCAGAAATATCGGCAAGATCAGGAAATATTTGAGTAAAAAGGACTGTGAGAAGTTGGTGCATGCATTCATAACATCAAAACTTGACAGCTGTAATAGCATCCTATATGGCTTACCAGAAGCTGAATTGAGCAAGTTACAGCGAATTCAAAATACAGCTGCAAGACTTGTAACAGGGGTTAAAAAATCGGAGCATATCTCCCCTGTGCTTCGTAATCTTCACTGGTTGCCGGTGAGATCAAGGATTGTATTTAAAATACTAATAATTACTTTCAAGGCTTTGCATGGCCAGGCGCTTGTTTATATTACTGATTTGCTAAATAAATATAAACCTACTCGTGCTTTGAGATCATCAGACCGTAATCTGCTAATTGAGCCAAAATCCAAAACGGTGACTCATGGAGACAGAGCGTTCTCGGTTTCGGCACCAAAACTGTGGAATTCATTACCACAGGAAATTAGAAGCTTTGATATGTTGGGTAATTTTAAGTCAGCATTTTTTTTTTTGTTTATAGTGGTAATATATGTAGTAGGCTTTATCTTATAATGAAACTGTAATAAGTTTTTATCAGTATATTTAAGAATATATTGTTGTAAGAGCATTGAGACTATTGTATAATTGCTCCTAATGGCTAATACGTCTATTATTATTATTATTATTATTATTATTATTATAAAAAGGATGGCGTTAACTAGAGTCGGTGTTTAAATAAAATTGTAGTCGCCATTTTCATTCGTCAGTCATTTTCATTCGTCAGTCATTTTCATTCGTCAGATAAAATTGTAGTCGCCATTTTCATTCGTCAGTCATTTTCATTCGTCAGATAAAATTGTAGTCGCCATTTTCATTCGTCAGTCTGTGTTGACATGATTGTGTTGAAGGCATTTTGGAAAGTTTTCTGGTTGTCAAGATCATCTGTTATAGTTTGTTTGAAGGGTTTGTTTTGTCGAGTTTCGTTTTGAATAGGAAAATGCTGTGCTGTGTTGGTTTTGTGTGTACGAAAATGAAAAAATTAGGACCCCAGCTGACACCATCCTTGTTATGACACTTGTTGTGAGTCATTGGTAATGGGACCCCACAGTCTGGTTATATACCATATTATAGAGGTCAGTGATGTAAACACAGGTGGGTATTTTCTATTTTGTAAATGCTTTTTGTACCTGGGGCCAAAACCCGAGAAGGCATACAGTATATAGTAGCCCCGCACATAATAATTGTGATATATTTTAACCTTATAATTTAGAATGGCAGGGAAAGCCAATAATACCATAACATATCAGACAGATATGACTCCTTTAGTGATTCGACCAATAACTTCGTAGAATTAGATATATAGACCAATAACTCTTGTTTAAATTTTTAAATTCTACTTCGTCATTGGTCACGGATAGATTCGGACTTCGGAGTCACGTGAGATTTTAAAGCAATGCAATTACAATAACCCAAGTGGTAATATGCAAGGCAATAGTCACATTACCAAAGAGCAATTCATTTTAATTGCACAATATTAAACATTTAAGATAATATATCAATAGTTAACAACAATGTGTCACTGTCTATACATTCGTTTTAAGATTAATAGTGTTTGATTTAACAACATTGAACCAAAGTTGTTCTTCTGAATGATAGGTTTTTTATAGAACTTTAAAAAGGTGCTAGTATTAGACCGATTGGCTGAACTCATTATAGTTTCCAGCGGTATATGGTTCTTACTTGCTGCTGAAGTAGAAGCTGAACGGGTACTATGAACACCTGGGATTTCACACAGGGTTGGTAGACTCCAGCGCATGCTCAGAGCCAAATATCGTTTGAAAAGTAGCCAAAATCTACCAAATTAGGCTAAACTACTTTTATGCCAAAAAGGAGCCAAGCAGATACAAACATTTGTTAACGCAGTGCTATGCTGAATTATTATTGGTTAGTTTATCAGCTTTACAATTGATTGGCTAGTTGCAACCAGGTTATTCTCTGACAATGACATTTACATTGCAAATACAATCAACCTCCATACAATCAATGTTTTTTATTTGTTTTTACAAAAAAACGATAAAATTTTCGAAATATTCTTGTCAACTGTGAAGAGGCCAAAAAGGAGAGCAAGGAGCCAAAAGGCCAAACATTTTTTTCAAGGCCAAACAAAAATAACTGCGAAGCCAAAATCGAGTTATGTGGCCTCCAAGAGGGCAATCTACCAACCCTGATTTCACATGCACTCTCACGTGACTCCGAATCTCACCAATTCTACTTCGTCATTGGTCACGAATATCTTCAGAGTTTACCAACTTAAAAAATTCAAATTCAAAGTTCTTCCAATTTGCTCTGGTAATGAATTCCAGAGTTTTGCAGCGGCAACTGAGAATGTTTTTTCTCCATGGGTAACGATATATTCGTTTTTTTGCATAAATTTTTTGCACGATATTCGTTTTTTGTGCAAGTAGCGCTATATCGAGTCAGTAAAGCACTGGTATAAATAGGCGCCTGGCCATGTAAAGCTTTGAAACCAAGACCTTTAACTCTTTCCTGTCCGGCCTAGTGAAAAGGGGTCATAGAAGACCCCGGAGTTGTCAATCGAAAAACACGGTAACACAAGATTAAAAATTGAAATTCGACAAGCACCAGCACATGAGATCCACTTACACGCCAAGTTTGATTTGATTTCATAAACAACTCTGCGATTGGTGGCATTTTGAATTTTCATGATGCTGCGCGGGCGTGCAAGATGGCATTTTCTAGAAAATGGAAGTTTTTCAACCTGATTTATGATAATTATGCTAATTTATATTATCATGATGTGTCTTGTTCGGAAAATTCAAAAGCATTGGTAACAGCCGGTTTATTGGGCTTTCAGAAAAGGTATAGGTTTCGCAACAGTTATGGATATTTCCAGATTGATATCGATAGAACAAAGAGGGAGTTCAATTTGGGATGTTTTTCAACCGGACAGGAAAGAGTTAAGCAGTAATAACAGGTAAACTGAAAATAATCGAAGAAAAAGCGTCAAAGGAAAAACAGTTTATTAAATGTTGAATTAAAAATAATCAATGTAATAACAGTTTAACAGTTTAAAAATGGTCAGTGAGAAAAAATGAACCCCCTTCTCTGCTCCCCCCTCAACGAGAGGTTACGACAGGAAAGAGTTAAAGGGATATGGCAATATAAATTAACTTTGTCTCGTTTGAAAGAACTCGTGAAATGGTATAACAAGACCTTTTACAATTTTCCCTTATCTTTTGTGGTTTTCGAAATAATTTGGCGAAAGACAGCGTGCTGTCCGCCATCTTGGAATTATTTTCGATAGATAGATAGATAGATAGATAGATGTTTTTAATAAGTTCAAAAATTTGCAGCCACAACCGGCTGAATTGCATGTGACGTCATAAGTAGGGTAAAGTGAAATTTTTATCTTGCCAACCTTACGACATTATGAGCCAGAAACTCGATTATGTTGCACTATTTCCATTTTCAATTGGCCCACAACATTTTAAAAAGCCTTACGCGGAAATTTGGTCACCTATGGAGTAGTTTCATCAGGTTTACCCTGCTTGTGACGTCACCAATTTCCTAGTTAATTAGGTCAAATATTACAACAAGATGGCGGATTGTAGACTATTTTAGTCTTTTGTCATAATTATCTGAAATATTTCAAAAACCAAGATACAGAAAAATTGTAAAAGGTCTTATACCATTTTACGAGTTCTTTCAAATGAGACAAAGTTAATTTATATTGCCATATCCCTTTTAGTGTAATGTTTAGAAATGTTAATTTTTACGGTATCTTATGCTCTTGTACTCGAGAAATAACGTTTTCATTCTCGTATTTTATGCTTTTGGATGCAGCCATTTTAAGCATTTTAAGCGTTTGCTCGACGGCTCAGACCGATGTCCAGCGGGGGGTTCTTTTAAATTTGCTCTTGTTCTTTTCAATGTGCTCTTACTTAAGTATTTTTCTTGAGTACTTAGCAGCTTTCATATTTATTCTTCTGTATTCTTTCATAGGACAAGCAAAACCCAAGAAATCAACTCAGGCGAAAAGGGTTGGATGTTACAAACGCAAGTCGACCACTGCCTCTAAAGTTCTGTCAGCGGTAACGAGTGTATCTGACCAGCAAAGCAGCAAGATAGAGGAGTGTGTAACAGTGCACTCGACAAGCACTCCCATATCTCATAGTTACGTAAAAAATAACGGACAAACAAAGCAAAGTATAAGTGACATCGTTTCTTCAGCGCAGCATACACCAATAGTTTCAAAAGCTGCAGCAAGACAAGAAGAACAGCGTTATCCTGTCCCGAATTTCAACCCTGTATTTCTCCCGTCTACTCATTTGAATGCTTCGTCTTATTTGGCTTCCTTATCATCAGCTGGTGGTTCTGCAAATATGCCTAACCGGACTCCCTCGAAGGACTTACCATACTTCTCGCACGCAGAAGCAATACTTCGTCCCTCACTGCAAGCAGCAATTGCTCCTATGGTTCGTCCAACAATGCAAACCGTGACTGCCCCGCACACGTTTGCTAACACGCCTCGCGTGGATTATCCATCGTTTACTCACAAACCTGTTTCTGCTGTTTTCTCTGTTGGCGCCACGTCAAGCAGTACGCACACAAAGACCAACCAAAAGCCAACGGCGATAAAACAAGAGAGTTTGAGTCACTCGAACAACACTGCGTTGTCGTCATGTAAAAGTACTTCGGAAAAGCTCGCTCTTGGGAAGTCGAAAGGCGGATTTTCAATGAAGAATTCTGGAAACGTAAAACACTACCCCTCTGTACCTAACAACCGATATTCGCCTGCACAGTATAAAACGTCAACTGCGACGACGTCTTTGTCTGTCACTTGTGTCGCGCCTGCATCATCAGCGATGTCATATTCTAAAACGACCGTGGCCAAAGACATACCACTTGTCGGTAAGTCTGTAGCAAGTGCGCGTAGCCAGCAAGCGTCTAGGGTAATGGATCTCTCCGAAAAGGGGGATCCTAGTGTGACACCCAGAGCTGTTTACGCTTCAGCCGCTATGATGACGCACGCCGCCGACAAGAACAAACAGAGACCGTCATCGACAGCCGCTTCTTCTAAAGCAGGCGACTCGGTCAATCAGCCGTTTCAGTATTGCGGAATCCTATTGCCAGCGACAGGAATGGTTCCTCAGGTGCAGGTTGCCGGTGGAGGTGGGATACAACTACAGCAAGCTGGATCACGTGTTGATCCTAATCCCTTTACTAACGTTTATGCATTGCAGGGAATACCTTATGCCAACAATGTTGGAACTCTGGGGAATTCTGGAGTGTTTGGTATGACCCCTGGTACGGTAGTACCGTATGTGCTGGGCATAGCACAAACAGCGACTACTACGAAGTCGACTGCAGCGTCTGCTACGAAATCGACTGCGACACCGATCACGTCGAAAATCTCTCCAACTAGTTCTCCTATTGTGTCCAGCAGTAGTACGACGAGTACAGGTTCTGCTGCTATTGCTGCAGCGTACAGTGCGTTTGTATCGATTGCACCAGCTTCGGGACCTGCAAGTTCAAGCTATTCCCAGCAATTGATGAACTTGGTTAACAGTTACAATAATCCGTACTGGCAGCAGATACTCTCGCACGGAACAAATGCAAATGCCTTGGCTTACCAGATCATGCAAATGAATCAGTATGCAGCGTTGCGTGGCTCGGCAGGCCAAGCTGCTGCAAATGTTAAGACGTCAACCACGAAGTCAGTCGCGTCCCAGGCTAAGCAAGCTACCACGACCTGTACAACTACTGCTCCCTCGGCATCCGGCCGCACGGAGTCTCAAGGAGTTCCTACCACTCCAGTTGCGTTGGTTGTGGTCGGTCCTAAAGATCTGTCTTCAGCTTCTGCTACCTCGAAGAAAACAGTAGGAAATACTCAAATGCCGGTTGCCAAAACGCAGTCGGCAGTGACTGCGGAATGTGCAATTCAAAAATCGAGTAACGGAGAAAATACTAGTGCAACTGGGACAAGTGATCTTAGCACAAGGGAATGCAAGGTGACTGAAACGGCGATAACTGTTGTGCGTACCTCTACAAAGGATAACAATACACCAAGAATTTGTGATGTTACGCCAAAGAAAAATATTACGCCAAAGCAAAATATTACGCCAAAGCAAAATATTACAGAAGACGGTGGTCATTGTCGGCAAAGGGAAACAGAAGAGCATGGTAAAAATATTCCTCAAATTTCACATAATGTTCCAAACAAGGAAGTCTTGAACGATGACTTGGATTCTTTAAAAAACTCACAAAACGTAAATATCGAAGTTCAGTCTCTTGCATTAAGTTCTGGAAATGTTGAAAGTAGAACATGTGAAGATCAAGAAAGGAAAGACTGTGCTAGCACTGATAGTTCGGTTAATGTAACAGACATGAATCACGACGAAGATATTTCAGTCGACAGTGCCACAGTGGACAAATCTCTCCGCCCTGTTGAGTTCAGTAATAGCAGGAGTCTAGACACAAAGGAAGACATTATTCGGGAAGAAAGTGAATTAGAAGACGAAAAAAGTGCTGTTATCTTACTAAGATGTGATGGCTCGGGACCAAAAGACGAAAATGAGATTGATCTAAATAGTGTCGTGCACAATGGTGAAGCAGAAAGCTCCTCAAACGGTACGTTGTAAATTTCATCCTTATGCTCGTTGCCTATTGGCTGAATCCTCGGTGATAATCGAGGGTCTGAATTCCTTTTCTAAATTCCTTTTCTAAATTCTTTTTCTCGCGATAATCGAGGCACGTGACTCGCTGTTACCGCCAGTGACTTGCCTCGTAGGGTGGGGATTAAAATTCACCGCAGGATAACGAGGCTTCCCATTTCGCCGTTCTAAAGCCTGCAATGGTTTTGAAAATGGTTATAGGTACTCGCAGAAATGCATCCACGACTTCATGGCACACTCCACCCCAAAAACCAGTGTTGCTTAAAGGTGCAGTCCAGTCCGTTCTGCGCATGTGTGATATTTCAAACGTTGGGGACCCCACATGTAAACAAACTTTAACGGAATAGATTTACGACAGTTCGAAAGCGAGTGTTCGTCAAAGGTGGCGAAGACACGAGTGGTAGTTTGATATATTATCAACATTTAGGAACCAAACAGCTTCTTATAACACGCTTTTTAGGCGGAAAAGCTCAAGCGTGTGAAAAAATCCGCAATACTTAATGTTCAATGTTATATAATGCAATGTAAACAAACGATGTAAACAGAAACGTGGACATGCGCAGAACGGACTGGATAGCACCTTTAAAGGACATTGGTAACTATAACTTAGTACATTTTAGATCAAAGTACATGTACGTGTCTTAAATAGCCGTAATATAGTAGTTTGAGGTTGTAAAAATGCTCGTAATAAGTAGCACAAAAGTAAGAAATACAATACTACCAGCACATGACGTTACGGTCATATTAGAATGGCAGCGTTTTTAATACCAACCACTTGATGGAATAATTACACTGTTTGTCTTTTAATTCCCAAATGTATTTTGAAGGGCTATTTTTATGGAGTTCAATAACATTATGCGTGAGCAGTGACACACGTCACCAGTGACACACGTCACGCGCGACCCTTACTCGCGAGGGGACAGGTTTTATCAGAAAGTGCCAAAGATTATAAGTATATAAAAAGCCGAAACATAAGATCGATTGGCAGTTTGCGAAAATGGTTTCATTTCTATTGTTTGTATCCTTTTTATTTCACACTTAAGATTTCAAATCTGATAGCGAAGAGAAGAAAGGCGAGGAAGACGACGTGTGTCGTCCAGCGGAATTCACCATTGGTGACGTAGTGTGGGCTCAAGCCAGAGGGTTACCGTCATGGCCCGGTAAAATAGTCGATGAAAGAGATGTTGGGAGTGGAAGAGCGGATAACGGCAAGGTAAGCGACGAGTTTAATAGAGATGACGATTAGCATGGAAAACAAAGAAACACATGATGTGTACACACGATGTCGTATGTAGTCTAGTTAGGAATATTATTATGCATTCTATACTCTATCTCGATTTTGATTGGCTGTTGACATACAGCTAATTCGTGACATCAACTTCATGTGACGTCAATGTTCCAATATTATGGTTCAAAAAGTGTAGCTACAGTATGACATCATTATTCCAATCATTATTCCAATATCTTGTTGCTAGCTTGCTGTTGCCGCTTGTTTACGGCGAAAAAAATGGGAAAATGGCGGGTTCTTCACAAAGATTCGCCAACGCATTGCTTTAGCATTTTTTATGCATAATAAAACAATTATTGGATTCGGTTTTCGCATGATTTCGAGAATTATCATGGCCTCGGTTTGTGTTATCCACCTCAGCCTTTGGCTTCGGCAGATAACACAAAATCTCTGCCTTGATAATTCTCGATATCATGCTTCACCTCATCCAATAATTGTTATTTAATGCCCAGCAAATAGCTTTAAAAAGAGCAAAAACAACATAATTTTTAAAAGAAAAATTTTAATACAAGAGTGACAAATTACAATAAATAAAATTGGAATATATAGCTAAACTGTTACATAAATAGAAAGTGACAAAATGTTACAAAGGAAATTTGTCACTTTCTATATATGTAACAGTTTAGCTATATATGCCTCCTTCATCTACTGTAATTTGTCACTCTGATGATGTTACAAGTTTAGTAACGAAACGTTAATATTAAACATTTTTCTTTTCAAAATTATGTTTTTAAAGCTATTTGCTGGACATTAATATTCCTAACTAGACTACGATTCCCGCCTGGTTCCTCCATTGCGACGATTTTGAATGTCGATGTCCACACGATGTCGTTTTCGAGTGTTTTTAAATATGTCGTTTTCAATTTCATCGTTTTGACGCTCTAGTCATACGGTACATAGGAAAACGTTGCCATTATATGCACATTTGTTGCGACTTTTGTCCCAACCGAAATTACATGTAACCAACGTTTTTTGTGTCTGCGTTGCGTAGCAACAAAGACATTAAGTTATCGGATTCTTGTGTGTGTGTGTGTGGTCTTGTTTGTGGCAAGTACGTCACAACCGAAACTTTCCGGAGGTTCCCGACATAGTTTATTTCGCAATGACGACACATTTTGACCGATTTGCTTGAATCTGAATCACGAATGTGAGAATGTTCATTTGGTTTCGGTATTGGACTAGTTTTGTCGTTCTATAGGTATTTACTGTAAATAGTTTTTGTGTATTCGTTTTGTATATTGGCCAGTTTTATGCTTCCATAGGTATTTACTGTGGAAAAGTTCTGCGTTCTTTCGCTAAAAATCTGTCCAGTTTTGTTGATTTGGGTATTTTACTATAACTAGTTTTTTGTGTATACCCAGAACTAAACACTCGCAGCTATTGAACTCTTTTATAAGTAAACTATATACTTCATGGCCAGCATTCAATTCAATTTTGTAATGACAGTAATTATTTTGTCAGTATTTTCATTGACCTCTCTGCAACCATACACAGAAATCAATATGGAATCCAATGAAACCTGGCTATTATATCTTTATAGACTAGTATGTTCTATGTATCATATACAAATCTCTTAATACTACCATAGCAACCATTCTTGTACTGAGGCACATTTTGTACTAAGTTGTTTATCTTCATCACATTAAATGGGCCAGTTTCTGTTATAATAATTGTGTTTACATATGACCGTTAAATATATTTACATCGTTTCGTGTGCAAGCCAAGCAAGCAGATGTCGGAAATTGTGGGTGTCTTAGTATAATCTTAGTTGGTATAATGTTACTTAGTTAGAGTGTTGAGTGATACATAAGTGTGTAAAAATGTCAGGAAATTAGATAAGCAAGACAGAGAAAAAAGTAGAGAGAGCGGTGATGTGAGTGCAAGACAACGAGAGAGACTTGGAAAGTCAGACGGTATTTTTGCTACTTGTGGTGAGCGCATAATAAAGAATCAAAACGTGAAAGCTGTGCTTGTGATACTATTATTCATTTTCAATACGTGGCACCTCCGACGGGATCTAAGCAATTTTAAACATGGAAGATATCAATGGAAAGCTAAAAACAGAGCTTCAACATATGGCGCTTACTAGCAACAAAACAGCGGCTATCATAAAGAAAGGGAACATGGAAAAGATAACGCGACACAAGGAATCGCTCGCGCGAATCATCAGTGAGGTAGATGACCTAAAACTTCAGCTCGAAAAGACGAAGCTCGGAAATGGAGAAAGCGTCGACGACGTTGAGAAATGGGGACAGAAGGTCGAGGAAAGCGTCGAGGAAGCGGACAACAACGTAGCTCTTTTATCACGCTGCCTTGAAGAAGCCGAAATGAGAGCGGAGAAAGTGAAACTAGATAAGGACGAGATGCTAGTTGCGCGCAAACGCGACGAGGAACTTAAATTCGAGCAAAAGAAAGCGGAGATGCAACTATTAACAACGAAATCGGAGAAGTCAGCAGAGAAGCAGGGTATGGTCCGATTACCCAAGCTGGTCATAACAAAGTACGACGGATCATTCGAGAAATGGCTTTCGTTCTGGAACACTTTCCAAGCAGAGGTCGACTCACAGAACATACCCCAAGTTACGAAGTTCGCTTTTTCGAAGGAGTTTTTGGAGCCAAAGGTTCGCGAAGGGATAGATGGTTTGCCATTTTCTTCCGAAGGATACGAACGAGCCAAAAGCATTTTGGAATCGAACTACAGTATGGTAATGTCAACGAAATCGTGCATGCCTATGTGGAGAACATCAGGAACTTGCCTGTCATCACCGGGGCGCAACCGGCTAAAGTTCATCAATTCTACCACACGCTTATGTACAACGTTCAATCCTTAGAAACTTTGGGCAAGCTATCGGGTTGTTTGTTTATGGTGCGCGGGATCTTAGACAAACTGCCAGGCATCAAAACCGAGTTGGTGAGTGGACAAAAGGACTGGCAAAGATGGGATTTTACTCAGTTGTTACAAGTCCTTCGTAATTGGAAGGAAATTCACTCGACATCCGAAGCTACAAAGAAACCCATCGGTGACCAGAAAACTCCTCGCGACAGGAGTTTTCATGCGCAACAACATGGCTTACCACAGAAAGGATGCGTTTACTGCGATAACGAAACCCACAAGTCGTTCGAGTGCACTCAGGTTTCGTCTCCCGTCGAGCGTAAACGAAAGTTACAGATGAAAGGTCTTTGTTTCAATTGTACCGGAAGCAAGCATCGAGCGTCCGAGTGTCGTAGTCGCACGAACTGTCTTCACTGCAAACAACGACATCACTCGTCAATCTGCGACAAGCCCGATGGAGAAACAAAGAAACCAGAAAACGGAGGATCAGCTATGACTGCCACTCAACAAAGCGATACGGTATGCCATCCCATCGTAGTCGTGAAGGTCAATGGGGTAAAGTGTCGCGCGTTATTAGATACAGGGGCAACTGCGTCATATGCCTCGGGGTATATCTTGGATAAACTCAAACTCGCGCCAAAAGGCGCAGTCACGCGACGTATCCAAACCATCGTGGGAGTTATAACGAAGCGTATCGAGATTTACGATTTGAAAGTCAGTGACACGAAACAGAACTGTGTTATTTCTGTGCAAGCAACGCGAGTAGATCGATCAGAACTTTTGTCAATCGAGAATCCAAAGTATGCAGAGATGATTCGTAAGTATCCACACTTGAACGGAGTGCGAATGGAAGACACTGACACAAAACCCATTCTTCCGGTCCACATTATTCTCGGCACAAGTGAATATGCAAAGATAAAGACAAGCGAATCCCAGCGAACCGGAAGTATTGGCGAACCTGTGGCGGAATACACGAAATTTGGCTGGTCTTTGACATGTTTCTCGCGCAGACCGCTATGACCGATTACGAAATGCTGTGATCAGACCGTGGTACATGCCGAGTTTCGGGAACAGCTACAGCGTAGTCCAGAGGGGTACGAGGCCGCGCTACCTTGGAAGGGAAACCATCCTCCCTTGCCAAACAACAAAACTGGAAGCTTACAACGATTGGGGAGCCTGGTACAACGCCTAAAGAGAACGGGGAGTTTGGATGACTGTGATGCAATCATCCAAGAACAGCTGCAGGAAGGCGTGGTCGAGGATGCAGAAATGCCAGCAATAGGAAGAGAATTTTACATCCCACACAAATCCGTTGTGAGAGAGAAAATTCACAGACGACAAAGATACGAATCGTCTACGACGCCTCATCCAGAGCCAACGAAGCTTCGCCCTCACTTAACGATTGTCTCGACACCGGACCACCGTTGCAAAATAAACTGTGGAAAATGCTTGTACGTATGAGATTTTACCCCACAGCACTTGTGGGCGATATCCGTAACGCATTCCTCCAAGTGCGAATCCGAGCCGAGGATCGTGATGCACTGCGGTTCCACTGGCTACATGACAAAGATACTCAACGAGTGCGCACACTGAGACGCACACTGAGATTTACTCGTGCACTGTTTGGCTTAGCACCTTCGCCGTTCCTGCTTGGTGGTGTAATCCAACACTATCTAAATGCCTGCAGAGCCGAACATCCCGAGTTCATAAAGGAAGTCGAGCGTAGCCTGTACGTCGATGATTTGGTGAGTGGAGGAGAAACTGTGGAAAAGGTTCGCGAAAAGAAAGAAACCATCACCGAAATATTCCGCCAAGCCAGTTTCAAGCTGCACAAGTGGAACTCCAACGAAGAAGAGTTGGAACTTGATGAAACGCAGAAGCCTGAAGACAGCCTCAGCTACGCCAAACAACAGTTGGGCGCCAAGAGTGGAGAATGCGGAATCCTTGGGTTAAAGTGGAACAAACGAACTGATGAAATTGGAGTCGTATACCCAAGCGGAATTTCTCAAACGACAAAAAGAGGTATTCTCGGGAAAGTTGCAAAGATTTATGACCCGCTTGGTGTGGTATCGCCAACCACCCTCCAAGGCAAGATTCTATATCGCGAAGCTTGTGACGAGAAGTGTGCCTGGGACGCACCATTACCCAGCACTCTGGTGAAATCCTGGAATAAATGGGAAAGCAGCCTTCCTGAACAAGTGAACGTCTCTCGGACACTAGCGCGTTTCCAAGAGCCCATGCATCGAAGACATCGCTCTCCACGCATTTGGAGACGCCAGTGGCAAAGGCGTTGCCGCAGCCGTCTATGCCGTGGTAAATCAGTCATCAGGAATCAACCAGGGACTTGTCGCAGCAAAGTCGAGGCTAGCAAAACAAGGACTCACCATTCCTCGCCTAGAGTTGGTCTCTGGGCACATGGCCATCAACTTGCTCACCAATGTGCGCGATGCACTAGAAGGTTTTCCTGTCACAACACTTCATTGCTGGCTGGACAGCACTGTGGCCTTGCACTGGGTGCGAGGAAATGGCGAGTACAAACAATTCGTGGGGAATCGGGTCCGGAAAATTCGAGAGCATGGCGAAGTCCTGTGGAGACATGTACCAACGCACGAAAACCAAAGGCAGCAGAGGAGGGAAAACAAACGAAGAAAATCGGATGTGGTGGAATGGCCCAGAGTGGTTAAGCAATCAAGAGAAATGGCCACCGAACATTGCGACAACTCCAACTACAGAGTCCAACGCAGAAGTAAAAGCGACTAAACAGTTGTTCGCCATGGCCATCGCTGCAGATGACGAATTTGATGCCCTCTTAACCAAGGCCAACTACTGGCGAACCATGCGAGTGTGTGCGTGGATTACACGGTTCGCGGAAAATGCTCGGAGGCCGAGAGTACAAAGAATCACCGGGCCACTTACAAGCGAAGAGATAGAAGCACGAGAACGATTCTGGGTTCTGCGTGTTCAACGACGTGGTTCTGAAACCATTAAAGAAGACTGCGAGAAATTGAACCTCCAAGAAAACGAAGATGGAGTTCTGGAGTGTCGAGGTAGAATTCAAGGACTTCACCCAATCTACCTCCCGGACACTTCAACATTCTCTGAGAAATTCGTTCAACACCTGCACAAAGCCACTCTACATGGGGGAGTGGGGCTTACCATGGCTAAAGTAAGGGAGCTACACTGGATACCTCGTCTCAGGAGGCTGGTAAAGCGCGTTATTAAACGATGTACCGGGTGCAAGAGATTCCAAGCCATCGCCTACAAATCGCCTCCACCTGGAATCTTACCAACGACACGTACGGAAGGAACAACGGCGTTTCAAATAATTGGTATCGACTACGCCGGGCCGATACGTTATCGGGCCACCAATGCTAAAGAAGGGAAAGCATACGTCCTACTTTACGCCTGCAGCTTTACGCGAGGGATCTACCTTGACTTACTACCGAGCCTGGAGATGACAGATTGCCTGGATAGTTTGGAGCAGTTCATCGCTCGTCGTGGTCGCCCTGAACGCATCTATTCAGATAACGGTAGCACGTTCATTGGTGCAGCAAAGTGGGTGAAGTCAGTGATGAGAGACGAACACCTACAGAATTATTTGGCAAAACGGAAGATAAAATGGCAGTTCAACCTGAGTCGTGCTCCATGGTGGGGTGGCCAGTTCGAAAGAATGGTTGGTCTGATGAAAGCCGCTCTCTATAAAGTCATTGGCAACGGTTATTTGACTTGGAAGGAGTTACGGCGAGTTCTGGTAAGCGTGGAGGTCACGTTGAACGACCGACCACTTGGATGCGTAGAAGACGACGTGCAACACCCGATAATAACCCCGAATTCCCTGCTCTTCATTCGACCTAGCCACCTTCTTGAGCCACAGAACCACCAGCACGAAGACGTGGACTTGCGTAAGCGTGCCAAATATCTGAAGAGGTGTAAAGATGCAATGTGGCATCGCTGGACGAGGGAGTATGTTCGAGCACTTCGAGAAAGACACGCAAGCATAACCGGAAACAAACCCGACCCACCGCGAATTGGAGACGTAGTTATTATAAAGGGAGAGGAGAAAAATCGTGGTAAGTGGAGTCTCGGGATAGTGGAAGAGCTGATCATCGGCAAGGATGGATTGGTTCGAGGGGCAATATTACGTGCGGGAAAATCTCATCTCGAGAGAGCAGTCCAACACCTTTACCCGCTAGAACTTTCGTGCGACCGAGAGACCAACAGGCCAGAAATAGCAGAGCTAAATCCAGGCGCAGCTGTGTTTAGACCGAAGCGGGATGCTGCTGTCGCTGCCAAGATCAGAGTACGCGACATCGCAGAGGACCAAAATCAAGACTAAATTGAACCTTCTTTAAATACATTTCTGTAATATTTTTATCGGGATCTATAATATGTTAATGACAATACGATGTGTTTGCATACTTTGTAGACAAACAGGGGAGTGTGTCGGAAATTGTGGGTTTTTTGGCTATATAATCTTAGTATAATCTTAGTTGGTATAATGTTACTTAGTTAGAGTGTTGAGTGATACATAAGTGTGTAAAAATGTCAGGAAATTAGATAAGCAAGACAGAGAAAAAAGTAGAGAGAGCGGTGATGTGAGTGCAAGACAACGAGAGAGACTTGGAAAGTCAGACGGTATTTTTGCTACTTGTGGTGAGCGCATAATAAAGAATCAAAACGTGAAAGCTGTGCTTGTGATACTATTATTCATTTTCAATACAGACATATGTACGCGTTGCGTACCTATTTTTTTACCAGCAGTGTTTATCCCTAGATGTAATCGACGGTATTTCAATAGATTCATAACTGCATTCATTCCATATTCCAAAAAGGGCACTTCTTGCCAAAATGTTGGGTGGAGGCTAAATACCTCTTTTTCCCCTGTCGCGCGCCCCCTATGGGGATTATAAAATAT
Source organism: Chrysogorgia sp. JL179-B06 (assembly GCA_035772405.1). Classification (NCBI taxonomy): domain Eukaryota; kingdom Metazoa; phylum Cnidaria; class Anthozoa; order Scleralcyonacea; family Chrysogorgiidae; genus Chrysogorgia; species Chrysogorgia sp. JL179-B06. The sequence continues at coordinate 3,800,951 of JAYKKM010000504.1, read as the reverse complement.
TTACTACTTATTGACCGAGCGTGAGGTCTGTACTAGTGAAATATCGGACCGACGTTTTTAGTACGGACCGAGCGAGCGCAGCGAGCTGAGGTCTGCAGAAAACGGAGGTCCGATATTTCACTAGTGCAGACCGAACAAGCGAGGTCAATAAGTAGTTTATTATATGACCACAAATGTTGTGAATGTTCTGTGAAAACTTACAGGCTCGTATTCGCCACCATCTTTCTTGCGAACTAAACCAAAATGGCAGAGATGTTTTCGAATTTTTAAAGTACTTTCCGTTTAGCTAGATTCCTAAAATTTCTACCTCGAATAGCATTTTTCATTTGCTTTTGTTTGACATATTGTTCAAGGTTGTGCGTTAAGTATAGCTGAAAAAAAACCACCTGAAATTCTACATTACCTGCGAGAAGTAAAGTATATTTAAGTATATTTATCACGAACAATGTTACGAACGTTTTGGACATTTTAAAAAGTTTCACATAACGCGGAAACCTGAGCTATACATCAAATGAAAGCTTATAAAATGTTTAACAACATACCTGCACGATATATTTCAACAATGAGTAGTTCTGAAATTATTACCCATCTTGTTGCGTATAATGACATGACTTTCATTTTGTTTATAACATTTTCACTGTCAGCAACTGTCAGCGGTCCGGAACGGCAGATTCCGGACCGCTCAGGAACCAATCAAATTGCCGGATTTCACGTTCCGGACCGCTCGCGGAAATAGTCATATAATAAATATATGTTATTTACCGGTTTGGAGGTCCGTATGGAGAAATATTTCCCGAGGTCTCAAAAACGGCCCGAGGCCGCAGGCCAAGGGACGTTTTTGAGACCAAGGGAAATATTTCTCAATACGGACCGACCAAAACGGTAAATAATTTATTAATTTTTTTCCTTAATATCCTGGCTTGTTTTTTTGGTCGTCATCAGTATTTCTAATCAGTGGACAGAAAAGAAAAGTCTGCTTTTTCTTCGTCATAGGAAATTCTATTCGGATAAAAATATCATTTATATGTCTTTCAATATGTTAAATCTCGTTTGAGTTCATTTTCAAATGTTTTTAGAATATTTTACGGCTTATAAAACGCATTTAAAACTGAAATTATGTCGAGCGGTCCGTATGGGCTCATACGGACCGCTCGTTAGCCAATCAGAAAGCAGGATTTGGTAGGATACGGACCGGGAAAAAATAAAGTGTTTTATCACTGATCTGTAGAAGAGACTGGATCGAGCAACCCATTGTTCAATGGTGCGAAAAATGAAGGAAAAATATTTCGCTGCCGTCATCTTGCCAGAGAGACCACCTGCGCTCTGTAGTTTCTGTCAAGGAACCGTAGTTTATGTGTTAAAGTACACGAAAACCTTCGACAACTGATTCATCAAAGACAGATATTCTCTATCAGCTATAGAAAAACTACATAGCGTGGCCCAAGAAGTAGTTCCGAAGGTAGTCTCTCCAACATGGCGCGGTGTCTCTTATGCAGATCTGTGTTTTACTAAATAAATGTCCTGACCCACTGATAGGTGTCCGCTTAAGAGAGATATCCGCTAAATAGGGATGTCCGTTAAGAGGGGTTCGACTGTACATCCTTCTTGGATTTAGGGACACGCATGCATCTACATTGACGGAGCAGCGCTAAAATCGTATCAAAATACTAAAAGCTTGGCCATACTACCGAAATAGTGAACTAGATGTCCAACGTTTCGAGCGAAGGCTCTTAGTCAGAACGAAGACCCTATATTTCACTTTAGAGATTTTAAGCACCATTAATCATGTCGTATGAATACCTCTCACCCACCTGATTACCAAATTTCCATACCACCTGCGTATTTTCGACTCCTATAATGTAAAATAAGCATCCTTTTCTTCTTTTTTTAATAATATTTAGAAATGGGTCATGTGGTTTGGCGATCATAATTTTAGTCAGGTCGAAGTTGAAAAACTGAAGACGTTGAGTGAAGGCTTGAAGACGTTAGATGACAAAGGCAAGAAGCGCAAGTACAGGTAGATAATTTTCTAAAATTACATTTTAGAAATACCGTAAACGTCCAAAGACCCAACATAAGCTTTCCATATCTTAGACACAAATATCCTTCCAATAATAAGCCCCCCATATATAAACCCATATACGCTTATACTAAGCTATATTGTAGCTTTAAAGGCCGCCACATGATCGCATGAGATTTTTTCGTTCATCTATGGTCACTCGAAGCCGCACACCCAGCGATAACTAATAATACGCTCGCCGACAATAAACCCTCGCCGAATATAAGCACTTCCAATATAAGCCCGCCCGCCCGCCCCCCCCCCCCCCCGAAAATAACCCTACTAAAATAGTCCTTAAGGTTCGTTTACACAGGTGATTTTTGCTGCGATTATTTTCTTTTTAACATATGCGATCAAATGGACTGCCTTACGAATGTATTGAATCATTTGTGCAGATCTATGACGTTCAATACTTTAGTAAGTCATCCACTATATCACATACGTCAGGGTCAGAATAATCTCAGCAAACATCTCCTGTGTAGGTTTACGGTATAAAATGTTTTACCGTGTCAGTCTATAGTCTGATGCAAACACGATATCGAGTTTGGAAGAAGTGGAAAGCTGTTGTGTAAGCCAGAGATGATTTATTACATTTTAGTTTGTAAAAATATTTGCGGGGCTCGATGGAAATGAACTGATTTTTGGGTTATTGTTTCCCAAGGATTTGTTTTGTACTTAATGTAGAGCGTACACAATTTTAATGTGATCTGACAACCTTTTGACCATTATGCAATTAATCTCAAAGTTTGATGTAACAGTTACTCTATGCGCTTTTCATTTTTAGTACTTTAGTTATGGCTGAGTAGAGTTACTCTACTCTCTATACTCTACTCTACTCTACTCTACTCTACTCTACTCTCTATTCTACTCTACTCTCTACTTTCTACTCTATTCTCTACTCTCTACTTTCTACTCTACTCTCTACTCTCTATTCTCTACTCTACTTTCCACTCTACTCTCTACTCTCTATTCTCTACTCTACTTTCTGCTCTACTTTCCACTCTACTTTCTACTCTCTATTCTCTACTCTACTTTCTACTCTACTTTCCACTCTACTCTCTATTCTCTACTCTACTTTCTACTCTACTTTCCACTCTACTCTCTATTCTCTACTCTACTTTCTACTCTACTTTCCACTCTACTCTCTATTCTCTACTCTACTTTCTACTCTACTTTCCACTCTACTCTCTACTCTCTATTCTCTACTCTACTTTCTACTCTACTCTACTTTGTACTCTACTTTGTACTCTACTTTCTACTCTACTCTCTACTATACTATACTCTCTACTCTCTGATCGACTTTCCATTCTACTCTCTATTCTCTACTCTCTACTCTACTCTCTACTCTCTACTCTACTTTCTACTCTACTTTCTACTCTACTTTCCACTCTACTCTACTCTACTCTACTCTACTCTACTCTACTCTACTCTACTCTACTCTCTATACTCTACTCTACTCTACTCTACTCTACTCTACTCTCTATACTCTACTTTCCACTCTACTCTACTCTACTTTCTACTATACTCTACTCTACTCTCTATACACTACTTTCCTCTCTACTCTCTACTCTACTCTCTATTCTCTACTTTCTACTCTACTTTCTACTCTCTACTTTCTACTCTACTTTCTACTCTACTCTCTACTCTACTCTACTTTCTACTCTACTCTACTCTCTACTCTACTCTACTTTCTACTCTACTCTCTATTCCCTACTCTACTTTCTACTCTACTTTCTACTCTACTCTCTACTCTACTCTCTACTCTCTACTCTCTGCTCTAGTTTCCACTCTACTCTCTACTCTACTCTCTACTCTCTACTCTCTACTCTACTCTACTCTACTCTCTATTCTCTACTCTCTACTCTACTCTCTACTATACTCTCTACTCTCTGCTCTACTTTCCACTCTATTCTCTACTCTCTACTCTCTACTCTACTTTCTACTCTACTCTCCTCTCTATTCTCTACTCTCTACTCTACTCTCTACTCTACTTTCCCTACACTACTTTCCCTACACTACTTTCCCTACACTACTCTACTCTACTCTACTCTACTCTACTCTACTCTACTCTACTCTACTCTACTCTACTCACTCTACTTTCCACTCTACTTTCCACTCTACTCTACTTTCTACTCTACTTTCTACTATACTCTCTACTCTACTCTCTATACACTACTTTCCTCTCTCTACTCTCTACTCTACTCTCTACTCTACTCTCTACTCTTCTCTCTACTTTCCTCTCTCCTCTACTCTACTCTACTCTCTATTCTCTACTCTCTACTCTACTCTCTACTCTTCTCTCTACTCTTCTCTCTACTTTCTACTCTACTCTACTCTACTCCTAAATTTATTGTTATAAAATAACATGTACAGTGTACACAACAAGCAATTTGATTGGTCAATACCAGTGCAGGATGAGAGTACCCTTAACGGGAATTTACAGCAATTTTAAGTGACGTTTTTCATCTCATTCCGTTTATCGTTATAAGTTAAAACAAAACTCTAAAAAAAAAACAGAATATAGTTTTTGTATTGTGAGAAAACTATCACCGAGAAAACTGATCGTCTGATCCATTTTGTGTTCAATAACAAAGTTAAATAAAACAACGAGGTTTGAAAAGGGCATGTTTTGAAAGCAACAAACTCGCGAGAGTAATATACTGTTTAAATATACCTTCTATTTTCTTGCCTGATGAACTCTCTGGGAAAAGAACAATCTTTATCTACACGAAATAAAATACCCAACAGCTCTCGACTTAAAATCCAAAATCTTCCAGTGAAATTGTGAAAAAGACAGCGAAGACCGCCAGAGCGACAGTTGTTGCCCATAATATATGTCTTCGCTTTGAAACAACAAGCCAAATCCTGAGACGGCTGATTCCAATAATGATTAAGCTTTTGCCCAAAACTAGTCAGTATTTTTGATTTATTTTTTTCCGGCCTGCTCGACTGTTGTTGGAGACGAATTATGATTGGTAGTTGATACTTCTTGGAGAATTTGTATTCTCATCATATTATTTTTGGATAAAATTCGTTATTTCTCTGTCCTTATTTTATAAAATAAATACCAAATGGTTTTCCGTGCAGGATACTGTGATCCAAACACTTGGGATGTTGCGAGACTTTCGAAAAGCTAAATCTATTTCAATCAAGGTTAATGATAATGAGGTGGAGAGAGTTGAAGGATGTTTATATCTCGGTGTGACTTTTTCATGTAACATGACTTGGACTGAACACGTCGACAAACTGTGTTCAAAGATTAATAAACGCATGGGACTCTTGAAGAGAATCAAACACCTCCTTCTCGATATGCACGGCTCTTATTTTATAATAGTTTAGTGCTGCCCTTGTTTGATTATGGTGATCTTCTCTGGGGAAATAAGAACAATATCGTCCTTATGGACAACCTACAAATCCTTCAAAACAAAGCTGCGAAAATAATTCTCGACCGCAATCTACACTCCTCGGCAACTGATGCTATAAACGAATTAGGCTGGATCAAACTCTATCGACGAAGATTCTACCACAGATGTCTGCACATTTTTAAATGTTTGAATGGTTTAACTGTGACCAATTTAACCTTAAAGTCACTCAAGGACATCCATAGATATAACACACGTAATAAAAATAATTTATGCTTGCCTGCAGTTAAAAGAAATTGGGGGAAAGAAAGGCTAGAATACCATGCAATTAAAGACTGGAACACCCTAAGTGAAGATATTAGAAGTGCAAACAATGTTTCTCAGTTTAAATTGAAATTTTTTAAATATATCTAGTAATGTTTTATTTTATTATTACGAACTTTTTAAATATTGTAATATCTATATTTTAGTTCATCCTTGTGTAATTTAGTAATTAATTATTGTAATTTATTATTGTAATTAATTATTGTACTTTATTTATATAGGACCTCTCTGAAAATCACTCTATGTGAGAGAGCCTCCTGCTTAAATATTGTCAATAAAAAAAAAAACACTCGCCTATCGGCTCGTGTTTTTTACGCTTTTCGTAAGTCTCGCAACATCCCGCGTGTTTGGATCACAGTTTATAAAATAACAAGTGTGCTACGCGTGTTCTGATTGGCTAATACCCGTGTTTGGATCAGGTTATGCAAACACAGGAATTTTGAGGTCGTGTCACACAAAAAGCAAATCATGCCGGCCCATCATCGTTTTTAAACATTAACATTCTACATAGTATGCACAATAACTATAAATAAAATATAGCAATCTTCCCTGTTAATTTTCACAAGATTTTGCAAAAATAGGCCGAAAATATATAGGAAATTATAAGTATTTAAAGTGGACAAAGCAACGCTAAAGCGAACGAGAATTTCCGTATAATTTATGAAGGCGAAGTTTACCTTATTGAAAATTTCAATAAAACCCCAAAAAGACAACACTTTTATAGACATAGTCTACCAAGAGAACATGGAAAAGGTGTAAAATGTTTAATTTACCTCTTGTCGGGCAGGATATTCACGAAGAAACCATTCATTTTGTTATTGTAGCCAACAAAAATTCACCGAACAACACTTCGACAGTGAGAGAAAACCCGAAAAAGATTCTGTGTTGTAGAATATGAAGGCTAGGCAAACTCACAAACATCACTTTACAGCTGCAGCAATCCAACATGAAGTTAAACGGCATATTTTTGTGATTAAATCCATCTCGAAATATATCTTTTTCATCTTTCCAAGCTGTTTTCCTGATGTTTTTACCGATCAAGCTTATTTTCGGCTCTTTGCTGTAGTCAGCGTCAATAGAAAGCTATCCATGATTGGCCGATTAGCTTAGAAGAACATGAAAGACCTCCCCTGATTGGTAGTTGATGGTTTTTGGGAGAATTGCAATGTTGATCTAATTATATTAATAACGTTTAGTGATATTTCTCTGTGGTTATTTTATAAAAGAAATACCTATAATGGGTTTCCGTGTTTGGATAACGTGATCCAAACACTTGGGATGTTGCTCGACTTTCGAAAAGCTAAAAACACTCGCCTATCGGCTCGTGTTTTTTTACGCTTTTCCCAAGTCTCGCAACATCCCGCGTGTTTGGATCACGTTATCCAAACACGGAAACCCATTAGGTATTTCTTAAATCCTGCACGGAAAACCATTTGGTATTCCTTTATTCTAAAACGATTGTCCTTATTTCTCGCAGAGGAAAGAAAACAAGAATAGGTTTGGAACAAGCTATCGGTGAAGCTTTAGAGGAACTGGACCAAGTATGTAACATATTATAATGCAGTTGGAATCATAATTATATGAATTTCACATACTGTAAATGAATAAATGAAATACCTGGGTTTTTTTGTTTATGGAATGGGATAGTGTATCATACTTATTAAGCGCGAGAACATGCAGTTAAAAATTGTATTTTTCCTTTGTCTAGAAAGACAGATTAAGATCAAGACAAGGTATGATTATGTAATTTAAGAATATACCACCATGCTCGAATATTACAACAAAAGGGAAAAGAGATGTAACTCAGTTCGCCGACGCGCGGTCCGTATGCTCTCAGACGGACCGCTCGTTAGCCAATCAGAAAGCGGGATTTGGTAGGATACGGACTGGAAAAAATAATTACGATGCTTGGAAATATAGAATTTGTTTCGAATGTTGAATTAGATATCTCACGAGTGAGCACAATGAACAATTGAGATATCCAGTTCAACATGAGAAATAAATTACATATTTCCAAGCATCCATGTAAAAAATACTCCGGGTATAAGGGTATTATTTTGTCTAATTCCCCGAGCGGAGGGTCTATAAAGTAAGAGTTAATTACCGAGAACGAGGGATGTATGCTATATATAACTCCGAGGACCCGTAGCGTCCGAGGGCTGTATATAGCATACATCTCGACGTTCGAGGTAATTAACTGACTTATTTCGTGATTGAGGAGGTTTTCTAACAAAGTTTTGTTTATTATTTTTTTTCACCTTGGACAAAGATTTTCCTAGTTTTTTCTTCATTTCTATACATCCCGCGGTACATCAAAGAAAACCGACTCAATCATGTAATAATTATATATTATACCGAAATAATTTTGAATAATGTCTTGAAACGTCTTCTTGTTCCTCCATTGTTGACAAGCTCGTTTTCGTTTACGCGCGTGATATTTGGTTTTCGCGCGTAATGCAGTAATTTTGTCATGCATTTGTTTAAGCAATGTCATTGGGCGGAGGAAAATTCTTGGCAGGGGTAAGGGTTAAACTCCAGGTCGATGGTTAGGATTAAATCTGCGCAGTAAGTCGTTAAATCGAAGGCTTTTAATATAATTATTAGGAATTAAATATTATACAACTTGAATATCTCCCCATGTGCTTCCTGATCTAAAGCAATCTTTCAATCCCAAAATTTGGTCACGAGAGTCACCATGGAATGGCTGTGAAGATTGTTGGTTTTATATATTCTCAGTTTCGCCAAATGCAGAAATCGCAAGGGAGGGGGTTATTGCCCTCGTAATATCCCCCTCTCATTACCTTTTGAAGATTAGAGAGTAATTACAGTGGGGAATGTCAATTTATTGTTTTGCCATTGTTATCAGCCATTGTTTTCAACGAAAGCGCGACGTCTAGCTTTTTACCAGCTTTTAAGACAGTTTTGAAAAGGGCTATTGGATATATTCCCCCAAAAGAACAAAGGAAAACGAGCCATGTGGAATATAACATGCCCTAATTTTGGTTTTTGAAAGGTTGCGCGTCTGAACCGGGGCCTTGACTAGTCGATTTTATTGTTTAGCTTAGAGTTAAAGTGCCCCTGTGATCAAATTTTTTTAACTTGCCAAATTTAAAGCAATTGCGAGCATAGGAAGTCGCCTTTTTAGACTGTTTTATACGAGATTATACGGAGGTTGCGATCAGAGGAAGTGACGTCAAAGACTCAACACGTGGCTAGTTGTGTATGAATATAAAGCTACTTCGGGAAAACTTTCTATTATAACTTGTCGTATAATTTCCATAAAGCTTTGTCACGTGTTGAGTCTCTGACGTCACAATCACATACTCTGCAGTGGAATCGTGGGCTTGTCTGGAATAAGTTTTGAGCAATGGCGGACAAAATTTTGGCGACTTTGGAGGTTAAATTTCTTGTGATAGAATGTTTGTTGTTCATTTTTTGGCAAATGCGACCATTTATGATGTTCTGTAACAAAAAATGCCAGGAAACGTAATGTGATATTTCGTCGTAGGGGTACTTTAAATAAACGTATTAGATTAATTGTAATTTATTGTTTTCAGGTCCTAAAGCGAAGAAACGAAGGCTGCGTGTTTGAACTGCTGAATGGCAATCCAGATTGCTTGAACAAGGTCGCCATTATTGGCCAAGTTTCAGCGGTCGTTAACTCACATCAGTCAAGGTTATTTATTGTCCTGTTCTCCAATTATATATATAGTTCATCTAAGGTTGGTAAACATCGTTGAATCGCCTACAAAATGACACATAAAGTAGCTGATGTAAACCACTGAACTCTAATATAACGCTGACTCCAGTCAGTATACTCTTATGGGCTTATAACCGGGGGCTTGTAACCTGTGGACTTACGGTATAGGCTCAGACGTTTCCTTAGGTTTTATCTCATTACTCAAAAAGTGGCGCCAGAGATGGACGACATGAAGACATTTTGGACGTCAGTTTCGTGCATAGATATAGGAGAAAGATTGCGGACTTGTAACAAGACCATTGTTTTGATAGCGCGTCATAATGGAGCTCCAAGATGGCGTCTTAAGCGGGCAATCCAAGATGGCAGCCCAAGTGACCACATTGGGATAAGCTATCCTGAGTGCTTGTCCTGGAAAATTACAACTTTGAATTAATAGAACTGGAGCATATATGTCAGAGACAAGCATTTTTAAGATTGTTTGTTAACAATCAGGGCAATTCACCAGAGTTAAAGACTAGCTGTTAGGATGGTGGGTTTTTTTTTCGCAAGCGACTGCAAGAATTAACAACAGTATCCTAACAGCATTATTTATACAACAAATTTAGGTCAAGGGAATTAAATCCAAACAAACGAGTGAAATGAAAGCAACAAGCCTCACAACTCAAATTTTTCCGATCATACTGATGTTTTAACATCCTAACAGGCTTAAGATCCTAACAGGCTAAAATGATTTTTTCATTTAGTTTTTCACGAGAGTCGCGTACAGTGGCTTGCCTTGTTCTATTGAGCCGCCATCTTGGATTCCCCCACAGTGGCCCGCAATATGTGCTTCCTATGTGCTTTCATAATGGCACCTAAATTAAATATTCTTTTATATTCATTTAAATTAGCCTTTTTAACCTCGTTCGTGTGTCTGTAATTACAACGAATCTTTGCTTTGTAACGAGGCCAGAAAGGCTAATTTGCATGTATATAAAAGAATATTTAGACTGTTCGCCATTATGAAAGAGGTCTATATCTATGGTTTCATACCCTATGCGGCCAACGCGGACGTCGGTTTTCAGCCAGTTTCAGTTTTCGTGACCGCGTAGGGGCCTGAAACGGACGTCCATTGTTCGCCATTTCCGGCATCACCTTTTGTTATGCAGTCAGCCTTCCAGTTATATATAGAGTTCAGTGGTGTAAACTGACCAGTTTAAAGTGAATATAAACCCTCCACATTTTTAGATTTAAACTCGTCTTTAGATTTAAACTCGTCTTTAGATTTAACAATTAGACAACGAGCCCGCGTTTTCTATGAGCAGATAGTCAACGAGGCGGAGCCAAGCTGACTATCGCTCATAGAAAACAAGGGCGAGTTTTCTAATTGTTTTAGTGTAAAATTTACAAGTTTCTATGAAACAATTTAAAATGTTTTTAAATTTACAAGTTGGCGACTTTTATCCCAGAGGTTTCTATCAGCGGATAGTAACTCCTGCGATAGCCAATGAAAATTGAGGATTTGTGATAGAAACTTGTCAATTTATACTAATTCTGTATAGAAGTCGCCAAAATAGTTGATAAGTTATTTACAGTTTTTTATTTGATTTTAAACATTCGGGAGTGTAAAAAATTAGAGTGATGGATTTTTAGAAATGAAATACTGACGTTTCGAGCGTAGCCCTTTACAGAGTAAAACATGATGAAATAACAATAAATAGGGCTTATATATGTCAAAAGGGGGTCACAAGTTGAAAGTAGCCAATCAAACGCACGGGAGATAAACAATCTGATAATAAACGAGATGCGAAAATGTTAAATCATAGAAATAGTCTGATCGACTGTAAAAATAACAAATTATTTAACATTTTCGCATCTCATTTATTATCAGTTTGTTTATCTCCCGTGCATTTGATTGGCTACTTTCAACTTGTGTCATCCTTTTGGCATATACATAAGCCCTATTTATTTTATTTCATAACTTTTTACTCTGATGAAGGGCTCCGCTCGAAATTTATTTGGAAACACAAACACAACTATCTGGCATGATAACTACACAACTGAATACACAAGCAAATAACTCTTATGAGTTACTTCCGTACCTTAAGTTACGTCACGTAAGGTAGTTCCCAGATCCTTTGCCATTTGCGAAAATTTCGCACGGCTAATTCAAAATAGCGCTTTTTGGCCATGTTCGAAGAGAGATATCTTCGAAAGGAATCTACCAAACCAAAAACTATAAAAGACTTTATCAGCTATTTGGACGTCCTCTATACAGAAATCTGAAAACTGTGCAGGGTTTATAATTTAAATCTATTTTCCAAAAGAAAGGAACCATTCCTAGTGCATGATATTTGCTCAAACGTTTCACCGGCTAGATTCGTTATGTATTTTGATCGTTTGCCGGAGGATGATAGGATATGGGCCAAAAACGAACCATAGTCAATGGAGATATGGTCTGGAAATGAAACAATCACCCCAATAGAACTCTTTCGTAATGGCTGTCATTTTAAATATTCTTTTACGCGCATATAAATTAGCCTTTACAATCTCGTTAGGACGCAAAGATTCGTTTGAATTGCTGACATGCAAACGAGGCCATATACATAATGGAATATTTAAATTGCCCGCCATTACGAGGTCTATTGGTGATCACTAGAAAATATACTTTAAAATAATGTTTCCGCGGAAAGACTGAAAACTCGTTGTTCCAGGTTTAGTACGAAGATTAGTATACAAGGGTTAATATAATACAAGGGTAAATATAATACAAGGGTGACGGTTAGTATAAGGATTTGATTTTGGGTTAGGATTATTTTTCAAACCTTTAAAGTGGCACTACGATGAAAATGCACCACCGTCTTTTAGATTTGCTTTATAAATACGTAAAAATATCGATAGGTTAAAATTTGATCGTAATAAAAGGGATGACTCAAAAGGACCTTCACATTTTTTAGAACTACTAATCCTAACCCTAATGTCAATCCCAACCCCAACCATAACCTTGATCCTAACCTTGATCCTAACCTTAAACCTAGCACTAACCGTAACTATCCATAACCTAACTAAAAATAAAAAACAGAAAAAAACAGAAAGGTCCTTTTGAGTCATCCCTTTTAGCCTTCCCCCGTAATAACCCTCGAACAACTAGTTTTCAGTCTTTCCGCGGAAACCTTATTTTCAGGTATATTTTCTAGCTATCACCATCATCAAATAGCAACGTTTGTGTTCAAATCGTTCAACCGTGCTGTTTAAATATTAATAAACCTAAAACAAAGGCTTTGTGCACGGTGTGGTAACGTCCAACATAAATATCGTAGCTCATTTGTTAACCGCTTTAACGTTTGCCGAATTTCAAACCATATCTCCATTGACTATAAACGAACTTTTTAATCATTGAAAAATTTGTGTGGTTATATGTTGTCATTTTGAATAGATTGAACAATGGCATAACCTAGCCTTTGTACGTTATATGGACTGCCTAATGTAATTATTTACCCGAAACTGGCACCGTTTTGGGTCTCGTGTATAATATATTATTGTAGAATTATAGAAACACGACTTGGAACACGCGAAAACCTTATACTTTCCATCCAATATATATATACCATTGTAGTAATGTTGGTATACATTATCTTCTAAATGTATTAGAAGATGTCCGTAGATTGTATACTTTTTATCAATATCCCTATGTAGGAGGAACGAAGAGGCTCATCGTCACCCTTGTGTACCATGTATACGTTTAGAATCGAATCCTGTATTCTATTTTAGCTAAAAGAAGAAAGACGTTCTGAGTGATAATTTAGGCTTTCGCAATTTAATATCCTAATATTTACGCATGATAATTGGAATCGAAATAAATTTGTATGAACAATTGATTTTTGGGTGAGTTTTAATTGTATCCATATTTTGGGTTATATAATTATAATATTTCGTATATTCTGATCTTATTCAAAACTTGCTCAGTGCTAATCGTTATCAACAACTAACAGTTAATGTCTTTTCAATTATTAACAGGAAGTAACCTCGTTCCCAGGGCTTTCCTGGTTTGGTGGGACCAGGAAAGCCCTGGGAACGAGGTTGAACAGGAAGTGACGTATTAAAGTCGGTCAATTATTAACAGGAAGTGACGTCAACCCATGGACACGCAAACACATCGCACAGTGACTCAACAGAGTTTTTTCTGAACTTTAAACAGACCTGTTCAGACCCAATGACCAAACTGTCTTTTCACAATGACCAAACTGCCTTTTTGAAATGTCCAAACTAAATCTTTATGAATATGCTTACAAGCATTTTCATGTCTATCGTCGAAGCCAAAGCGGCTAATTATGTCCCCCAAATTTCGAGAGGGTTGCCTCTAATTGGTCAATTTAACCTTAATTTTTTGACAATTCTTGTACCATTTTTAGATTGTCAAAATAAGGTTAAAATATCAAAATTTGGCCATACAATCCGAGAAATTTGGCCGAAAAATATGAGTAAATTGGATTGTAAATAAAATTCGGTCATTTTTAGATTTAGCACGTCATATCACGTGGTTGATATATGTCAAAACAAACACAATGCAATTGTTGGAGGTGAGACAATTTGTACATAATTTGTGAGTGAGACATTTGCCTTTTAAAATAAATAATTGAAGAAAACGTTCGGTACAACATCCAAAAATGTAAATGGCTAAAAATCCAAACATTTTGTCAAAAAGTAAAGGGGTAGACAGATAAGCAAGACGCGCGCGTATGCAAATAAAAATGGCGTCGAAATCGAAACGTTAAAGTTTCATTACATGGCGCCCCGCTTTTATTATGGCGCGCCAAACGTAATATATAGTCCCGAGTGGGGACTAGTACTAGTTGCTAAATTATGTTTCTGCCAATAATCGCCAATTGTCAAACACTCTTAGATTACCAAGTAATGGGTAATTCCACAACAGTATATTGTAGGATTCTAGAACTCAACCCCAACACAACACCAATCCTAACCCAACCAAGTGGAGACTACGACTAGTTGCTAAATTATTCAAGTTTCTTAATTTTTTAAAACACAGGTAGGGAGTTAGGGTTACAATGAAGTTGAAGGCTAGTGCTGACCGTTTCTCGTTTCGTTATGGCGGAACAGTTTATGAAACGAGCCGGTAAATACAGTACAGGTCCCGGACTCGACTTCGCGGACTCGACTTTCGATACTCTGAAACCAGGGTAAGACTTGTACTTTTCCAAAGTTCAGAATTATTAGGGCAGCAAGGCGAAATGAAAACACTAAAAAATTTCTTTACAATCGTTGCGATGGATGATCTAGTACTCAGCCTCTTTTGAACAGATGGCGGACCGGAAAGAGCCCGCAGACGACATTGAACAAGACTCAGTACACAATATAGCTTGTAGCCTTGTGAGATGATCTCCCTATATTTCGGCAAAATATTTTGGCTAATGCCAGAGAACAGGGCTACAGTACCCTCGACAACATACTTAAAGGTTATAAAACGTGTTGTGCTGCGTACGCAGTGTAGAAATACAAATCAAATATCTAAAAAGGTTGGTGTACTACCGAAATAGCGTGTAAGTTGTCTAACGTTTTGAGCGGCGAAGGCTCTTCGTCAGAGAGTGAAAGCGCCTTCGCTCGAAACGTTAGACTACTTACACGCTATTTCGGCAGTACACCAAACTTTTTACACACTTAAAGGTTAGTGTGATGCTTTGTTCAAAACTAACTTAATTACTAGTATACAAACATTCAAATATTGCCCATCATTGTGGGGTAAGAAATGCTGTATTGGTTCACAGTAATAACACTGTTGTAAATTTGTGTCTAAGTTTATTATTGCATATCAAACGTTGATCAAGAAATGGCAAAGATTGCCAAAGATTCACCATTTAATTAAAACCAGATTTCGCAGTTCGAACGCAGCACAGGTGAGAAGGTGAGAGAAAGCACGTGTTTACAAGCGCAGAACAAGTATCGTGAGCTGACGTAAACATATATCTAAACTAAACCCAAACCCCCAATCTAACCCTAACCGAAGCCCTAACCCCACTCCAACTTTAATCGCAGTCTTCAACTAACTGCGAACTCAAACTCAACTGCGGGGAGATTTAGCTTCGAAGATTATTATTAAGGTCAGCGGTTAAAATTTGCGCCCGCGATTTTCTGCGCCCGCGATCGGTTTATATATTAGGAAGTATTATTTTTACGTAAGTATTATATTTTTCGAAGTACTATATATATTTTTGTAGAAAGTACTATTTTTCAGGATTACTAGTATTATATTTCTGTAAATAAGTTTTATATATTTCAACAAGTATTATATTTCTGTAAATAAGTTTTATATATTTCAACAAGTATTATATTTCTGTAAATAAGTTTTATATATTTCAACAAGTATTATATTTCTGCCAATAAGTATTAAATATTTCAACAAGTATTATATTTCTACCAATAAGTATTATTGTCCCGTTTGGCGCGCCATAGCTTTTAGCCTACGTCATAGTATGTGAAATTTGAAAAACACACTATGAACCAAAACACTATGAACCACGATTAACAAATCGTGTTCTGTGACGTAGCTACTATACGGAATTTAGATAGTAGGATGCTGGAATGTTTTTAGACCACAATATGAATGTTGCTGTTGAGACAGGAAACTACAATAGGTCGGAGTAGGAAGTTGTGATTATGTATGAAGTTTATAACTATCTCCTTGCATTTAATAGGATTTAGTTTCATTTTATGTTGAATAGCGAAGTTATGAATATCAGAGAGTTAAATCTTTTAAAGTGCACCTGACATCAACAATTTTTATTGTCTTATTTGGAAGAACTTTTAAAATGATAAAGTAACTTATTTTGAAGATTTTCGTTTCTGCGTTTTCTTTTTGAGATATATCAGTTTGTTTGCTATGCAAATGTCCGGAATTTACGTCACACATGCATAATGACTTATTGGAGAAATGTGTGTATCTCTTTCATTCTCGAACGAAATCCTTTAAAATTGAGAGGATTGGTGTTGTGGGAGAAACACGCACACGTGTTATTCACACTTTAGTGTTTTTATTTGATGAACGCAAAGATATATAACATTCTCTGATAACTCATTATGCACGTGTGACGTAAATTCCGGACATTTGCATAGCAAACAAACTGATATATCTCAAAAAGAAAGCGAAGAAACGAAAATCTTCAAAATAAGTTACTTTATCATTTTAAAAGTTCTTCCAAATAAGACAATAAACATTTTTGATGTCAGGTGCACTTTAAGTTTAATCCAGTCGAGGAAGGGTTGAAATCTCCTGTGATAATTACTAATCAGTTGGATTGTTGAAATGTAGTCAGACGACCACCACGACGACCACCACGACGTTCATCAGCACGACGACCACCAGCACGACGACCACGACGACGACGACCACCAGCACGACGACGACCACCACGACGACCACCACGACGACCACCACGACGACCACCACGACGACCACCACGATGACGACCACCACCACCACGACGACCACCTCGAGTTTAAATCTCGTAAAGAGACTAACCATAGACGTCCGGATTTAATACTCGAAGACACAAGCTAAAACCATCTGGATAGTTGATATGACCTGTCGCATGGAACGGAACCTGCTAGCCGCTTTCAGGGCGAAGATGGTTAAGTATTCCCAGTAGAAATTGAGAGCGAATAACCTAATTGTAGCTTAGCATTTGAAATAGGTGATCAACGCCCAGGGTTTTGTACCTACATCCTTCCACTGGTTATTGGTAGTTTGGGCGGTAGCCAAAGATTCTTATTGAGAAAGATAAGAAATTATTCAGTAGGAGTATCATTAGATCATGTGTGAAGTTGATCGTCCAGGTTGTTGTAGTCTTCAGAAAGACTATTGTTAGTGACTGACGTATCGACGGTATGTAATTAAATTAGAGTGAGTGGTGTTGCGTCATGCGTGGGCTAATATTTTTCCTCATCGGTTGTTTGTGTCATAATCAATGTAAGCGGGTGTATTGTTTGTCAGTAGGTCTATTGTTAGTTGGTGTGTGCGAAGAAGTCTTTTTTTAAGAAGTCTTCTTTTCATACAAAAAACTTCTTCGCACACACCAACGAACAATAGACCTACTGACAAACAATACACCCACGCATGACGCAACACCACTCACACTAATTATAACACAAACAAACTATGACGTAATGAACCAGACGTATATATAGGCAAACCTGACAAACACGCTTTACTTGACTCTGAAGATGACCGCCGCTGAGGCCGTCGAAACGTCAGTTACCAACAACAGTCTTTCTCAAGACTACAACAACCTGGACGATCAACTTGACACATCTAACATAAAAGAAGTTTATTATCACCAGAGAGAACACTAAAATCGTCCTGATGGAAAGCGAGTCTATAGTTGTTAGTCACTGCTCACTTTTGATTGTATGTTACAATAATAATATTTAATTCTCATATTGCGCAGTTTCCATATTAATATAATCAAATGCGCAAAACAAACTAATCTATTAACATTCATTGCGTTCATATAGGAAATGGCTGAGCTAACACGCTTGGCGAGGATATCAAGCAATAACTGAGCTGTGACACAACTCACAAGTAAATATTCGAATAAACGCCTCTAAGAATCATTTCAAATGATGAAACGTCTCATATACAGAACCTACTTCAAATGCTGAACAAAATATTTTGTTCTAATTTGCCGCACATAAAAACTAGTTGGATATAAGTTAGCAGAATTTTCCATAGTTTCCCTAATTTCACTTTTTCATGTATAACGCCCAGTAATAATATTGTCGGGATTTGTTTGATCACAACACAGGATTTAACGTTTTTAGGTTTCTTTTATTCACATACCAAAACACAGTTCTACACAAACTCACATACACAAAACTCTCTCTCCCCAGTCACCACTGTTCACGTGTTCAATCGTGACCGGAAGTCAACAAATTTAACCATAAAATTAACTATTAATGTTAGTCAGTTCTCGACACACTCCCCCCATTTGACACGTCAACATCTATACTATGTGTCTTCGAAGTTCAGAATTGCTTTGATTCCTTCCATTGCCACCACTCCTGCTTTTCGTCTTGGTCTGAATACCGGAACTTTTTGTTCAATTCTACTTTCTCCTTTCCGCTAAACAATTCCAGAGGGTACAGTAGCCTGCGAAGCAGGCGTTCAGGCCGATTGGGGGAGGGGGCGGGGACTGGGGTGAGTGCAGATGGAACGCCTGCACGAAAGACCCATGTTTTTGGATTTCTACGTCCACCAGAGGACGCTAAATTCTGATTGGCTAACTCAACTCATTAGTATTCAGGGTTTCCTGTCAGGAAATAAACATTTAAAAATGGCGATTTTTAAATTTTAAGATCTTTAACCGATAACGATAGATATAAAAGCTTTAACCGATCTTCAGTTCGTTGCTGGTCGTAGATTTAAATTAAAACAGGAACAAAAAGTTGCTACGAGGGAGCTGCTGCCAGGAAAATGTTTTGTTGGTATTACCAACGGGATTTGGCGAGAGTTTGATTATGGATTTGGTAGATTTACGTTCGTGCGAGCGCGTGATTATCAGTCGGCAGGGGAAGCAGCTATATTATTGTGATTTCTACCTTGTCCTTGTCTTCAGGTGTTTCAACAATGCTCTCTGGGCCTTCAGAGAATTCCTTCGACGTTTCAGAATAGAGAGACTTACGGCTAAACGTATATAAGTGATGGTTTCTAGCTACGTTGTCTTGCATATGAAATTTCTTGGCCAAATCCCATTCTGGTGTTCGGCAGTCAGAGTGTCGCTTAATTCTATCAGGGCTATTAATGTTATCGGTTGGTGGAACATTGCTGTCTCCTTTCGCATGTGTTAATACTGATTCCATAAAGTTATAAAGTTCAAAAGCATTTCTTATTTTTTCTGCCGCAAGACCTACAAACCCGCTCGGAGAAAGTTTCACTGCGTAGTAATGCAAAGCCGATTGATTCACAAGCCTCAGTCAGAATCAACTCTGTGCTTCCATGTCTACACGATTGCTTGAATAAATTTTCAAAATAAATCTTGTTTCCACCAGATGCAGTCAAGCTTTTTACGGAGTTTCAGATATGGATATTTCACGATTCGGCCCGAAGTGAAATGTTTTAATCATCGAGGAAAGTCCGCTAGTCGCTGATTGGTTGTTTTTGACAGTTTTTCATGTGGGCGGAAATCCAAAATCATGGGTCTTTCGTGCAGGCGTTCACTCCTCCATTCCCCCCTAACGCCGCCACGCAGGCTAAGGGTACAGGTGTTGCAGGGCTCGATCAATGTGGGTCTTCCGTGTCTTTAGTTTGGCTCCTCTCACCACCGTATCACGTCCTTGGTACAATTCTTGCACGATCCCAATGTTCCACTTTCCTCGGTTCTTCGTATCATTCCTGATTAGCACAACTTCTCCAACTTCTGGTATTCATCCCTTTCCTGTATGTTTCAAATTATGCCGTTCTCTTAATGCTCTTAGGTACTCCCCCGTCCACCTTTTGCAGACAGCCTGCTTGCACCGAAGAATGTGTTTAGCCCGTTTTCTCATTTCTTCCTCAGTTGAACCATCTTCTTCAGGTAGGATGCATGGTTGGCCGGTTATCATCATGTTCGGAGTAAGGACTGGAAGCTCAATATCATCCTCGACATACGTTAACGGTCGGTTATTGAGACAAATCTCAACATCTAGGATTACGTCTGCCAGTTCTTTCCAATTTAGGCTTGACCGTCCAATGACTTTTGTATAATGCTTGCTTGACCAGATCGACTTTGTTCCACGAGAGACCCAACAGCTTTGTCTCCTCATTTCTTATACCCAGCATTTGCTTGGCATAACTCTGCTCCGCCTCTGAACCACTATTCTCTTGTGGAGTGGACTCCAGCTCTTCCTCATTCGAGTGCCATTTATGAAACTGAAACTAGGCTCTGTCGAATATCTCAATGGCCGTTTCTTTCAGGTGTCGTACTTCCTCCACGTACAGTATTTGCTCCACTCAAAAGGTCGTCGACATGTAGACTCTGCTTGATTTCTGCTACTTCCCCTAGGAATTTTGCCTCTTTGCTGCTCAGGTGTTGTTCCCTCCTAACAGAAACGGTGATTGATTTAATCCAAACAGTGCTCGTGTGAACCTGTAGGTCTCCACTTGCTTAGGGTTGTCTTCTCTTATCCAGTGGAACCGTAACACGTCACGATCTTCTTCCTTGATCCGGACTTTCAAAAATGCTTGTTTCAGATCCCCGGATAGTGCCACTGGCTTGAACCGATTACGTACCAGAATATCCCACAACAAGTTTTGCAATGATGGCCCCGTCTCAAGACTGTCGTTTAAGGAGGGTGAGTCGTCATTTTCCTTGGCTGATGCGTCGTACACTATACGGACGTAAGTAAAACTCTCTTCCCTCTGGCTTTTGTGTTGCTTTCTCTATGATTCCCTGATCTTCTTGGTCTTTGATTATCTCTTGATACTGCTTGAAGAGTTCTGGTTTCCTTTCTAGCTTCTGGACCAACTTGTCCAATCTGGCTAAACTTCCTGCTTTATTGCTAGGCAAGCAGTTGGTGTTTGGTTTCCACAATAAGCCAGTCTCATACCAACCTTCTGGACTTCGAGTTAGTTGGTCTTTGAAATCTTGATAGATGGTTTGATCTTCACCAGATTGCTCGTCCAGTCCTAGTACGTCTAATGCACATAGTCTCTGATAATCTTCAGTGGATGATTTGGCTAGCAATAGTTTGGTAAGATCGTCCTCTGTTCCAGGTGATAATAAGGTCCAGCCGAACTTTGTGAGCTCTGCCACAGGTTCTCCAAGTTGACCAACTCGGGGTTTGGTTGCTGTTTTCACCTTTGCATCAAAGATCAAATGGATTGGCAGCTCAGCTTTCTCGTCAACATCTTCCATTGTTATCCCCTCAAGGTGTGAAAACTGATTTAGCGTTTCCTTGTACTTGGGATTCTCCACACAGAGTAGATTGCTTCGATCTACCTTCGTCACCTCGGTTTTTAGCTGAAAGCTATCTTTTAGGTTGCTGACAGTCAGTTTATGGACTTCTATCATCTTGTTGGTGGATTACGTCATCATTTCAATCCTTTTAGACTCTCTGCGAATTGGACGGCTTCTTAACTTGTCAAGGAGTGCTGTTGAAGCATAGGGGCTCCCAGCTCCTGTGTCTAACAAGGCTCGACATGTTATTCCACCTGCTCTAACCACTACAACTGGATAAATGACCTTGCTTTCCGCCTTTGCTACCAACATTTTCTGAGCCTTCTCTTCACAAATTGACGTGTGGTGTCTTCTTGACACGCTGTCTGGCTACGGCATTCGGCAGCTCTGTGACGTTGTCCTGTGCAGTTAAAACACCGTTTCTTATCACTAAGGATATTTTTCCGGTCGGCAATCTTTACCACTTTCTCACACTCGATCGATCGATGGCTTGTTTCCTCAAAGTAAACACATGACCTGGGATTTGATTCTTGTTGTTGCTGGTCATTGAATTGCTTCTTAGATGGTCCTTCGTCATGCTTGAGTGGGTTCCTCTCTGTCCATTTCCTCAGGGCTTCGATTAACTCGGGAAATTGCCATTAACACTTATTTACTGGTCGAGGGAAACAGTGTGTCTTGTGAGAACAACGGAGCCTTGTTGCTATGCGGTAACTTTCTAGTATAGTACAAGTGCCAACAATGAATAGACTCCGTGCAAGTTTGAGGAAAACAGAGAGCTTTCTATGCAGTATTATGGCTAAGCCAATGTAGCATATTACAAATATTCACATTCCTGTAAAACATGAGTTTTTGTAAAACAAACTATCCAAATTAAAAGTCCGCTTAGCCTTACTGTTGTTCCTAAGAACCCCGGAAATAATTTCAGGTCGACAGGAAAAACGACATCCGTTTGAAAAATAGGTACGCAAATGCGTACGCGCGGCAATGTTTTTTAAGGATAAATATTTTCGCTATAGTATATTATTATTATATAATTGCGAATTTGCAAAAGGAGTTTGTAGTTTTAAAAGTTTTTTAATATGTATTTTGGAATAAGAGTACGACGGTTTGTTTCAATGTTGCACCGAAGCTTTTTAGTTCTCGGTACGAGTTTGGTTCTCCACGGTACGCCGTTACCGGATTTAAAGCCTCAAAAGCCGATGGTCGCGAGTTAAGTAAAACTGCTGTAATATCATGTGGGAAAACATAAGAGTAGTATAGCAAGTAGGGCTGCGGGCCCAGTCAACGCCAACCGTGATATAAACACCAAAACATCACCAAATTTGTGTCGAGCCACAACTCGACAATGTTTTGGTACTCACGTTTTATAATCGACGTTGGTGAGCTCACAGCGCCAGTCTCTGTGCTATTATGATGATCGTTAGTCAATCTAAACACCCCTCCCACGTTTTCTACTCAGTTGATGCCAAATATTAGAAAAATCACAACTTTCGCTAAACTTTACGCTACTTTAGCCATATTTTAAAAAATAGAAAGTGTCATTTCAACATTTTCACAAATTTGTCGAATTGCAATTAAAAAATAGTCGTCTCAACATTTTCACAAATTTGTCAAACCACATTTAAAAAATAGAAAGTGCCGTTTCAACATTTTCACATTTTTGTCAAATCACATTTTCACAAATTTGTCAAATCACATTTTAAAAAAATAGAAAGTGTCGTTTCAACATTTTCACAAATTTGTTAAATCACATTTTCACAAATTTGTCAAATCACATTTAAAAAATAGAGAGTGTCGTTTCAACATTTTCACAAATTTGTCAAATCACATTTAAAAAAATAATCGTTTAAACATTTTTACAAATTTATGTGTTGTAAAAGTGTCTCACGCGTGATAAAATTGCCACCTGTTATGCAAATTAGATTATTGCCACCTGTTAATAATTGATTAGTCCGTTTGTTCACTATTTTCAGTGTTTGTCGCACTTCTAAAATGGTGGTCGTACACATATTTCGACGTTGTGATTCCTCCCGACAACAAGCCCAAGAAAGGCACGTACGGCGTCACAATCGCGACAATGCTCTCGACGTCTTTCTTTAATAGCGGGTCTTTTTGTAGTTCATCATTTAGCTCGTCAGGGTTCTCGCTACAACGTTTTTGTGACCATACGCATAGGAGTCAATACCATTTTCTAAAAGGTATCGTTTATCGTCGAAGCAGGATAGCGATACTTTATTAATTTCATAGCTACCGAGCTGATGTTTGACACTTCTAATGGTCTTCATTGTGTGTCGCAATTGTTTCTGCTCTAGTAGCACACTTTTGTAATCTTCATGTCTGATCACTTTTTTAATTATATTCTTTCTAATACCTTTAGCAGTTTTCCCACCACCCCCATCCTCTTTCAAATAGCTATACATTTTACTGCGCAACCCGACGAACTCAATAATTGGTGTTCCAGCGCACTCGTCCTTCATCTTGCCAATGACTTTCTTGTTCTCTTTGAAAGCGAATGGGTTGTCTGCAGGGTAATCGCTATTGTCAAACTTTTCGCGCTCCTCCATGAAGTCAGAGTAGACGTCGTCAGTTTTGATTGTGTACAACAGACTGTCAGTGTCGGTGAAGTGTAGTCTGCAGGTGTCGCTAGAGTACTTTTTCATGATATAGTTGTAGTGGAAGTCATACATCAACGTTTTGCTCAAGTCTAGTATGCACATACCCACGTATGCAGGTCTATTTAATGTCAGCGTCTCTTTGACTTTGTGGACAGCGACTAAATTCTCGCTAAATATCTTGCAAGACACAAACGTAGGCTTTGAGACAAGCTTTTCTAACTTTTTCTCGGTGGTCACTAATCTTACATCCACACGCTTCCTCAAATTCTCCATTGTTTTTCCAAACACACTGTTGTTCATCAACTTGAAGAAATCCTTCTCGAAAGCGTTCTTAGCCGCAGTTCTCTTGACTGTGTTAAAGTCGATGTACTTGCCCAACCACTTGGACTGGTCGAACTGTAGGACCCTATGCACCTTTTTGATTTTTAGTCCAAGACCCGTGTACAACTGCAGATTTCTATAGTGACACACATACTTTTTTTTGTCCATCAAATTAGTCACCAACTTTTTCACGCCACCAACACTCACATTAAACTTATTTTTGATTTTCGTGCAGTACTCCGACAACATGTCAACAGTTATCTCCATCTTCTCAGGAGCCAGCGGGTAGTCGTTATGTAGGTCATGCAAATGGGCTGGATACTCCAAGTCGACTTCAAGCAGCAGGCCCTTTTCACTACCGTCGTGATAGTCGCATAGATTAACCTTTTCTATTTCTTTCTTAGTCAACCACTTGAAGCCACCCGTAGGTAGACTTCGACTCATCGCCCATCCGTACAAATTGTTGGCATCAAGGTACATCAAATACTTCGACTCTTGCGCTTTATCGTACCCCTTCATATATTTATTATTCGCCACGCCATGTCTGTTGCATATGTAGCTCACACCACCACGCATACCTAATTCTACGAACTGGAACATGTCGATGTCGGACAATAACTCAAGCTCCACTCCAGTCATCTTCAGCATAGCGTCCCAAGCCAATCCAGGCGACGTGAAATAATGGCAAGGGTCTAATTTATACTCGCGATGGCATGTCTTTCTAAAGTTCTCAAAAACGTCGGCAAGCAAGAGCACATCGCTTTTCAAATACAGGTCGTGATACTCACCCATACTTTCAACGTCGAAGTAGTCCCACACATCGATGGCGCGCTCATGCATTTCTTCCGTGATGTGCTCATCGTTCAGAATGCTGTAGAAATCTTTTTTGGAGGGTAGCTCGCGCTCGTCGAATTTTTCAAAGGAGTCCATATAATCATAGGGATAGACCCCCTTTCTTGTCATAAGTGCCAACCCTGTTTCACGAAACGCTTCTGACGTGTATTTGAAAGCGTCCCTTGGTAGGTTCTTCACCAAGTTGTCTAGACCACTACCCATGAACTGAAAGCTGTCCAAGAACACCAAGTTTTTTCCAAGCATGAACGCCATGTACTTCTCCATGTTGTTCGGTATCACGTTTATGTCTTGACCAAACTTGCCAATCTCCTGCATGATGAAATGGCTATCGTAACCACGTAAGTTATGAAAGATCACAGGAATTTTATCAGTCAACTTAAAGTTCACATTACATTCGCGATGTGCGGACCCTCTGTACTTACCTGACACGTGACAGTGGTCTCTCACTCTAACGTCAGCGCCAGTGTACTCAACACTGCAAATATGGCAACTTTTAGCCTCGTCGAAATTCTTCTTATCGCCATCAGTCAGCACCATTTCTTTGTTAAAGTGACTCTCAGATGTTTCTTTACAATATTCAACAATTTCTAACATCTCCCCAATGAACTTGTTGACTGCGTTTTCACCGCGATACACTTTTACTGGCTTACTGTACTCGTTGTCGTAGCAACAAACCAGTTTATACCCATAACCGCAGTCAACGTGCCTCTGGTAAGCATTTGTGTAGCTACACTCGCTTGACAGCTTTGTTGTGCGCACCTTCTGTGTGATAGCCTCGAAGTCTGCGTACACCACAAATGGTACGTTTAGCTGTCTACTAAAATTCTCGTATTTCACTTTCGCACCTTTTTGCGGCATTTTAATAGCTTGCTTCCCATTGATGACCAAACATACTTCAATGTGACTTTCAAGCACGTCCTCTCGGGTAAAACACTGCAGGCAATACCTGCAAAAGTGCTTTCTCGCCTTATACTTTGTCTGACGGTACATGAATTTGTTAAAATCGCGAATGTACACATAATGCTTGTTGCCCACGTCATTAGTTATCAACAATAGGTCCATATGGTCAGGATACGTCTCCTTAGAAACGTACACAGGGAATGGCTGCAAATTTTCATACCCAAAAACATTGATGCTAATATCGTTCGCCTTCTCGATCTTGTTGTAGTCTTTGAGTGTGACTGGGAAGTCAATTCCGTCATAATTCAGCTCACCGACGTGCCTAGCGTACTTCGACGTTCTATCGGAGTGTTTTCCAACAGGAAACTTATGCGCAAGGTGGCACCATCTAAAGCACTCGTTGTCATCATCGTTATTTACATTTATCAGACCCTTCATACTGTTGCACAGCTCCTTTGGCAACGCAATGTAGCTACTCCCATGCAAAGGTCTGTAAATAGCGACGTTAACGTAGTGTGCATCTATTTTGTCGATAGTCCATCCAGACCCCTCAGATAGCCACCCAGCTATCCGCGTCAAAATCTGTTCCGACCCACGATTGGCGACACCCTCGATGTCATGCTCGTTAATGACGACAAACGTTTCGCTGTTAAAGTAGGCAGTTTTGTATGTGGTCTTATCAAGTTCTAAAACTTTCTCAAAAGTGACCTTGACTGTCTCCACCACTTTCATTCCGTTGGTCTCACATAGTTCACGTCTCAAAAGGCTAGTGACAGCGCTTCTACTACCATTTACCTGATTGATGTCTCTGTCGTCAATTACTTCGACTCCATTGGACCTTGTGAACCCTCTCAGTGCTCGATCCAACAGATGTGTTGACAGTGCGAGGTCTTCGACTACAGGTTGTGTTTCTTGGTCTCCAAAAAAGCCGTGAACGTTGGTCGCTTCATCTGTTAGTGAATTGACAACGGCTGCACTCGTCTTATGCGCCCGTCTTTTTGTCAGTGGGTTTTTCGCAGCCCGACTCATTGGCTTCTATATACACTACACTTATTTATTTTTTTCCTAAACCACTCGTTGTAATAATTGTCGCCACTTTCGCACCATCCCAGCTTTGGGTACACCACCCCAAACAGATTGTCGTCAAACAAGTCTTTCACCTTCCCGTCTTTGAGGTCTGACACCTTCTTGAGTGTCTCGACTCGTCTTCTATGACACAACCTAATAATGTAGTATCCATATCTGCTGACATTTCTACCCTTTATCAAATTGCATGAGTGCAACACATTGACAACTTTCAGGAAGTCCTCTTTTATCAACTCAAGGTGCTCACCCTTCACAACGTTCCGTAGTCTCCTCCCCATCCACCAAGACCGTTTGTGAACGCTTTTTAGTCGTGTGAGTCTCATGTCACTGTAACTCTGAGTGTAGCCCCATTCGGTGTCGCCACACTTTGGACATGCGTACCCACCACAGTCAGTCACATTTTTCACAACGTCACAATCCGAGCAGTGGTAAATTCCGAAGGTGTTTCCACACTCAGTTTGCGTCTCATTCGCGATCTCATCAATTGTCAAGCCATAACTCATCTGCCTCATAAGTTTGTCCATCACTTATACTACTCCAACATTTTTTTACCGAGTTAGCACCCACACCGCTATCCCACTACCCAAGCCTAGCGCACCAACAAACAATAATTGGTATTCCTTCATTTCCGCACTCGGTTGGTAGTAATCCGCAATCTTCGGGGAGTTAGTGAACACTCGTCCGCCGTGCTGAATAGTCATCGCTCTTCCAAGCTCCTCCAACGCATGGTTTGTGTCATTGATGTCAGCATTAGCGTCAGAGAGCTGTTGTCGTAAACGCTGGATCTTATCTCTCTTGGCGACTTCGTTTTCAGACCACGCTTCTTTCGCACTGGCTAGCTGCTCCAACGCGTGGTTGTGTCTTTCCATCTCAGCTTCATAACCCGTGTGATTAAACTTTGAAAACATAAAGCCAGCGCCCGCAAAAGCCACCGCATTAAAAATACCTCCAGCCACAACACTCACCATTAACTTACGTTGATTTGAATGGATCTGTCGGTATCCACTTTTTCGATTGCATCCATTTTACTAACAGCGTTCCTGCACCAACAGCTGCAGCGAGTTTCACTGTACCTTTCACTGTCTCTGGTGTTCCCAATGGTTCTCCCAAAGCCTTTTTAGAAATCATACTCACTGCCACAGCGCCAGTCGTAACAAGTAGCGCATCGTACAATTCATTCATAAGTTCTTTTCGATCGATCGCAGTCATATACATTGTCGTGTGTTTTGTTCAAGAATCAAATGTGTCTAACGCTGGACGACAAGCTCTACGATTTTCTGACGCAGGTGCTGGTGCAGTACTCACAGGTTCTTTTTCACTGCTAATTGTGTACCATAACGAAGCGGCGGCAATGATAACACCAAGTGTTCCAACAATGTAACCATAGCTCCACTCACCACCCTGTTCTTCGTTGACTATCATTTCACGCATTTTCTTTTCTTTCGCAGCTTTCGATATCTCAGCCAACTTTTTACCAGCAGCGACACGCTTTGGGTCCTTTACCTTAACACTTTTCACATCAGCCGTGATCTTAGCGTCGACAGCCGTCTGTGAGTCTTCAACCATCTAATACACTATCACGTGTTATCTTACTCACAGTTGACCTCACAGGTGTCTCACAGTTGACCTCACAGGTATCTCACAGTTCCAGACCAAACGCACTAAAAAATTAGGATTTTTTCTGAGAGTATAACATAATGACTCAAGCCCGAGAAATCAGCGAAGAAGATATTGCCAACATGTTGAGAACAGCCTTTATCAGTGTGCCCACCCTACAAGGCGCCTCTGGACCCAACGTCTTAAACGAGTACTTCTCAATATGCTCACCGCTCCTTGACCTCAACCCCGACGGAGGGTTACCAAAACGGTTTGGCTCTCAGGTCAACCGCACTAGGAGTCTTCTCGACGCTTGGATCGATCTTCGAGAGGAAAGAGCCAACGAGCTCGCTGATAGATTAGCTGACGTAATCCCTGTGTGGTGTCACTCATCATTCAAGTACCTTATGTTAGCGAGTGATGTCTACTTGAGCAACCCTAGTGGGTCCACAGCTACATCACTCGGTAACTTCCTCCAAGTGTTCTTAGCGACCCTTATGTGGAAACCATGCCCAACCAAAGCCAAAGCGTGGCTAGAGCTCGCTGCAAACCGCGACGTTCACGTTTGCAAGGTGGGGTGTAATGAGATACTGGGTGCGGACGATATCAGGGACCACGTACTCTCACCCGCCCACAGACACTTTGTGAGAAATAAAAACGTGTACACCTGTCACCCATGCGGTGTGGTCACCAACGACCCACTGCATCGCTTAAGACATGAGAGCTCGAGGTCCCATCTTAAAAACTTAGAGCTTCAGCGGATATTCAACATGGAACGACGGTTTCCACCAGAATAAAAAAATATTTCTCTGGGGGTATAGTAACCATGAGAAAAGTTGGTAAACTAGAGATCGTGATTGGTCCCATGTTTGCAGGAAAAACAACAGAGACTCTCCGCAGGTTAGTTGCGTTAAGTAAGTCAGGGCTCAAAGTCCTTTACATGAACAACACAGGTGACACTAGGCGAACTGACCACGCGTTCTCCACACATCGTCAGACCATTGTTGTCGGATCGGACAGTTTACCTGTGAAGTTAATCACCAACCTTCCAAGTTCTTCCGAGATAGCCGATTATGACGTCATCGGCATTGATGAGGGCCATTGGTACTCTGGGTTGCTCCCAATTATTCGCGAATACATTAAAGCCGGCATTCACGTCATTATTTGTGGTCTCATAACAACGGAGCACTTAAAAAAACTTGGTGAGCTTGACACACTCTTCCCAATGGCAGACGACATCACATTTCTAAAAGCGTATTGCGCCGTTTGTCGCGACACTTACGGAACAACTGTTGACGCACCATTCAATTGGAGATACAACCCAGGACCATCATTCGTTGGTGGTGCTGAGCAATATCGCGCAGTGTGCAGACGTCATCATCCTTCCACACAAAATTAAGGGTGTTCTCGAATACCCCACTTTTTAAATTTATACATTGGTCACATGAAGCGTCCAATGTACCGTAGAAACATTTTTTCACACAGTGGTCAGAAGGTTTGTGAAATAAAGAGAGAAAGTTTCGCAGATATTTTTTACCAAGTTAAAAACGTCTTTAGAAAATGCTAGAACAGTTGTCGCTTCAAACGTTGTCTCAACAACGAGAACGAGCGCTAATTCGACTTATTACTCGCTGTCTAAAAAGTCTCTTTACAATAGCGTCTCTCATGGTTACTCAACGCTGATTTATTTTTAAATTTACGAAAACACTGAGAGCACTGAAACCCAACGTCGAAGAGATATTTTATTACCATGGTAATAGCGTCGTCGTACGAGTCACACAAGAGTGTTAGATAACCAGCGGATTTATATCTGAGCAACAGAGACTCCTGCTCTTTGGATGTCTTGCCTGTACCACCTGGATTCTTGAACTCAATCACGAGTCCGCTGTGCTGTCGGTTTGCGTTAGCGATAATCAAGTCAGGTGTTCCACGTTGGTAACCTTTTTTCCACGAATTTATTCTTTTACTCGAAGTGTCTTGATTTTCACCACAAGCGGCTATCAAAATAGCCTCTGGATAATATTTCCTAAGAAAACCGACGACTTTCGTGTGGAGATCGAACTCGGTGATCATTTTAAACTGATTGTGTTTGAGACCAACGTCGGCTAAACTTTTTCTAACGCTTGGTAAGACTTCTGAGTGCACCCACCTTCCGAAGTGTTTCGCACGCTCCATTTTACTCGAGAACACCAATGAGTAGACCCCAAGTTCGTTGATAAATGAGGCTTGTTCCATCTTCATTTTACAATCAGGTTCGACGTGGTCGTTGACTGCGTCTTTTGGTCGAGCGTAACCTAGAGCACTTGCGACTTCTCTTGCTTTGAACCATATCTCACCGTTGTTCATGACCGTCGTGATTTGGTGACCGTCGAAGTCGAATAATCGAAGCACTGTGGAGGTCATCACTATATTATAGTCTCCTACAAAAAAACTACTCGACATAGGTGTCAGGTTTTTTATAGATCTGGTTTGTTGTGTACCAATG
Source organism: Chrysogorgia sp. JL179-B06 (assembly GCA_035772405.1). NCBI lineage: Eukaryota > Metazoa > Cnidaria > Anthozoa > Scleralcyonacea > Chrysogorgiidae > Chrysogorgia > Chrysogorgia sp. JL179-B06. The sequence continues at coordinate 3,769,724 of JAYKKM010000504.1, read as the reverse complement.
CAGCAGGTGTGTTTTATTAGTCTTCAGTTTTCTACGTCGTCTGAAAAAGTTTCTAATGTTACGAACCAGTTTTCTAAGCCAACCCATCACATAACTTAGGTCACGTCTCCTACCACTCCCACAGTGTCTAATTCTGGTAACATAATAGGTTCGCCATAAGTCTTTTTAGACCTCATACCAATCTCAGCGTGGAGCTCGAGAGTAACGTCACCGCGACCAAATGACCCACCAGCTTTGAACATGTGATCAGTCGTCTTATTTATCTTATATATTTCATGGGGTCTCGAAATACACGCTCCCATTTACTTTACACCATATTCCTTCATCATTTCTCCACCCATGATTATGATGTCTCGGTTTGTCATGTAGCCACTCACAATTTTCACGCCGTAGAATTCTATCAACGATGGGTGCGCATAAGGTGCGAGTGGTATTCTTGGTCGATGCATTCCAAAAATTGTTCCATAGGGTGTGCCTATCTTTTTCATGTTCGCTATGAAGTCTGAATCGGTTGACTTGGTGTTATTGACTCTGACGTGTGAATTGTCCATTTGCCAGTGTATTGATATCATGTGCATTTTGGTGAGGTCAACACCGCTTGGAATAGTGCATATGCTCTCCATTGCTGGGATGCTACCACCATACGCGAGTCCATTAGTCATACCAGTCTTGTACCCTATGAACTTATCCCACTGACCGTCGTCGTTCGATATAATTGTCTCCCAATTTGATCCAGCGGTGCGAGTAGGTAACCTCACCACAACAAAAATAGAGAGATCACACCACTGCATACTGGGGCAGTTAAAATGAAGACCCGACTCAAGTGGGATTGGTGTTAACACAGGTGATAGAAAACTTTGACTCACACCGCTGATGCCGACAATAGGACCATAAGCCGGGTTGTTTTGCACTAATTTACTTGTCTCACCAATGGCTTTCACTTTGTTTGAACCATTGGTGTGAAACTCCACGTTTCTCAAGGCGTGTGTGCTAACGTTGAAGTCGAGCACAACGTTGTAGGACTGACTCTTGAGGTAGCTTGATAGCAGTTGCTCTAGAGTTCTTTTATTGATAGCGTCTGAGTCATCGACTGGGTCTGCTACGTTTTTTATCGCTGAGCCTTGCATGTCTATTATTCCAGACATCCTCCCACCAGTCGCGCTTAATTTAGGATCTTCGTCCAGATGTCTTTTCGTTCTCTTTAGTATTTTATCGTGAGGGTCGTCAGACTCATACCCATAGTTTAGACTCATTACTACTTCAAGGTGTATTTGGTTACTAAATAGCCAGAGACTGCTGAGAACCCTAAGATTATCGCTAGCGTTGTCGTGTCTGACTTACTTGTTGTGGTCTGTGCTATTTGATTGGTGGTGACCACTGTTTTCTTCGCGGCAGGTCTCAGCTTTGAAGGTCCTAGCTTCGAAGGTCCTAGCTTTGAAGGTCCTAGCTTTGAAGGTGGTGCGACTAGAGTTTCCAAGTGGAGTCCTGCCGCTTGATGGACTTTCTTGTGCTTCGCTTTTGACGCTTGGTGGTAGTTCAACCCATCGTTATACCCAAATGTCATCCCAGTTTCAGACGAAGTTCTGAGCACGTTATTGTAACCAACAATGGGGTCCTTTAGCAAGACCATGCTTCTGGGGATCAGCCAAGTGTTGGGTGTCACAGCTGTGTCTAGCTTAACTTTGATCTCACTAATCGCTTTGTTCATAAGGTTGATCCAAACACTCGGTGAATATTGAACCACAGCGTTTTCAACGATGTCTCTAAAGATTTGTTGCGTTTCTCGAGCACTAGCTCTAGTTCCCACGATGCTTTGCTTTGACCTCGCTTGGGCTCCAAGAATGGCATACATGTAAACTTCAATCGATTGGTTTAGTAGTTCTTGCCCTAGTGGTGTGAACCCGTCAGAGTGTCTCGGGCAATACCGACGATAATCACCTTGGATGTCTTTGATGTATCTATTGTCAACATCAGTCAATGGTACATGGCCTCTCAAAAGTCGCCAGTCAGGGAGGTACAGTCTTAAGATGTTGCTAATGTCAACTTGACTCTTACTCAAACGAAACATCACACGACGAATGGTGAAGTACACGTGAAACCTCATGAGACTCACGATTTGCTTTGGGACGTCGACGTGATAACTTAAGTTTTGTAGAGACACCCCTGAGCGGTATGTAGCGATGTACATACCTGCGATCGCTTGATAGTAACTCTCGAGTAGAGTCCAAACTGTGTTAACGTTACCACCAATTGCCTTGTCGTTGTGACGTCTTTTGGTGTCGATGAGTATTCTCGGTAGGTCTGATTTGAAGGAATTATTGTCGTCAACAAAGACGTCAAAATTGTGGGTTGGGTAATTTAGGACGTATGGTGGAAACGTCTCAACTTCTCTGTAGCTCTTGTGGGTCTCCGTCAGTAATAACTTTGGGACACGTCCATCGCTCGACCATATTTTTGGGAACTTGCTGTTGTGCAACCACTTCTGCATGTTTTTATCATTTTTGAAGGTCGCGCTGGTTATGTCTGTGCTGAGGATGTCATTGTTTCTGAGATACACATCGACACTCATGATTTTACCGTCTTGTGAAATATTTGGATAGAACTCGAATTTGCCTAAAGTAGCGTTGGGGTACTTTTTGACGAAGTCTGCCTTTGCGTCATGTGCAGCCTTTGATGTGTTAGCCATCGCGCGTTTGTAGTACTTTCCATAGTAATCACGAAGGGCTTTCTGCATATATAATATACCATATGTTACACATAACACATGCTACATTATATATGGTCAGGGTTGTAGTGTTGATTAGAGGCCCAACGGAAACTGTGGATCTACCAGAGGCACTTTTGACGTTTGGCTCAGATCCTCACTTACTAGTAAAAAAAGCGACCATCTTTTGGGACTATGTTAACGTGGAGACCGGTGTGAATGATGAAATAAGTTACAACAGCAACAAACACGTTTTCGAGTCTGGGTACCACACTTTTAAAATGATTGCTGACGAGTTGAAGGGATTAGGAGCTATCGAGCTAGTAGCCAACAAACACAATTCAAAGTGTGCGATAAGAACTGACCAACAATTAGAGCTGTTTAAATTTGGAGAACTCTTAGGGTTCAACGATAACACAACGGTGAGTAGTAGTGGTTTGGTCAGCCCTAATGTTGTGGACGTTAACAAAGGGTTGAAGTACATACAAGTGGGTTGTAGCATTGTGAACAGACCTGAGAATATTGTTAATGGTAGCAAAAGCGAGGTTATCGTCGAGCTACCATTGACCACCACCCAACCACTGAAGAGCTCCGTTCAACAATTCTTCAATATTGAGTCGAAGGTGTCGATAAACAAAGGCGCTTTTACACAGCTGGTGTTTAACGTGACTGACCAAGATGGTAGTGGCGTCAATGTTGGTGACATATTGTTGGATTTGTATGCAACGCTTGAGTAGCTAGACGTGCGCTAATGTAATGAGTCTAAACTATGGGTATGACTCTGGTGGTTACACTGAAAAGCGACGTGTAGACGACAGTCCTCAAAAGTTGACGGTGCTTATTGAAGGTGTGGAGAAAGTTGTAACTTTTGACTACAGTGTAGTAGCCACATACGATAACCCACACGTTGTAGTCAAGACAGCCACTGTGTTTTGGAGCTACAATAACGTGGTGAGTGATGCCGATATTCAATTCATACATATTAGATCAGGAACACCAACGCGATTGCTTAAGGCAACTCGATTGGGTGGGGGCTACTACAACTTCGACGCGTTGGTTAGAGCTCTACGACACGCGCTCAGGATGGTTGATGTGGGCTTTGTGGTGGAGAAGCTGATGGCCACAGGTAAAAGTAGGGCCAGAGCTTGGTCTTTGAAGATCTACAGCTCCACCGCATACGAACTTAGGCTAGGTGACATTGGGCTTTTGCTTGGTTTTGCGAAGGACTCAGGAATTACGTTAGATGGTGAGTGGCACGACAGTCCAAACAAGATTGACATGAACAAAGGTCTAAAGTATGTAGAAGTCTCGTGCGACGCTGTTGAGACGGAGAGCAACGTGGGCACTGATGGGAATCGTAGTGATGTGATCACAACGTTGCCAATACCCACCGAGCAGTCTCTTGATGGAGGGATACAACGTTACGCATACGTTGACTCCAAGGTGAGAATTAAAAAAGGTATTTACTCAAGTATGACGTTTCGCGTCAAACCAAACAATGGTGACGCTGACGTTGGCGCGGTGCTATTGGAACTGTATATTGTGTGAATTATATGGAGCTTGGTGTGGAGACAGAACAAGGGTTGAGAGACATCTATTATAATCCCAAGACAGGGTTCAGTGGCGCAGAGAGGTTGTATCAAAGTGCATTGGGAGACGGATTGAAAGTAACTAGAAAAACAGTGAAAGAGTGGTTGACAGCGCAGGACACTTACACTAGGTACAAACCTATTGTGAGAAGACATAAATTCCGCGCGACTTTTGTTGGATTTCTTGGTGAAGAGCTCCAAATGGACTTAGTGGACATGAGTAAGTATTCAAAACAGAACGGAGGTTATTATTGGATATTGACAGGCATCGAAATATTGAGTAGATATGCTTTCGGCATTGCAGTTTATAGAAAAGACACTAAGAACATGACTAAGGCTGTTGGAAAATTGTTGGTTGACTTCAAAGATCGGTTTGGGGTCACACCTAAGTTAGCGCAATTTGACGATGGACTTGAATTCTACAATGTTGGTGTGAAAAAATTGCTGAAAGAACATGGTGTTGAATATTTCAGCACTAAGAGTGATAAAAAGGCTGCTGTTGTTGAGCGTTTTAATAGAAGTCTGAAGAGTATTATGTGGAGGTACTTTTACGCTCGTGGAACGTACAAGTGGATTGACGCTTTGGATCAGTTCGTGAGCAATTACAATAGCAGTGTGAATCGCAGTATTATGATGAAGCCGAAGGATGTCAATAAGTCAAACGAAGGCGAAGTGTGGACCACTTTGTTTGGTCACCAATTTGCAGACAACCCATTGCCAAAGTTTAGAGTTGGTCAATCGGTGAGAATTAGTAAATACAAGAGTGTGTTCACAAAGGGTTATGAAGCCAACTTCACTGAAGAGCTGTTTAAAGTGGTAAAGGTTATTCGTGGTGATCCGAATGTGTACGAAATTGAGGACGTGAGCGGTGAACAGATTATTGGTAAATTTTACGAACAGGAATTATCGCTGGTTAATAAGAAACATGGCGACGATGTATACAGAGTTGAAAAGGTGTTGAAAAGAAAGAAAGTCAGAGGGAAGAAGATGGCGCTGGTCAAATGGTTGGGTTATGAAAGCAAACATAACTCATGGATACCAGAAAGCGACATTCAAAATGTGAGCTAATGTAATATGGATAAAGGTGAGGAAGGTTCTGACAAGATCGAGATGGAGGACTTCGATAGACTTGATAGGTACACCGATGAGCAATTAGAAAATACGCTCGCCGATATCGAAGATTTTGTTGGAGGCATGTACGGTAAGTACACTGAAGACAACATGCCGGAAAATGTTCGTGTTAATTACGACGACTCTCAAGACCATGTGAAAAAGATAAGAGGCGAGCTAGCTAGAAGGCGAGGTTGGCAAAAAGAGACGTCATTTATTGACACTGATGATGGTAAGACGGTGACAATAAGGGGAACCAACACAGAAGTCCCAACAGTAGAGTTTGTTGAACAGGAGTCATATGGTGACGTCAATGACGTAAGTTTCAGTCTAGCTTTTGAAGAGGAGGAGGAAATTAAGAGAAGATTGGGCGAGCTAAAAGCGTCCAACAAAGAGCTAACAGAAAACAACGTAAAAAGAGTCAAGCTAATAAATAGGAAAATACGTAAATTAAGCAAAAAGGGACTCGGCCACGACGACGCGTCAAGGAAAATAGTCAACAGGTCGCAGGTTACGGACTCAGGGGCTATTCTTTTCAAACCGATAAACAAAGATGGTAAATATGGAAGACCCAAACGAATTCTAATACCTAATAAAAAAGGCTTGATCTACAGTAAAGACGCGAGTAGTAAAAACGCGATTGAGCAGTTCAAACAGTTAGTTAATCAAATCCCTGAGAGTACAGAAACAACAGTTGCCACAACAGAAGTGGTCCCAGACGACTTCCCAGTAGTTGAGACAATAGTAGGCTATGATGACATACCTGGGCTATCACCAGACGAGAACCGCGGGCTGAATGGTGTGCTTAACCCAAGCGATAGCGTGTTGCGTGAATCGAGAATAGGTGACACTGGTGCGTTGCAAATACAAGCAGACTATTTTCAAGAAGCGATAGACGAATCAAACAAGAGATTGGCAGAGCTTGACAGAAAAGCTGAGCAAAGTGGTCTTACGAGTGATGAAGAGCAAGAGTACGCCATTTTGTTTGAAAGAGTGGGAGGACTTGAGCGAGCCAGAGACAAAACCTTGGCACAGCGTGAGCTTGAAGAGGTTAGAGCGCAACAAGAAGTCGACATTGACAGATTGCAGAAGTTTAAGGAATGGGCTAAAGAAAATATGGTTGGGTTGAGCGCTGTAGCGATTTCAGTGGCTGGGATTATAACAACTATTATTATCGCTGGGAGGTCTGCTGTTATGAAAGGCGCTATTGCTACTAGGTCGTTCGCACAGGCTGTTAAGAACGCGATAACGAAGATGGGTCCATGGGCTGTTGGATTGGCTAATTTAGTTTACAATGTGTTGACGCTTGGTGCGAAGGGTCTCGCGTGGTTGGCTCAAAATCTGTGGGTACTCGCGGTGGTACTTGCGTGGTTTGCTTATGATTATTACAAGCTAAAACGGTAGCGATAAAACATATGTAAAGGTATATGAACGTCACGTCAGCAGAGTTGAGCCCTGGTTTTAGACGAGCGACCATGGGCGGCATAAAAGGGGTGAGAACGCAACACGTAATCACGTTGAACCCTAATAAAGTCAGTCCTGGCGAGGAACTTTACATTGACATACCAAAGCTCAAGGTTAGCAGCTGTTTGGTGCCTGGATCGTTGGGTCTAGTGTTCGACTTTAAGAATGCAAACGCCAAAAGTTGGTTCTTGAACAATGTGAGCAAGTTGTTGGTTGAGAAACTTGTTGTGAGACTAGCTGGGGAGACTGTGTACGACAACAATGGGGAAAATTACACTGGTGTCTATCGCGACCTTTGGGAGAGTGCTACTGCGCGAGACCAAATGATTGACTATGGTGTTGGTGGTGAGAACTTGAGAAAGCTAATTTCTAAGGATGACAGTGGTGCGACGAGTGGGAACGTTGCTAAAGTTAGTGACGCGTTAATGTTTGGTGTGATTGGAACGAAACTGCGGATTAAGCTTGGCAAGATCATGAATGACCATGGGTTGTACGCTCCTTTTAGCATGAACAACAACTTGCAGTATGTCATCATACTTCCGAAGGCCGCAGACATCATGGTGGCGCAATCCGGTAGCGCTGTGGGTGGATACACTCTGGAGAACCTCGAGCTTGAGTATGAGACGATTGATAACCAGGAGCTCGCTGACGAAATAGCGTCGGGCTACGCAAGTGGTCGTAGTTTGTCGTATGAGCACGTTACGTTGATGAAAACCACCGAATGGGATAAAGGCACGACCATTGTGAATGAAAACATTAATCTTCCAAGAAAAAGCATGAAGGCGATTGTGTTGCTATTCACGAATAAGGTGCGAACAGATAGCGAGGAGTTTCTTTACCCAAATATCGAGTGTTAGAGTCACAATCGAAGGCGTGCCAAATAGTGTGTACTCACAAGGCATCCCAAAGTCGAAGTTCTATGCAGAAGCGAAACGACTGTTTGGTTTGGGTGAAGAACACGCTCAGTTCATGACCATGCAGAAGTTCTATAAAGATGGCTTTGCGTTGGTCATCGACTTGAGGAGTGTTCAAGATAATCGCAATGTCGCCACTGGCAAGAACATTGTAAACACACAATCCGGTGTGCTTCTTGAGATCACTAAAAAAGCGACGACTGCGAATGTTATGTGCAGGGTGTTTGTGATAAGTGATGGGTTGGTCAACTTCATGAACAATGGGTTGCAGTCAATCCAGTATTAAATCAAACGTGAGTTAATGGAGACTCCGTTTAATATGCTAATTGTTGGTATGACAGCTTGTGGTAAGACGCATTATTTGCTGGAAACATTGGAATCTGAGTACTTTAGTAAATTTGACTACATCGTGTTGATTTGTCCTACTTTCGAGTGGAACAAAGCGTATCAAGATTGGAAATATGTGCGCGACCCCGACGTGCTAGCGATAGACTGCACACAGGACAATGTCGACGCTGTTCTCAAGTGTGTAACAAATGTTTTTAAAGGCACTAACACTCTGATTGTGTTGGATGACTGTGCGAGCTCTCAAGATGTTAAGAATAGGACTAGTCAATTGGTCAACTTGGCTTTTAGCGCGCGACATTTTATGCTGAGCGTTATTGTCATCACACAACAACTGACGTCGATCGCAAAACCGTACAGAGAAAATATTAGTAAGCTCGTTTGCTTCTACTGCCCAAGTAGGAGTGATATGAAGGTTGTTATCGACGATTACCTTGGAAACATTAGCAGAGAAAAATCGTTGGCGATTGTGACCGCATTAAAAAATAATAAGTACGCTAGACTCGAAATCTCACTGCGCTATCCATACAGTCACGAAGTTGTTATTCCGCAATAAAATATGGGTATAAGTAATAACGCGATGGTAAAACGCAAAAGTGAAGAAAATCCCACGATTGAGGAATTAGTTGAGGACGCTGAAGCCGCTAGTACTTCGACTGTGGAAGACAACATTGACGTTAGGAGATCTGAGCTTATTAGACTGTCTGGGGATGGTGTGGTGAGCCAATCTGAAGCGTATATTAAAAAAGCGTCCGCAAAGGTTATCGACAAGATATGGCACCAATACGAGTTGAAGAGAATGGAAATCGCAAACGCTTTTCTCACCGACTTGCTAATCAGCAAATTCGCTAGCTTATTAGATGGGTTGAACGCTATAGAGAATCCTGACGAACTAAATGATGAACTACAAAAAGACCCGCTATTAAAGAAAGACGTTGAGAGCATTGTCGCGATTGTGACGCCGTACGTGCCTTTCTTAGGCTTGCTGTCGGGAGGAATCACAACGTCGAAGTATGTGTACGATCACCATTTTAGAAAAGAGGCGACAAACGCTGAAAATAGTGAACAAACGGACTAATCTATTATTAACAGGTGGCAATAACCTAATTTGCATAACAGGTGGCAATTTTATCACGCGTGAGACACTTTTACGATACATAAATTTGTAAAAATGTTTAAACGACTATTTTTTTAAATGTGATTTGACAAATTTGTGAAAATGTTGAAACGACACTCTCTATTTTTTAAATGTGATTTGACAAATTTGTGAAAATGTGATTTAACAAATTTGTGAAAATGTTGAAACGACACTTTCTATTTTTTTAAAATGTGATTTGACAAATTTGTGAAAATGTGATTTGACAAAAATGTGAAAATGTTGAAACGGCACTTTCTATTTTTTAAATGTGGTTTGACAAATTTGTGAAAATGTTGAGACGACTATTTTTTAAATGCAATTCGACAAATTTGTGAAAATGTTGAAATGACACTTTCTATTTTTTAAAATATGGCTAAAGTAGCGTAAAGTTTAGCGAAAGTTGTGATTTTTCTAATATTTGGCATCAACTGAGTAGAAAACGTGGGAGGGGTGTTTAGATTGACTAACGATCATCATAATAGCACAGAGACTGGCGCTGTGAGCTCACCAACGTCGATTATAAAACGTGAGTACCAAAACATTGTCGAGTTGTGGCTCGACACAAATTTGGTGATGTTTTGGTGTTTATATCACGGTTGGCGTTGACTGGGCCCGCAGCCCTACTTGCTATACTACTCATAAGGATGTTTAAGATAAATTTATCATTTATAGTTCAGTGGCAAGTGGATATCGGCGAAAGGTGGTTCCAAAGGTGGATTTTTTATAGGTTTTTAGAGTTTCTTAAGGTTTTGTTGTATTTTTAGAGATTTTTTAGGGTTAGGGGTATTAGCATTATCCTTAATTTGAGGCCATTTCACAAAAGCGTAGTGCCACAGATTCTATTTTTAAATCCAAAATGCGGACAAACAAAGAAGGTTGAAATACATCTATATTTGTTATTTTCGTTTTCATAATTTCTCGTCTGGATCAGGGCACTTTTATAAATCCCTGTGGTTATAGTTCCGACAGCTGATCTTTAGGTTCAATGGCTATAGATCCAACATTGGCTTAACGCATGCGTAGAGCTGCTAACCCTAAAACAACTTAGATCCTAACCCCCTGCCTAATGAGCTTTCTAACCCCTCGCCTTAAGTGTATTCCTAACCCTAACCCCCAGCCATGTTTTTGTTTTTAATCTGAATTTGACAATTTTACTCCCTTGATCTGAAAGAGTAATGCAATGTTTTGAGGGTATGTGTACTGGTAACTACTTTGAAAATAAAGCTAGTGACAGGTTATCTAAACCTTCAACATCAATTATCACACATTTTCCAAATGGGTCTGGCATGCCATATAAATCTCTTGAATGAGAATAAAAAATCTTAAATTTTCCTTCAGAAATCATGCATATTGCCACTGTGCTACAATCAATAGTCAACAAACAATATTTAATTGAGAGTGGGAGAACATTGTATTTAGAGCACTTGTCATTGAGTAAAATGGTTCATTGTCGGTTATCACCAGCAAAGAAGTCACTATATTGTAAATAATAAACTTTATTGTCAACTGAAATAATTTCTGGCACAATCAGTTAATAGCAAAAGATCTTTTTCCAACAGATAATAAATTATTCAAGAATGATGAATCCCATGTTGAATATCTTTTACTTGGGTAAGTGCTATTGCAGTCAGTCATTTTGTCCAAATTTTCTTATATTGCCTTGATTGTAATCTGTCCCATGTCGAAGGTAGTTTTGTCGCGTCGTTGAGAGAGTTGTTGTTTGCCTCGTTGAGCGAGTTGTTGCGGTTTGCTTCGTTGAGCGAGTTGTTATAGCTTGTGTCAAAAAGGTCATAAACTATCATCCCGAATGATCGAGCATCATAAAGCGCCCTGATCGAGACGAGAATGAAAACGAAGGATACAACATATTTATAAAAGCGCCATGATCGAGACGAGAAATTATGAAAACGAAGTTAACTATATATACAGAACTCGTGACTAGACTCTCGGCAACGGCTTCCGTAGCTCAGTTGTCAGAGCACTGCACTAGCATCGCAGGTTCGGCGCGGGTTCAATTCCAGCCGGAAGGCCTTGAAGTTGCATTTTTATGGTCCCGGTTTGGTCTTAAAATGTAGATATTCCAACACTCGAAATTTTCCTTCACGTTAGAACATGTAGTTTAATGAGTGAAATGCCAAATATTACTTACATATATATATATATATATTATAGTCCGAAATCAGAGAAATCTTTCGGTTACTTCTGTAGTTCAGTCGGTTAGAGTTTATAGAAACCTTAAATGACATGTTCCAACCTTCTGCTTGCTACAAATATGGCGTGATCTATTCATGTTGCAACTTGGCTATTTAAATGGTTAGAGAATAGAAGTTTCGAAGATTTTTCACACCTCAGTTCTAGTCTCACAGCAATCTCGTCCTCAGAGCCTGCGTTCCTTTTGGAGTGCGCCATGCGAAACGGAGACTCTGACACGCGTACCGAAACTATTTAGTCGCTAGGGGAACCGCAACTTCAATCTCATCATATCCCACCACTACTAAGTGTGTTTCATCCGGACTTCTTTAAAAATTCTTCTGTTATAAGAACTTCTGGATGAGCAAATTGTGGTTGTATTTTCACCTTCTCAATCGTCGTTGCCGACGCATCCAACTCTCCACCAAACAAATAAAAATCAAAGCTGATATTAAAATAAGCGACTTCCATGTTTCCATAGCTGGTCGGAAGAATACACACTGAATCATGGCCTTCAGCGCTTCGTATTGGGATAGCTTCTTTAAGTTGAAGTGGCGCAGTCCTAAAGGAACGCATGCACTGGGGACGAGATTGATCGCACAGTGAAATCTATCCGATGAAATCCTTGGTGAGAAATGGAAATCTGAAACCTCTTATAACATACTAGCTGGGCCCCACCACCATTCATACAATGTAAAGAAAACATACAAGAAAATTCTGTAGAATAAGGGTATACTCATGCAGGATTTTATTCACTCTCGTTTCCAGAGCCCTTAACTGTGTGGCGTGTCAAGTGGGACCATCCTCTTTTTGCGGAACTCCGACGCGGAGTCGTTGGGACTGTGGGTCTATAGCCCCACCACTTTTTTGCAAAAATATAAGAAAATATTTAGTCGATTTAATATGTTAATAATTGTTTCACGATACTCAAGATGCAAAGTTCAAGATGCAAAATAAACAGGAAAAACAGTAAATACAGAACATTGAAAGTAGTGTATTAGCGCTTTTAGCTCAGTAAAATGAATCGCAATCTTTCTCCATTTCGTGTACGAGGCTGATGCCAGCCCAGAAATGTCCGGCGTATCATGTACATGTACAGCAGAAACCTTGTATCCATGCATGAGGGGGGGGGGGGGAGGAGACAGCAAGCGAAGATAAGATCCCGGGTATAAGGATGCTACAGTACGCCCTGCCCCAATTAAGATTAGGGAGTTTACGAAAGGGAAGACGACGACGGCATTCTCAACAGCATAAAACATTATATTCTAAACTCCGTAGAAGATCGTTACCATTATAGACCACTTTCAAGTTATGTTTTCAGACACTTTTGAAATTTGACAGTTTGCATAGTCATTTCAGTTATATAGTGTGCAGGGTAAACTTAACTAAAACTCGAAGCGGGTGACGTCGTCCACAGAACACGAAAATGCTGTAAATGACGTCCTGTTTAGAAGGACGTCATTGAAAATTCTCTTGGGACTAATAATTAAACTTAGCTTTTCTTCGGTACGAAAAATTGCATTGTTAAGAGACGACGTCCTCGATGCTCGCATGGAGTTTTCGTAAACTCCCTATTTCTTGAAAGAGGACCTGTCTTTTAGCCAAATCAAAAGTTATAGTTGCAAGCGTTTTCGATCACAATCATGCTCTGTAAATATAAGTATTTGTATTTAAATAAACTAAACTACATGAGAATACAGTGAAAAATAATTTCAAAACCAAACTGAAATAGTTATCAGTGTCTATTTTATAAAACTAGAGTGCTGCGTAGGCAGTGTTTTCAAGTATGAAAACAGAATAGGTAGTGCATGAACTATACTAAAATAGTGGAATGAAAGGCTGACATTTCCAGAAAAGGCCATTCATCAAGTGAAGTGCGAAAGAACTGGGGGGAGTACTTACTGTACGTATATTCATGGACAGCGTTTCGGACGATGTGTCCACTATTGTTCACGTTTACGTAAATTCTTTGAGTCAATTTGTTCTAATGTTCCAGGTTTACATGTATTCATCTCTATGATAGCCTCTGCTATTCAAACAGTTAGTAGTCGAGATGATATTACGTTGATTTTTTAGTTGATTAATTCGTGCTTGATTAGTTCGTTTGACATCGAAGCAAAACTCTGCATTATAAATTATTGCTTCATGGACAGACTTGTTTCATTTCATTCTATTTTGTCGGTGACAGCCATACACTGTATCATGAATCTTTACCAGAAAGATTACAAATTGTAAACTCGTATTTTAATTCTCATTGTGATCATCAATATCATCATCCGCACTCTCATCAATATTATCAGTGTCATTGTCATGATCAAAGTCATTGTATGCACCAGAAGTGAAATAATAACGCATGTGATCGATTCCACGGCCAGCCTTTAATGTCTCAAGATACCGATAAGAATCATACTTATTCAACGCTTTCTTGACAAAAAAATAAAATGGCCAACGATCTCGAACATCACCATCTAAAGACGTATCTTTCCATCCCATTCTTTTTGCTATAAACACGTTGTTGACAATCCGATTCGTAAAATATTGACTACTAGTAAACAAACGTTGCAGCAATCGCTTTATATCCGTACAACGACATTCTTGAGAACATTTTAGAGCATTTGATATCTCTTTTTTATAGATGGAAGGAAAGTTGTACCTTTCGGAATAATACTGCAAGTTATACATCAGAGCTATTTTCGGAGACCACTCGTCATTCACATCATAATTTCGACAGTCTTGAAAAACGTTGAATGGTAAAAGATTTACAGAATGATTATAAACGTAAGATGCCCATACATAACACGCAGTGTAACATCGCTTCATTTTCTCATCAAGAACGTTTCTCTTCGGAAGAAGATCGTAGAAACCTGAGCAGTTTACTGCGTCACGAACATTTGATCTATAATTGAAGTTTACACTTGGTGATTCATAAAAAATATCGTAAATTATATGATATTCAGCTTCTCGGTCAGGATAGTGTTTAGTGATATTACCAATGGGCAGATCTGGATGAGAAAGCTGAGACAAATAAAGAGGCACCAGGTTGTGTTTATTGGTACAGTTGCGTGGTAAACCAGGGATAACTTTGACAGCTTTTTCATAAACAAATTCAAATATTCCAGCTCCTTTTGAAGCAGCAAAATGAAGTGGTGAGAGGCGTTCCAGCTTTGAATTGCACCAAAACGAGTACCCTGTGTGTTTTCTTGTCTTCCAGGATTCAAGCAAGAGTTTTTTGAAACTACGTTGTATTTGTCTTTCACTTACCATGAATTCTCTTGCAACAGGAGTTAAGACAAATGAATATTTTTCGCCCGAAATAAATAGTGGATAACGTATATTTGTACCTAAGCGAAATATTGAAATATCGAGAGCAGTTAGACCGGATCTGGTTCTCTTAGATGAGTCAACTCCTGAGTCGATGAACCAATCAATTGCATCAATATTCCCGCCTTCTGCTGCCCGATGCAGTGGTAAATATCCTTCGCCATCGCTACATTCATCAAAAATCTTCATAGGTTTAGGATTTGCAGAAGCAAGCCTTTGCACGGGAAGTGGATGACTATTAAAAGATGTTTCGAAAAAATTGCCAATGTTATCAGATACTCCATAGAAAGACATAAGATGCAACTCGGATTCAATAAAAGGAATGTCGCATTCCACAGTGATATTGACTTTAAATATTTTAAATATTTCGCTGATTTGTTCGTCTCTGAATTTTAAATGAAGTAAAAATGGACGGAGCGATTGTCCAATTGTGCAGTTCACGTCAACTCCTGTCTTCAATAATTTATATAAGCTTAAAGGCATTCGCTTTATGATTAATGTGTTGAGTATTTTAAAGCTTTCCACGTCACATTTTTTTGTACTTGACCTTTGTTGCCAGATTAAGTAAGCTACTGTTTCATCATAAGTTGTTGTATTCCATGATTTTACTATAATTTCACTTGTCATACGATAAGGATAGATAACCATTGCATCACTCGGTGCTGCCGCTAACGCCAACATTAATGGTGTATTTCCTTCCCGATCTTTGATCCTCCAATCACCACCACCATGGCGTACGAAATACTTAACAGCACTGGCAAAACCACCAACTGCAGCATAGTGAAGAGCACTTCTCCCAGCTTTATCCTGTAAATTAACAAACCACGTCCAATTTTTCTGCGATTCTGTTAAGAGTTTAATTGTTGTCAACCGCTTTTTGGATTCATTTCTCAACGTTTTCGCACAAAATTTAGAATTGTTTATACTGTTATTCAACCTGCGCTGCATACATTGGAGATGTGAGAAAGACGTGATTGCACAAGGTGATCTTCCGGCGACATAATGAAGCAATGTCCTTCCATTCTCGTCTATTTTTCCCAAAATATCTGTGTTTGCATTGTTAGAAAGAAATCTTAACATTCTGTTGGATCCACACAGAGCTGCCGGAAGAAAAAAAGCCTCATTTATTATTTTGCGACGAGTTAATTCTAACAAAGTGCGATTAAAATTTATAATGAAATCAGCGTGATCGTTAAACGCTGCAAATTCTGCTGAGATCCGATTTTCGCAATCTGTAGCGAGCATATTGGCATGCCGTTCATAAATTAATTTCTCGGCTATTTTCCATAATCCATATTCTCCACAAAAATGAATAGCTCGTTTGCCACACAAACAATCACCTAGCTCGCAGTATAGCGTATAAAGAAAGTCATTTGCATATAACGACAAAAATGGACAAATGTTCTTAGTGTACAAATTTCTTGATCCACACTCTGCATCAACATCAGCGCCTTCGCGTAGTAGTAATTCAACCATTTCAATGTCATTCCTCTCTACAACATCCATCAACGGAGTTCTTCCAGAATGGTGTTTACATTCCAAAGTACTTTTACCAAAAGACATCAAAAGTTTGACAATATCAACATGGCCTCTCGACACAGCAGCATGAAAAGCGGATTCACAGAAAAAGGAATGGATATCTTGAATAGTTGAATTAACACCAAAGTATGTAATGTTTGCCGATTTACAGGGCAAACACTCATCGTTTAAGCCTACATCTTTCAACAGAAACTCTACAATCTTTGTGTGATTTCTAGCAGCAGCGTGATGAAGAGAGATACTGTCAGCTGCCGCTCCATACCGATGTAACTGCTTTACGACAGCAAGATGGCCGCTTTGCGCAGCCACGTGAAGTGGCGTTAAGCCAGCTGCATTTGTTTTTTCCACAGATGCTCCATTTTCTATCAACAATCTAACAATTTTCTTGTTTCCGTAATTTGCTGCAATATGTAATATATTATTACCATTGTAACCTAGCATCTTTTGCATAATGGCTTTTATCGGATCTTGCGTTAATAGGGGAACATGAAGTTCAGTGTCAGCGTGCTGGTAATTCAGGTCAATTCCGTTTTTAATAAATACTTTCAAGTTTTCAACATTTCCTTCAACTGCTGCATAAAATGCCGGTGTCATTCCTCTGCTGTCTGGTATATCAGCCGACTCAAACATCTTTATAAAAACATCAAGAATGCGTGCGGTTTTATTTCTCACAGCAAGATCGTGTAAAATGCAACGACCAAAGCAACCACGAATTTTGCTCACGTTTATACATTTCATTCTTTTCAATTGCTTTTCCTCCATCCCTCCAAGTGACAAATGCACAGCAAGCTCCGTGAGCTCCTGAAGACCAGGTGTAGTATTATTTTTTTCAATTATATCGAAAATATAATCAGCTATCTTATGATGACCCTTTGATTTGTTGATATAAAGTATACCAGTATGATCAGTTTTGTTCATCAACCACTCGGCAAACGATTGATGGTATATACTGATCGTTTCATCTTGTTCAAAGCGCAAAAACGAAGATACATGTTGAAGCAACTCGGAGAACATATCAGTGGGATATTTTAAGATGGAAGTAATTTCTGTCAATTTTAGAGGAGAGCTTGCCGCTAGAAGCACTTCAAAGAACAATTTATAGTTTCTGAACTCGTCTTTGCCGAACTGTCGTTTAAAGTAGATATCATAGGTGTCGTATAAACTTGTTGGGAAAGAATGAAAGTTTATTCTACCTTCAGACGTATTCAAATATTCCAACGTTGTCTTAATAAACAAGAAATTTCCTTCACCCTTCCTGGACATTTCGTTGATCAAATAATTTTTCCCTTCTACGGTCGACGTCAGACCCATTGCCTCTAATAATCTGTCCGTAAAAAATGAATTTTGAGATAAAAAATGCCTGATATATGAATGTATGTCTTCTAAATTTCGTTCATCGGCTGGATCCAGCACCATTCGTTTCACCGTTTGAGGTAACTTATACGTGACAGCTGTCCAATTACGTGAACTTAGAATTATTCTTAGCCAGTCCGGAAACAAAGACAGTTTATTATCCAGTATTTCAAGTATTACAGAACTTTTCCGGTCCTTTTCAAAGCATTCATCTAAAGCATCAATAAAAATATATTGCAAGTTATCAGGTTGATCTTTTAGTTCTCTCAGAGGTCCAATTATTGCGCTATGAAAACAACCAATTGGATCACTCTCACAGCGTTTTTCCAGTTCTTTTCTTACTTGTTCATTGTTGATAATGAAATCAGAATACTCACGAATACTTCCAGCGATTTGATCAACTAAATTGCGCACAAACCTGGCTCCATTGCGCTTTCCTTTCTCCGAATAATCACACATATGATACCCAATGATGTTATTGTGGATCAACAAACTGGAATACGGTGAGCAGATTAATTGTGACATTACGGCTGATTTCCCTGATCCTGGCTCACCAGTGATTAATACACCCAAAGGTCCACTCCCATTCACATAAATATCTTCCAATTCCTGAAAAAACCATTTTCGTCCAAAAAAGTTGCCTCTTTTGTAATTCAGGTAGGACGAAAAATTGAACTCTTGAAATCCAAAATGACTTATGGGTGATTTCAAAGTGGCACGGTAACAAATACCTGCAATATAAAGATGAATACACTTTTAAGTAATGATACAGACTTATTATTAACTTTTACTAATGTGGCCCGGCTATTCCAAATTCCCCATCCTTTCAATTGTCATTCAGATGTGACGCTTTCTAGCTCGCTGATTTTTGACATCCCCTACGTATGAAACAAACAAGTTGTTCCTCGTGCCTTAGACCCTTTTTATTGTCGTTTCCCCGAACACCGTCCAGCGAACACTTTACTTTTAGCATAACTCTAATGATAATTAGTTGCACTCATTTTGGGGTTTCACTATCCTACGTTTTGGTGATTTTACATATTCGTAATATTTGGGTCTTCCTGTGCAAAATCATTGCTGCCGACCCTCAGGGAGGCGAAGGATTGGTGACCTTCACTCCTAAGCGTACTGTAGGCTTTCTCTTGAGGCTCCTCCCACTGGACTTTACTTGGCTGACCTTTCTTGGTTAGGTCGGATAACGGTACCGCTTTCGCTGCGTAATTCGGGACGAATTCTCTATAGTAACCAGTAAGACCCAAAAACGCTTTGACTTCCTTCTTGGTCTTTGGTCTTTTTGCATCTCTAATCGTCTTTACGTTGTCTTCATGAAGACCCTTGATCCCGTCCGATATTCGGTGTCCACCCACGTCAATACTCTCTGCTCCAAAGACGCATTTCGCTGGTCTCGCAGTCAGTCCACCGTCGGAAAGTCTGCAGAATACCTCCTCCAGGATTTCAAGGTGTTCTTCCCACGTCTCCGTGTATATGATGATGTGGTCTATGTAGGTCTCGACACCTTTTAGGTCGCTAAATAGACTTCGAAGGCCTCTCACTAAGGTTGCACCTGAATTCATCATACCAAAAGGCATCTTCACGAACTCGTATGTACCATCAGGGGTGACAAACGCTGTTTTGGGAACATCTCTGGCCGCTACTGCCAATCTGCCAATAGCCCTTGCTCAGGTCTAACTTGTTGAGGTACTTCGCCTTCGCCATCTTCTGGAATATCTCTTCAGCGGTGGGTATGGGAGTAGGATCAAACTGCACTGTCAAGCGATTCAGCTTCCAAAAGTCGACGCATATTCTGTTTGTTCCATCCTTCTTCCGGACGATAACCACTGGTGACGCATAGGGGGACTTGGACTCCCTTATCACCCCATCTTCAGCATTGCCCGCACATCATTCTTTAACGATTCTCTTACATTGTACGGGATAGCGTAAGGCTTAGATCGTACCTGTAACCGTGTCTTTTGCTCTTCGTTTAGTTGTTGACCCAATGTTATATCTGCTGCCGTCTCCTTTGACTGCATAGTTCCTAACTCTGGTAAATCGTCGTCGTCGACTGCTTCGTCTGGACCAGACTCACTTCGCTCGATTATCGCTGCTCCAGCCATGTGAAGTACTGATCTGCTCTCGACTGCATAGCCATTCTCTCCTGCTTGTTTCTCACCCTGGTCTTGCGCTTGTACCTAGGTCTGGTCTTCCGGTTGTAGTATCGCTGGTATCTCTTATCTTTAACGTTTCCTCTAACCTCTCGCGAAGATCAAACACATACTCATAGCTGGTCTTCACCTCTGGATCTTCAACTTCCTTGGTCCACAGCTGCTTCAAGATGGTCATGGGACCACGCACCGTACGGCCATACAACAACTCGAATGAAGCAAACCCCGTGGGTTCTTGAGGAACCTCCCTGTATGCAAACAGCAAGGCGTTGATATAACGAGACCACTGCTTCGGTTGCTCCGAGCAAAGCTTCTTCAACATACTCTTTAGGCTACCGTTGAATTTCTCGACAAGTCCGTTACACATAGGATGGTACGGCCTGGTTGACAGCTGCTTGATGCTCAGTAATCTTGATACCTCCTGCATACATTCAGAAACGAATTGAGTGCCCAGGTCACTCAAAACCTCTTCTGGCACCCCTAGTCTACTGCACATATCTACGAGGGCCTCCTCGACTGCTTCCGTGCTGAGACTTCAGTGGAACTGCATCCGGGTAACGAGTTGCATAATCAACGAGTGTAAGGATGTACCGATGACCTTGCTCACTTGGTGGGTGGATGGGACCGATTAGGTCTACTGCTACTCTTTTAAAGGGTGTATATCTATCAGCGGTATCCTTTCCAAGGGAACCTTACCCACTTTCCCTTTCTGTACGGTCTTCTGGCAAATATCACACGATTGGCAGAACCTTGTCACACCTCCATGGATTCCAGGCCAGTAGAAGCTATTGATAATTGTATCGGTTGTCTTCTGGACACCCATGTGACCACCCATGATAGAGATATGGGCGATGTTCATCACGTGTTGGCGAAGCGGCTGGGGTACCATAACTTGTCGAATGCTTCTCCCATTACTCGTTGTGGCACTTCTGTACACAACCGGTATAAAATCCCTTCTTTCTCTTCAAAAGATATCTCACTGTCGTTTAATTTTTAAATATAATTTACTATAGTTTATATATTTATGTATTTATATTGTTAATCTCTGTAACATGGGATATGTATTTTTATCCCATGAGAATAAAGAGTTATTATTATTATTATTATAATCAGTCTTAGTTCGATGCTTCTCAAGTGTTGGGTCTTCTTGTTGCATTTTGGCAAGATCCTTTTTCCCAATGGCTGATCCTTTCGGGGTTTGTAGGGTTTCCAGCGGTTTTAACTCTTTACTTCCCTTCGTTTGCGCTCTTGTTGTTACAGCACAGGCTTCTTGCCAGTCCGGATCAGGGTTGTCAGGAGCTCTAGCGCCTTCCACGTTGCCAATGATGAGGTCATAAATTGCATCTGGTAAACATTGTGCCTCCACTTCTCCCTTTAAGTACGGAGTATATCCACCTGGATCTTCACAATTGGCCGTAACAATGTTTTCCAGTGTACTGATCTTTCTTTACAAACTTTTCAAGGACCACGACTCCACTGCACCCCGTATCTCTGAGGGTATTCACTGTATTATCACCAACTTTACTTTTTACCACTGGCATTTTACTTTCGGTGTCACCAAACATTGTTAACCCAGCACTCTTCACAATTGCCAATTTTGTACCATTCAACAGTAATAACTGATTATTCACTATGCGAGACCCTAGTCCTGAGCTTTCTTCGGGTAAATTATCGGGGCTTGTTCTTTGGGCCGCACCAGCTTTAATAGTACCATTTTTATTGCCGTTACTAATCTTACAGTCTCTAGCAAAGTGTCCACTGCGATCACACAAGAAACAACGTTTTTCAGGCTTTGAATCTTGCTTTTTGCGACAATCTATAGCTTTGTGGCCATAACCCTTCCAGTTGAAACACTGTATTCTCTTCTCGTTTTTAGTCTCCTCATTGCCAACTCCGTTTTCCCCGTTGGAAAAAGCATTAGAAGCATTTTCCCACCTTTGGCTGGTTTCATAGGCGAAGATAGTTTCCTCTCATGAGCAATTGCTCGACGACCTTGGCTAGTTCATCCAGAGTTCCGGGACTTCTTTCACGCAAATGAATCAACAAATCCCCAGGGCACGAATGAATAAACTGTTCCTTTACTGAAACAATTCGCAAATTCCTTCATAAGTTTTGTCAGTTTTTGACAGTTCAACCCATCTCGTTAAATAGCGTTTGAACCTTGACATAAACTGCTCTGGGCTTTCTCCGTATTCGGGTTTTCCATCTTTGAGTCGTACTGTAAAACCGTTCTCTGTAAGGTCGTATCTTTTCAGCAACGCTTGCTTTAAATGGTCAAAATCCTCGGCGGCGGTCTCCGACAATCTTGAATAAACATCTAAGGCTCGACCAGTAAGTAACGTACTGAGGGACGTCGACCACGTTGATTTGTGCCACTTATTACTCTGCGAACCGCTCAAATCTCTGGAGATAACTGTCTAGATCGTCCTTTCCGTCGATAAAATTTGGTAGTTTTGGTAATTTCGCTGTAGCCGCTATTAACGTCGCTCGTCTCACCATGACCAATACTTGCGCTCTCAAGTTCTAACTGTTTAATCGCTATTTCATGTCTTCTGTCGGCTTCTTTCTCTTTTTCTCGTGACTGACGTTCCCGTTCTTTCTCTTCCAATTCATATTGGTGTTCACGCTCCCTTACCTGTACTTCGGTTTCTAACTTCTTAGCTTCGCGTTCTCGCTGTCTCTCCTCTCTCTCTTCATCTAACCTTCGTTTCTGCTCTTCCTGTTGCTCTTTCACGAAAGCCAACAAATCTTTCCCTTCGAATCCAAACTCTTTTCCAATTTGAACAAATTTTTCCAGATTCTTTGACGCGCAGTCCTCAGAATCCAAAAATGTTCACGCTGTCATCTCGCGACTCAATGTTGCCCGCTATATACGCGTAATTTCTCCCATCTTAACTATCATGACGTCAAGCTGGCCCGACAAGACTATTTCAAGTATTCATATTTTTTAAGAGTAACTTTTCTTTGGAATGACCTTCCCCAGGAACTGAAATACATAACTATTTTAACCACTTTTAAAAGAGAAATTAATAACCTTTTTAAAACCAAACTTGAACATTACTGCTTACCAGGAAAATAAGTATTATGGTTATAGTTATAGTATATTATATTATATATAATTATGGTCTTGTTTATATCAATATTATTGTTATTATCAATTTTAATACTAATGTTTTTAGTACTAATATATATTTTTAATATTAGTGTATTATATTTATATGTATATATATTCAAAATTGTTGTGTATTAGGGGTTAAGCTATCAATTGGGGATTTCCCTGTTGCTTTCTCCCGTTACCATGTATTACTAATTTTTAGTTCATCAAATTTTGTATTATCTTTGGTAACATAAATCATTAAATTCAAATTCACAGCTCACTTTCGTTCTCCACTGTTTTTCTCACGCATAAAAATAAAACTTCCACGGTTGACCAGTTCCCGGGCGAGCTCTCCAATTGTCAGGATTCGTTGAACCGGCCAACCAATTTATAACACGCAGTTATTATTAAAGAAACATTTAATAAATATATATAAAATCGATACGACTCGCTTGGCTCACATATCTCTCACGCCGTTGACATTTCTTTTGTCTATAGAACGCCCACGCAAACACGCCCTGAAGCTATATTCGTGTTATTTACATTGTAAACCTTAATTTATTCAGATCAACATGCTCAGATACTACTTTAAATCCCTGGCAAATACCAATAATTGTGATAATCCTAGATCCTTTAAACTATCTGCTTGAAGTGTAATTCGTCTCGTAGCATTACCCGTACCATCACTTGTTGTTCTTAATATTAGACTAATCAAACACAGAACGGCTGTGGAACCGGGGCGGCAATGGTGTGTTTCTGCGCTTGGCTTTGGTTATCTCGATCCTTACCATCTGATGAGTTATTGATCATAACTAATCTTGGCGTGGTGTAGAAATGGAGTATTGCGGCCCTCCTGAGCTACAGTTGTTGTGTATTATTATTAAATTAACAGTAATTATTTATTATTATTATTTGTAAAGATACTTTTAAATTCTGGGTCCGCAGTAATTGGCTATGCTGTTGCGGTCACCCTGCGATTGTTTTATTACTATATAATGTAATCTATGTTAGGTTGTTTTTTTGGTGGTTTTTTTTGCACAATGGTGAAGCTAATAAAATAAAAATATTGAATTTTGACATATAAACGACATATATCCTGCCTGCGGTCTTTCAGAACAGACAGAGCGACGAAGGAATGTGCATGGCTGCGAGAAAAGACCAAGGGGAGTCTTAAAATTGGCTCCGTTTTGTCAATGTCGCGAAATCGCAATTATTGCATCATTATGTCAGTCGCTGAAGGAACTGATGACATCCAGGCTGTAAAACACGCTTGTGAATAACAAAAGCTCGATTTTGCGAGTTCTTTTGGATCTTGGACAAGGTTGTTGACATTCAAGTGACTTCTTTCTTTACTGCTGATCTGGTTACCGTTCGAAGTGTCGTTTCTTGGAGGTGTTCACTGATATATACTTAATTGTTGATCAGTAATGTGGCTGACAAGTGTCTGGTCACATAAATACGTTCACAATATAGCGATTTCGAAACGGGTTGGTCCGCGATCTCAATGAGATTATAATGAATGCCAAGTTAGTTATGAACGCTAAAAGTATACATACTTGGACTTGGTAATTCCAAATCTGTTTTCAGAATTGAAATCGAGTAAATATTGACCGAGATAACGTTCAAAAATCTGTATTTGGACTCGGTAATTCCAAATCTGTTGACAGAATTGAGATCGGTTAAATATTGACAGAGATAATGTTCAAAATAATCTACGAAGCTGCATTTTGCCATTTGTGATCAACAAATACACGGTGTGCGAGGTCTGGGGACTATGGCTTGGAAAAATCCCGCAGCGGGTTCAAACTCTAGGGAAATAAATGACCCTTTTAGATTATACTGGGATAATAATCAGATATCATAGAATTTTCGTTTCGGAAATTTTTTGACGTATGTAAAAGAAATCCTACATCCTCCCCTGATTAATGATTTGAGATGATAAATATGCCAAATTGCACACTCCGGCGATCGCGGTAGATCCTTACTTATAGTTATGCTATTCAGGGGGTAAATTTTGTCAATCGCGATCATTGTTTCAGAAGTTTACTACAATTTAAATTCCCAAACAACAGTTAAACTGTAGTTAAGGGACAACTGTGCCCAGTTTAGCTGAACAATTTTAACCGGAAACTTCTGACAACTGACAAATTTGGCGAAAAAAGATATATATACAGTATGCCACACTGCCAGCCCAAAAGTATCCCGAGTTAACGCCTCCTGGGCGGCTTGTTGGCGCCTCTTTTCTGTTTTCAATAGGAGAAGCTTAAAGGACATCGGCAACGAAAATTAAGTTTGTCTAATTTGAAAGAACTCGTAAAATGATATAGTAACACCTTTTACAACTTTTCCGGATTTTACTTCGTTTTTGAAATATTTTCATTTGTTTGATATGTAAATTAATGGTCTCTGACGTCATTGGCAGGGTAGAGAATTTCCATCTTCAAGTTTGTTCCACAAATTTACTTGAAAATGTGCGTATAATAACTCCTCGTGATAATGAATGTTGTAAACTTAGCAATCACTGAGATATAAGACAATTTTGTAATGAGTGAAAAGTCTCTACCCTGCCAATGACGTCAGAGACCATCTCATTTACATATCAAACAAACTGAAATATTTCAAAAACGAAGTAAAACACGGAAAAGTTGTAAAAGGTGTTACTTTATCATTTTACGAGTTCTTTCATATTAGGCAAACTTAATTTTCGTTGCCAATGTCCTTTAAGGTTACTTCACACAATAGAATGTTGACGAAGTTCTTTTTTTACATAATTAGTTACTTAAACTAAGTATACTAAAATATGGCGAAACTTTAATTCCATATAAAGAAAAATTCATTGAGAAATTTAGCGATCCAAATTTCTAGTTAAATTGAAAAGCGACGCCGAACGAAAATAACGAGGAGGAATATATACGAATCTGATTCAACAGTCACAAATGCTTTTTTGTTAGCGCTTGAAACTTTCATCCAACTTTCGCTTACACGAACTCCGTTTATCGTTAACATCGGGTCCCTATACGCGGTTGACGTGCTTGCGCAGTCGTCTAGCTCAGGCCATTGCTGTTATTGACTGTACAACGAACCGAGGCCGTTTTCAGCCAGTAGTAACGGCCCCCGTTACTTTCGGATTGTTAAAATACGTTAGGAAGAAATGTCAAGTCTCCGTTCATCAGTAAATATTTACTACATTAATCCTATTTTCAACAACTTTTTCTGGACGATGATGAGCTTGGCCGATGGTTGTCGGCACGATGGTGGTGATGTATAAGAGGGAACACGTTGTAAATATTGGAAAATTAACGATGAACACGTACTTTCGTAAAAGACATCTATTAGTATGCCTTTAAGTTGATTAACTTTGAATACGAACATTACTTTTTGCTGCATAAACATGTGTTTGAAACATAAATGCACCACATTCGAAGGGGCCGCTATACTTTCGGGGGGGGGGGGGGGGGGGGGGGGGGCTACTTTCGGAAAATTTTAGAAGTGTCACAAATTTGACGTACGGTATCAAAACAAACATTTTGTCACCTAATGTTAGGGACGGTAGTGAAAATTTTGAATTTGTACTAGGCCATCATAAATAAGCTAGTCTGAAAGAGCTCATCATTTGAAACATTTTGGTGTTTATGTCATCAAAATTGGCCCATGTGATCACAAGTTATGAAAGTTCAAAGTACTGAATGTTGGCCACTTTTTAAGAACAGAAAAGGGTTAAACTTCTATATAAACCTTGTATGAAATGTGGCACAAGGACTAGCTGGTTTCCCCCTTGTGAAAAAAGGTTTCTGGTCATAACATTTGCAGTATTACACCGATCACCGTGAAATTTTCAGAGCAACCTAAGAATATAAAGTGGTTTCATCTGATAACATAATCATACAGTTATCGTTTCTATGGAAACCATATGACGTCATTCAACGATGGCATATTTCATAGAAACTGAGAAAATTGCTTTATTTTGTAAAATAATCTCATAAAAAGGTTAAACATCAAGCCTAGTCAAGACATTATACCTTTGTGTTGCCATGGAAACCAGATGACGTCATAATGACGTCATTGATTACGTCATTGGTAAATCATTAATTTACCAATAAACAAACTTGAAGGTTCAAAACCACAATTTCTGAAGAAATATAACAAATAATTGCACACTATTGAGGCAAGGCAATGCCAAACCTTCCTATTTAGTTGCTATAGAAACAAAATGATACACTTAAAATTCAGTTTTGCCAACAAATGTCATGAGATCAGTTTTGCCAACAAATGTCATGCGATCCATTGAGGAGAATATTTTTATGAGTGAAAGCTTTCCAACACACTAATATCTGTCATGCATCTAATACATTTTCATTGCTGGATAACCATATTATCTGTTTCCATGACAACAAAGTGACGTCAATTTAGCAAAACAATAATATTTTGCAAACAAAACAATAGCATATGAACGAAACAACACCGTGAACTATGAAATGTAAGTGTTTGAAACTCTTAGTGAAACCTAGATCACTTTTAATTTGTCAAATACATGATTTATCTGCTTGTTAGTGAGTTATCCATTGGATAGTGTCATATCCAGGTTTTCGTACAACTGTCGCAGATAATCGAACAGCAGATACAGCTACTAGTCCCAGTTCTCATTCTAAAGAACCCTTCGCTGTGGCCCGACACATTGTTTTACTTTCCAAGTGCACATTTATATTTTCATAAAGTAAAAATACTACTTTACAATACTAGTGCTATTACTGTATATAGATATACAACATCAGGTATATATAACATGTTAGTAAATCAACATTTCAATACTTCTTGGGAAAGTTGTCTAATGATCAATACTTTCCGTCATTGCTTGTGCAATTGATTTTAAAAGACATAATGTATTTCTTGTTAACCTTTTACGATCTTTTACAACCAGAAATGACTTCATACTTGAATATGGCCACATGAAGGGTTTTTTATTAATTACTTTCTAACTTCTGATTTCCACCATTGTTATCTGAACCGGCACATCATTATCACAGAGTTTTAATCAACTGTAATAATGTAAAAGGACAGTTTTCATTTCAGTTTTCATTTGCCTAAAGGAAAATGGGGGAAACATCACTCTTTTAGTTAATATTTTCATACTGGTGGAAATTTCAAATGTTAAAATTATTCATTATAATGCACAATACTTCTCAGTTCTCACACTTTTGTCTTAGCAACCTACTCCTATTATTTTAAGGAATAAAGTGCAGTATAAACAGCACTACAGCTATAATAGTATGATTTTTATTAACATATATATACAGGCAATACCCCTTGGCTGCCTTCACAACTGCTACTGGACCACAAACAAAAATTTTGTTTAACAAGCGATAACAGACTTTAAACTCACCTTTCCACCAGTCTTGTCCTTGTAATTCGATGTCGTTCCATATGTGACACGCGAAGAGAAAGACAACTGGGTCATTTGTCAATGGCGTCAAGATTGTCGCGTTACCTAATGTTTGAAAGTATTTCCGCGTGTGAGCTCCTCGCTAATATATTATGATTTATACATCAAAAGAAAGCTTGTATCATGAAGATTATTAGCTTACCTGTCGATATTAACATTTCGAAACAGTGATGCGATTCCACCAGAAAACAAATTTGAATTTAAGATGAATCTGCCTTCCAATCAACTTTCCTTCGATAAACATATACCATGTGATAGCCCTGGATCTCAGCTTTCTTCTGATGCCCATTTCAGGTCATTTTAGGGGGGAGCTCACCCGCGGAAATGCTCCTGAACAGCGCGTGGTTGCCAAGCAGCGGGTGCCGTGTTTTCAATGGCGGCCGTAATACGCAGAAATGTTGCCAACTCTATGCGCTCGTAACAAAAATCTACGCACGTTTAAACTCCCAAAATGAACAAGGCGATATATTAGACATATATACAGAAATCTGAAAGTTTTTAGATCGAATGAACGAATTCGTCAGGAGAAATAAAGCATTTCAATCAGGGTACTTTGCTTATTTTGTTCACTCGTTCTAAGCCCAGTCCCCTGACCGGGCGCGGTCCCTACTAATGTATGCTTGACGGAAGTATAGGCTTGATCCAAAACCACGCGCAATTTTATTACCTCTGTTTTTCCGAGATGGATTTTCTGCCAAACTACCGTATTTTTAGCAGTCCATGCAAAACAAAAAGAGCTTCAAAGTGTGTGCGGTAGCTATATGATTTCGTTTTTAATTTTTAAATGATCGCTACGATCGCTCAATTTTAAAACCGGCGATCGTAGCGATCGCGGCGATCGTTATGTTTCCATATAATCGTTACGATCGCTCAATTTTAAAACCGGCGATCGTAGCGATCGTGGCGATTGCAGCGATCGTCATGGACGAAGTAAACAAAGACAACTTTCTTTTACTATCGCAAGCACAGCTTTTTATTCCAGTTGCTCTTATCAGTAAGGCCTATTTCAAACGTCGAATTTATCATGTGTCGAATCTAATACACAGTTAGGTTCGACGTCGGTTTCAAACATCGAATTTATCATATGTCGAACGTATAATCGGCGGCTCCCGTAAAAAGAACTCGTTCGGATTGCATTTTAAAAGTACTGCTTTAAATCTCGTCCCAGTTTGTTTGGACGAACTTGCGCCAAGGAAACGTCGTTTTTGATTTCGACAGATATTTCGAATGAGAGAAGAGCTTCGAGATTTTCACACTCTTGTCCCACAGCTTCGGGCACAGCTACGTCTTCAAGACAGATACAATTCTTTTACAGCTATTTACATAAAATATTTACATAAAATGCTTTAGTTTCACTGTTTCATGAAAATTTGCGTGATGTATACAATGAAGGAACCGTTTAATCTTATTACTGTAATGTGTTTTATAGATATAGCCGAATGTCGCTGGGGTACATACCGATCGCTGAGATCGCCAGGATCGCTGAACCAGTGATACGATCGCTGCGATCGCCAGGATCGCTGAGCGTGTGGTTTCCATATGATCGCTACGATCGCCGGTTTTAAAATTGAGCGATCGCAGCGATCCTATGGAAACCAGGCTTAAGTAATTGACTAAGATTTACGTTATATACTATAGGGGACCAAACAAAGGTTGAAAAAGAATGCCTGATATCTCAGAAATAACATAGAAAACCCATAGCTAACGCACACACTTTTGTAGAAATGTTCATTAGGTTTCAAAGAAACTATTCCGACATAATTTGATTGAAACGGTAGCGTAACAATTAAACTCTCGGCGCGAAGTGAGTACGTTTTTAATCTTTCGTCAAAGTAGACGAGGATTAATATTTTTAAAATTGTGCATCAGCAACAAAAATGTTGTCGAGATTGCTTTTAAACTCAACGCGCAGTTGCCTATTTCGTAACCTTAATAAGTGTGAAGTAACCTTAATAAATTAAAAAATAAATAAATAAAATGTTCTTTATACGGCACATTTCCTCAATTTTCTCTCTCGCAATTTTAAAACTTTTCAGTTGTTTTGTATTGACGTCTCTTTACCGGTTTATAAAGACCGCTCAAGAACCAATCAGATTGCAGAAAAGCTCTAAAGCCAAGCCATATAATAATTCTGATAACAGCCTCGATGGGTCTAGGAATTTAGGAATTTTAAAATTTCATTACCACTATCTGATGAGAGAATTGATTTGTCTCCAATTTGACAAACAGTTAACATCAATACCATAAGCTTTAGCCATAAAACATGCCGTGATCCATTTCTGAACAACATTCCAAGAAGTGTGCAAATGAAAAGATAGGCAATGCTGTAGCAAGGGGTTTTAGGCTGGTGACTTTCTGTGGGTGGTTCTTGAAAACGTGCCACTGCAGAAATCATTTCACGAAGCTGTTTCAGACCTCTTTCCATTTCTTTCCGTTTCTTTTTCACTTCACGGCTCAACTCACATTCTTTGAAGTATCTGTACTCTTTCCAAATCTTTAATTCATCTTCCTGTAATATTGAAACATTTGCAACCCTAACTTTCTGTATCACTGCTCGGTAATCTTGAACTTCATTACATGACATTAATTCTGCATCGTCCAACAAATGGAAGATTTCATCAAATGCCAATTGTTTTTCAGAGTTTGTTAGTGACTGATCAGGAGAATGTGCCCACTTATTCCTCATATCCCTAACAGATTTAACCAAAGACTGTTGAACTTTAAAATGTGTACAAGAAAACAACAGATTTAAAAGGCCTGTAGAATCGGTAGAGCTAGGATCTTTAACTTTGCTCCAGTCACGCCCTAAATCAGACATAAATATCTTGGCAATTTCCCAGTAGCCCAACGTTGGATCATGCCACTTGCCGCTGTCACTTTGATGCCAAGGGATACGGCTTTTCTTTTTAAGACAGTGGAATTTCCCCAATTGCTTGGCCCATATGCACGATGTCTTCACATACTCATGTGCATTTGGCTTTACACCTGGCTTACATGAACAATGGCATTTGTTTCCTTTCACTTTAGACAACATGATAGAATGAAAATCTTTCATTTTGGCATCTGCATATTGTCGTAGGCCATCACACAAGATTCTAACAGCATCGCCAACTGCAAGCCAGTTGAGGTAGTCAGGACTATTTCGCTTTTTCAATAAATCAAAATCTGGAGAGGCCATGTGGAAGCTTTCTTATAGGAAAGTACCCTATACAACGATGACGAAAAAACAAATGTTAATTAATTCACAACATCGTGGAAATCTATTTGTATACGTGGTTTTCAGTGCAATTTGGGATTAATACGCACAAGTGTATTATTTGTGGAAGCCGAAAGGGCGAGTGTGTATTAATTCCAACTTGCATGAGAAAGCTGCATGTTATTACCTATTCATTATATATATAGGAGTGCAATCTTATCTTTAATTGCACCGGATTGCAAACTAACAAGACGCCCGCTAGGCGTTAACTCGGGCTATTTAATTAGTGGACAATTTAGGGACATATGGCGTGCATATGCCTGCGGAGATGGGTACGCAATGGCCCCCAATGGGCATGTTAGACAGTTGGAATTAGAAAACCCGCTCACTTGTCAGCTTATATTACAAAGGATAATTTTAATTTTATTTATTTATTAATATTATACATGTTTGGAGAACCTAGATTGGGACAACATACAATTCATTTACTGTACATGGTATTTTACTGTCAATTATTAAACTAAAGTAAAGTACACGACACAGTATTGTGACATTTTGTGTACATATATTCTAGTTAATTTCAGTTGTTTATATACTGTTAGCGATACGATAGTGTTCGCAATTTATAGTTTTTTAAAGCTTGTCTCGAGATGCAAAACTGTTTTGATGGTATTCACAATTTTCATTTTTCATTGGATATTTGGACCAGGATAATGGTCATTTTATGACATACATCAGATGATTTGTAATTGCCATGGCAACAGAACATGTTCATTCTTTATCTAAAGACACAGGCCCCGTACACACGGAAACGTTTTCCTGCGTTTTTGTATTGTTTCAAGTAATGAGCTGCTTGTTGTCGATTCCCTTGAGACTGACAGTAAACAATAGAAAAACGCAGGAAAACGTTTCCGTGTGTCACACTCACAATGCATTGATTTCTGTAATCAGGCACTGAAGGCATTGTGCAGCGCTCGCAAGTTGGGCTAGAAAGATCAGGCGTCTGCACGCAGGCTAGCCCCCCCCCCCCCCCCCCCCAATGCAGAACGCCTGGCACGCAGACGAAATTTAATGTAAACACTAAACAACGGCAATGCTATTTTTTCCAATATCTGTTCGATTGAAGGTCTTCGTGTGTCAAACATATCTGTTACGAGATTACATCGGTTTAATGGACATAAAAGCGTTAAATAAAACGACGAATAGATCTTGAAGCCATGTCCTTCTTGGGTACTTCAATCGCTTACGCATTTTCTCATATAACATCTGATCTTCGCATTTTAAGTAGACGAAACCTACAGCGTTCGATTCGTCAGATTCACGCGATCATTTCGATATAGAATTGATTTAAATCGGACAAAAACACAACGTTTCATGATTAATATTACGAGTTTCACGGGATAAATGTCAACACTGTCAGCATAATAATATTTTCCTGTCCTTCCGCTGTCCATAATTTCCGTCTTCATGATTGATCTCTCAAGTCTCATCTGTGTTTCTCTCATCTTGGAGATAATCTTTGCAATGGTTTGCGGGTTTACGGGTCTCGGTAAACTTTTCCAACTGCGATTCATTGCCAATAAAACGAAAGTCCGAACTCGCTTCAATTCGCTTGCATTGCATGCCTTGCAACGACTATATGTTGTCATGTTGACGTTTCGACGGTTTAGTCCACGGTTCTACGAGTTCTTTCTTTAATCTCTCATCTGTGTTTCTCTCATCCAGTTATCGTGGAGAGAATCTTTGCACTGATTAGTTTGCGGGTTTACAGGTCTCGTAAATGCTTTTCCGAGTGCGATTCATTGACAACAAGATATAGTCACATGACATGTCTCAGTTTTGCAAAGCCTGTTGGGGCCAAATCTCGACCCCAAAAAAATAATCGCGAAACCTAGACTCGGCTACCGTCCGAGTAATAACACTTCTCTGCTCTAAACAATTAACTGCACCAGAGTTGAGAAATGTTGTCATGTATATGTAGTAATGACGTAAAATAAGAAATAAATTTTCTATTCCAGAAATAAATGGACAAGGAATATAAGAAGTCATTTTCAAGAAGTATGTTAACATGTAGCAGCAACTTAAGATGCGGAAAGGTATATTTAAACAATATAAAAGTATATATATATCTGTTGATTCATTTGTATAATATAAGCACTGTCGAGACAAGGGCGGGAGCCCAATCAATATTTTAAGGCTAAACATTTGCTGGTGTGAAAATGAAAGTAATTATTTGGAAAAGTGAAGTAAATCAAGCATGTTGCAATACAAGAATTACAATTTACAAATCTTGCAACAGGGCTCAAAATAACGTTTCATGTTACGCCGGTTATTGCGACTGGTGATCAGTTCCAATTGTGATCGGTCAAAGACGATTTTTGACCGGTCAAATGTCACGATCTTTAATCTTTTAATCTTTAATTAAAATTATTTTAACACGGTGCCTTTCAGCGCGAGCTGATTTTCAAAGGGCCGTGTATACAATACATAAATATAAATAAATACATATAAGAATCTACACATTTCACAGAATATTACAATTAAAAAATTAAATTAATTTAATCTAATATAATCACTTAAATGCCTCTTAAAAGATGATACTGATTGTATTAATTGATCAGTCAGTTCACTCGGAAGTTCGTTCCATGATTTAGCAGCTCTGTAGGAAAAGCGTCTTTTTAGGAAATTTGTTTTAGGTTTTGCCAAAGAGAGTTTAACATTATTACTTCGTAAGTTGTAATTCTCATTTTCACATTTAGTGAATAACTTAACAAGATATTTTGGTAATTTTCCTGTTAAAGCTTTAAATGTCATGATAGTTTTTAAATTCTTCTCGACTGTTATCCAGTCAAGGTTTTCCAGTATTTCAGTGGAACGAACCTCGTAAGTGCTACCAGTTATCACGCGCGCCGCTCTCTTTTGTAGTTTAAATAATTTATTAATATGGCTAGAACAACCATCATTCCAAATAGTGGAACAATAGGTGAAATGGGGCATTATTAAGGCATTATACAATTTTATAAGAATATTTTGAGGAACAAATAATTTTGCCCTTCTTTAGAAGTGCGATGTTTTTTGAGATTTTCTTACATTGCACTTCATTATTGTTGTCCCATTTCAACTGTTCATCAATAATTAGACCAAGCGATTTTTTGTTAGGAACACGGTTAATATTGTTATTCACTATTGAGTATTATAGGACTTTCATCAATTAAGGCAATACGTTGTCTGGAGCCAATGATCATAAATTCAGTTTTGTCACCATTTAGAGTAAGTTTATTTGAGGTGAGCCATTGGTGAACAATGCCCACAAACTGTGTAAAACAAATGTGTAAAAAACTTTAACAGCACGCGCGTAAATACATTTTTTCTCTGCTCTTAAATCGCATTTATGGATTTACGGATTTAAAGCTTTTCTAAACATAAATGGTAAATATCGTGGCCAATCTGGCGGATTTACTGAATCGTTTTTTCCCTTACTTTTAACTTTTATTTAATAATATGCGGAACGAAACCGGCGCGAGTTTCCAAAAAGGTTGAACAGGATGCGGACAATTTTTCTGCGACTGTCAATTCTGTTGTCATAGACCGGCGATATAATTAATAATAATATCACAATAAAATTAGGCCTGTGCTAGGTGACGCACAATAGACGAATTTAATTTTTTCAATTTTGACGATTATGCGAACGATGAATTTAATACCGTCGCATTGATTATAATGCCTGCTGCTCGTGTGAAAACCCCACGAAATTCGTTTGCATACATGAGAGTGATGGTCTGGTAGATGAAACTGTCCAGATGTGGTAAATTAAATTCGATTGAAATTCTGCGTCGACGCCGCATTTACGCCGCATTAGTATTACAGGCGAATTTAATTCAAATTAAATTCGTTCGTATTAAATTCATCTATTGTGCGTCGTATAGCGCAGGCCTAAATAAAAATTGTGTCATATCTTAATTTGGTCTTATTACGGTCTATTATATGTTATTTAACCAGCAGTTGGCATAAGAATTCAACAAACGTTAATTTGAATAAAAAGTTCATTAACAAAGAAATTCTCACAAATTAACATAATATGAAACGGGTTTACAAAACAGCACAACAACAATCATTTTAAGTTCCTTCAAATGGAAGTAATAAAATTAATTGCAAGTAATATGACCGGTCAAAATGACCGGCGTTATACAAATTTGACCGGTCATATTAAAAATTTGGCCAGTATTTGACCGGTGACCGGCCGTTATTTTGAGCCCTGTGCAAGTTACAAGGCCAACGGATTTTCAGCTCTTGTCAGCATTGATTTCACCAGCATTGATCTCATCAGCATTGCAAGAGATTTTACCGAAGTAACTGTCGATAATAGCGACCTTTAGATTGAGTACGAGTACGAAGACAAACTTTTCTGCGCAGCGGAGAAACAACAATGGAAAAGAACCATGCGCAATGGTAAACTCGTCTTCGTACTCGTCCTCAAATCTAAAGGTATCTAATGTGATTTCCAGTAACTGTAACCATTTAATGACCGACCTGTCATGGCGTCAGGTCGGTGCATTGTGGCAGCACTGCTTGTGTTATTTTTGTTCCAATCTCTTGCAGCTGAATTTCGATATCAAATCAACCAGTACTGCAGATCGTAAATTTCTGAAATACCTTTATTTGGGGCACGAATTAGAATGTTTGCCTATGATGAATATTTTTTATTTATTTACAAGCTTTGCCACATTGAGACTTGAGTAGCAGGGATACCCCACAGAGCTTATCGCTCCATTACGGGGTCCCTAAGATAAAAAAATAAACTAACAGCACATTTTAACAAGAAGACTATAGATAGGGGACGACACAGGTGACATTTTACACATGTATATATAATATTCGAGGTGAAGTGGTCTCAACAATATCGAGAAGAAATTGCAGGGTTTCGGTTCCAGTATCAATCAAAGGTAAACAGATAATCTTCTTAATAAAGTACTCATTGGCAGCTATTATTCTTCAACGGTCTGGTGATGTGGCAGTCTTACTGAATCCTGGCGTTATTATTGGAGGCTGAGACGTCAATAGGAAAAGCGCGCGAAAATTACAAAATAAAAAATGGCTTGTAGTAGATTACTAGCAGACTGTCACTTTGTTTGTATATTTTTAGTAATACTATTGAACACTATTGAACATATTGAACAATGTATAATAAAACAATTATTGGATTCAGCTTACGCATGACATCAAGAATTATCCAGACCTCGGTCAATGTTATCCGCCTCAGTCTTCGGCAGATAACATTGACCTCGGTCTGGATAATTCTTAATATCATGCTCAGCCTCATCCAATAATTGTATATTAGTCCAAGCATCATTGATAGCACCTTGAATTTCGCCAGATTTGAATGTTTTCAATGCGTTGCTACTACAAATCTCCGCTTGGCGCTTTCTTGTTCCACAATGGGCGGTAGTGTTGCATTTATATGCCTGTACTCTCGTTAATTTTGCTTGCGCTGAATATCTTGATCTTTGTGTATTCTGTGTCTTAGTGTCTATACAGAAAGAACCCTATTCTGTTACATTGCACTGCATTTTAAGACGTTTTTCTGCAATTCCGTGCTATGCTATCAGGCGCGGATTTAGAAATTAGTCGCATAAATTAGATTTAGAATTTGCAATTCAAAATACCTGTGAATAACAATCCTATTGGATAGGTTTTTGTTCTGAATTATTCTTAAGAAAAGCATAACCAATAGGGTTGTTCATGAAGTGTCTAATTTATGCGACTAACTTCTAAATCCGCGCCTGGCTATTCGTATTTTAAATTACATTGAAGCTTCGGAAATTGCAGGGGGTGGGTCAATGTTTGACTGGAAAAAGGAAATTCCAGGGGGTATGGGGGTACTAGACAAATTGCCTTCCGTGGGGGGTTACGGATTTTTTCTGGAACTACACAATGGTTTGCAGGTTTACAGGTCTCGATAAACTTTTCCAACTACAATTCATTGCCAATAAAACGAAAGTCCGAACTCGCTTCAATTCGCTTGCCAGGGCTCAAATTTAAAATTTTGGATCGAAGGACAGAAATGTCCTAGGACAATGCCTTTTAATTTGGCTATCGTCGGCCATTTCTTTTTTACCTAGGCCAAATTTTTAACTGAAATAAACATACTTACAACTCTAACCAAGGCGGAAAAAAATTTGGTCAACACAAACTCTAACCAGATAAAACTTCCCATTAAAATATAAAGTATTTCAGTTTCGTAAATAAAGTACATTGTATTTCACTTAATATTAGATTTTATAGAGTTGCCATTTCGAATCCTTCGAATTCTGAATCATTGTCACTGTCGGTTATCATCATCACTGTCCGACATTGCAACAAGGCCAACAGGTTGGTCTCCGCTGCTCCATCTTTCTGTTTTGGTCCATATGGCTTAATATTTGTGTCTATGGCGAACATGCACCTATAGCGTTCTGTTACGTACACTCGTGTTTTTGGGATCCATCTGAGCAAATATGCATGATTTTTTTTATTATGCCTGTTCCACGGTCCGAATTAACGCTCCAAAACAGATTCGCATTTTTCTTTAGTGTCACAATGTAGCGTACTGTAGCGTCTTACGTTGTGTAGCGTCTTGCAACGTTGCATAACGTTTTACAACTTAGCGTAACGTAGCGTAACGTCTTACAACGTAGCATAACGTCTTTCCACGTAGCGTAACGTCTTACAACTTTACATAACGTCGTACAACTTACGTAGCGTCGTACAACGTTACGTAGCGTCTTACAATGTTGTGTAACGTCTTACAACGTAGCGTACCTTCAACAGTTCAGTTCGGACCTTCAACAGTTCAGTTCTCGCCTTCGATTGAAATTTGAAACTCGCCACTCGTGTTGCTTAAAAGGTATCGCAGTTTGTCTAGACAGAAAGTCGCGCTCAAAGCACAAATGATTGTCTGGAAAAATCGTTCAATTTTCACAAAGAAACGATGAAGTTTATCGCACTGAACAACACCCTATATAAAGTAAAAAATCTGTATCCACGGCCAAAAGTGGCTGTAGAGTTTTAGATAACATTTCATCATCGACAGCCATATGCTTTTAATCGTCGGCCATGGCCGCGACTAAATTTGAGCCCTGCTTGCATGTCTTGCAATGACTACCGGTATATGTTGTCATGTTGACGTTTCGTCCACGGTTCTGCGAGTTCTTTCTTTAATCTCTAATCAGTGTTTCTCTCATCCAGTTATCCTGGAGAGAATTTTGCATATTCAGTTTGCGGGTTTACAGGTCTCGTAAATGCTTTTCAGACTGCGATTCATTGACAACAAGCTGAGGCCCTGGGTCGAGTTATTGTGCAATTTTGCAAATTTGTGGAACCCCAAGAAAAATAACAAAAATAACGAAGCCGAAACCTAGACTTGGTGCTACCACAGTAGCCCAAGTAATTACCGTTCAACTTTGTCCAAGATATAGTGGAATAATTGATGTTTTAACTAGATATACAAGTTATTAGTCATAAAGGCCATATATTTTCCGTTATTTTTAGTGCCCTTGAAAAGACAGTCGACGGTCGTAATAAATTTAATTTGATAGGCTCTTTAACTCTAGCTCACAATAAACAACAGACAGCTACTCAAGTTACAAAAATATATTATTGTCATTAATGTATAAAAATAGATTATATAACATAGAACAATTATATAGAACTATAAACTAGAACTGATTGTCGTGACAGTGTGTCCAAGGCACAAACTGGGATATAAAGATCTTGTATTAGTAACTATCTGTGACAATCATTTTATCATTTGGCAGAACATTTTGGAGTAGCATTTACTGGTTAAATCGATGGCAACTTGTTTTCTGATTTATTCGGGCAAAATATGTGAATTTACTGCAGTGATGATCATAGAAGATCGACGATATAAATATGAAATACATACTTGATATATATGAAACAATAAACTGACATCGCAATAAACAATACAGGCAATAAAGCTTATATCATAAATATTACAGTTACCTTTATATAAGTACATGTAACGTATTTCTATTACAGCGTTCATAATGTTGAGGTCTCTTCGGGTATAAAAAACGGCCAGCGACTCCCAGCGAGTAGATGCTTTATAAGCGTTTTAATTTAATACGGA
Organism: Chrysogorgia sp. JL179-B06; assembly: GCA_035772405.1. Taxonomy (NCBI): domain Eukaryota; kingdom Metazoa; phylum Cnidaria; class Anthozoa; order Scleralcyonacea; family Chrysogorgiidae; genus Chrysogorgia; species Chrysogorgia sp. JL179-B06. The sequence continues at coordinate 3,730,034 of JAYKKM010000504.1, read as the reverse complement.
ATAAAAGGAAGCACACTTAAATTTAAACTATTTAGTGGAATTTCGGCGTCTGGGTAAATATGCACACACCTTAGGAATAGACGTTTATTATAATCATGGAAACTACTTCTTACCTGAAGATCAGTGCTTTGAATTTCAGTCACTTTAATATTAATACGATTTCAATCGAAAATCAAGTTTGAAGACGCAAAAAATATTTACTAGCCCCAAAACAACAACTAACCCCCCGCCTAACGAGTTTTCTACCCCGGCCGTGTTCTAGAGAAACTTGTTAGGCGGGGGGGGGGGGGGGGAGGGATTAGCGTGGGTTTAATAGGGTTAGAGTCATTGTTGTTTTGGGGTTGGTTATCTTTCTGTTTTTTCTGTTTTTTATTTTTGGTTAGGTTATTGATAGCTACGGTTAGGGCTAGGTTTAAGGTTAGGATCAAGGTTAAGATCAAGGTTAAGGTTAGGATTAGGATTGAGATTAGGGTTAGGATTAGTAGTTTAAAAAAATGTGAAGGTCCTTTTGAGTCATCCCTTTGACCTTATACTTATTAACGCCTTACTACAATGCAATGACATTTCGCTAAATCCTGGTCCAAATCAGCGTGGATTAAAGTGCTCATTCTGTGATAAACTAATCCGAAGATCTCTGTAGGAGAACGCTCAATGTTCTATAAATGTGATTTTTATTATCATCTAAGCTGTCTTGGTTCTGAGTATGAACAATGTCAATGATCTAAACTTTGCCGCTTATGTTGCACCCTACAACCGTGTAATGATTCCACTGATGATTCTACTGCTGGTTCTTTTCCTGTGCCACATGCATGAGTTAAGCAGTTTTGTGAGGCCTAAAGATTATCCATCAAAATATTGAGAGCCTTAGGTCAAAGATAAATGACTGGTTGAGATTGTTGTGTACATCACTGTGGTTGAATGAGTTGATCTTAGATACCGAAATTTTGATTCCAGGATATAGGTTGTTTAGACTGGATAGAGCCAAAGAACGGTGGGGGTGTTGCAGTCTATCACTTGTGAGAAGCCAGATGATCTTGAGTTGGAAGGGATTGAAGGTCTGGAATTCTAATTGCTATACACTTTATATAGGCCCCCTAATACGTCACAACACCATGTCAGCGATTTTATACCCAAACTTGATGCAGAACTCATCACTGCAACTTCGCGCTAATATCGACCGGCGTTTAGTCCCTCATCACGGGAATCCTAGCGTTTTTGATCAGTCTCACAAGCAGTTTAATTATATATTGGTAATATTTGGCATTTCATTTGATCAAACTACATGTTGAAAGGATTTATGGTGAAGGAAAATTTCGGGTGTTGGAATACATACATTTTAAGGCCAAACCGGGACCAATGTTCTGTACTGGGTCCACTTCTCTTTTCACTCTTCTTTGCGCCATTGGAAGATGTGATCAAAGCCCATGGCCTTGATTGCATGATGTACGCTGATGACACACAGCTGTATATGCCTATAAAATCTCCATGTGATCGACCTGCTGCTCTAGCTAAACTTGAGTTATGTATTAAGGACATCATCAACTGGTGTACTATGAATGGTCTCATATGCAATCCGAGTAAAACCGAGATTGTCCATCTATCATCACGTTTTATGCATTGTGAACCAATGCCAGAAATATGTGTCAATGATGTGAAAATCCAACCGGCTCCGGTTGCACGTGATCTCGGTGTTGCTGTAGATAGACATCTAAAATTAAATACTCATGTAAATAACATCTGTAAATCGGCCACTTTTGCTATCAGAAATATCGGCAAGATCAGGAAATATTTGAGTAAAAAGGACTGTGAGAAGTTGGTGCATGCATTCATAACATCAAAACTTGATAGCTGTAATAGCATCCTACATCACAGGTAGCCCAAGCTCATTATATGGCGTCTTTTAATATATTTTTTACTTTACTCTTTTTCTCTTTACTTTAAACTATTTTTAACTATTAACTATTAAAAGGTATATTTTTGCTTTTGTTTGTGATTTTGATGAGATTTTGCAAATCCTAAAGAAGAACGCTGAACGCTTGTACTGCAGGCTACATGTAATTTTATAAATAACCGTCAGTTTATAAACAGTTTTAGTATCGCAAAAATTCCACAAAAATACAAACATTTTTTAACTTTTAACTGCATCTACCTGTTCTTTGTCATTTCCTTTATCTTTTGTGAAAGTTTGAAACCATTTTGTTCAGAATTGAAGTACTTGTACTCGTGGGAATAATCAACACGTTTTGAGACCTCTGTAGGCAAGTCCGGCGCCGGAAATCACACACTCTGGTCACTTCAAGAGCGAATAAATCACAGACAAGCGATCCCACGACGATTTAAACGCCAATACACAACACCTCGATGTTTTCTCATTGTACTTAGCTAAATTTGAGTCTCGTTGTATTTTCTCTTTTCCCAAAAATTGCCGATAATCATATCAATCTCTATTTCATCACGGAGGCCAGCGTAATACGATGCTGGCACAGTTTCAAACTGCCGAGCGACAAATCATCCCCCATGGCGACCCGTGACGGGAAATTGTCACTGCAAAAATGTATACAACAAATCCACAACCCTCCCCACCCAAGTAGGTCGCGGCAGTTTGAAAAATGTGCCAGCATCGTAACTCCGTGATGAAATAGAGTTTGATATCGGCAATTTTTGGGAGAAGAGAAAATACAACGAGACTCAAATTTAGCTAAGTACAATGAGAAAACATCGAGGTGTTGTGTATTGGCGTTTAAATCGTCGTGGGATCGCTTGTCTGTGATTTATTCGCTCTTGAAGTGACCAGAGTGTGTGATTTCCGGCGCCGGACTTGCCTACCTTCCTATTTATATAGAGGTCTCAAAACGTGTTGATTATTCCCACGAGTACAAGTACTTCAATTCTGAACAAAATGGTTTCAAACTTTCACAAAAGATAAAGGAAATGACAAAGAACAGGTAGATGCAGTTAAAAGTTAAAAAATGTTTGTATTTTTGTGGAATTTTTGCGATACTAAAACTGTTTATAAACTGACGGTTATTGCGTTCGACGAAGGAGAACGCTATTCGAGATTTGCGATGTAAGGTTTGCCTCGCTCTGGTGTATATTATGTCGTCATAGCGTGTTTGCTGTTTTTTGGGGAAGTAAGTGAAGTTTTGTATATATATTTTTTATTTCAGTATTTGATATGATTGAAGATTATTATAAGAGTATTAAGAATCTGAGTTGCGATGTTTTATCGACTATAAAACCGATATTGAAAATCTCAACTACAGACGCACAGAGCTGCCATGTTTTTAGTCAGCACGAATTCACAGCAGATACAACTTTGCTCTGCGCGAAGGGTTTAAATGGTAGACCAAAATATTCTCTTTGGTCTTTGGACGTTGATGAAATAGATCTTGTTAGATATTTGATTTTGAATTTGCAGAGTTGTTTTGTTCAAAAATATGAGTTTCAAAGCATGTTTTATTTTGATCCTAAATATCCTGTTTATAATCATGAATACACAAGTCCCAGTTATTTGGAAATCTCAGTTATTTTGTGGGCACAGTGAACACAATCAGTGCCAGTGATTATAAACCGGCAGAGCAAAGTTGTACTGAAGAATTCAGCAATTTAAGCTATCATGAAGACAATGCCAGTGATCAGCACAGTATTAGTAAATTACTATATCCTTTGTACCATGCCAGTGATCAGCACAGTATTAGTAAATTACTATATCCTTTGATTAGTATATTACTATATCCTAAATCAATATACAAATCCCAGTTATTTGGCTGGGTTGCCTTCAGGCACAATGACCATGTCTATAACAGGTGGTCACACAAATCTCAGTTATTTTGTGGGTAGAGTGAACACAATTAGTGCCAGTGATTATAAACCGGCAGAGCAAAGTTGTACTGAAGAATTCAGCAATTTAAGCTATCATGAAGATATTGCCAATGCCAGTGATCAGCATAGTATTAGTAAATTACTATATCCTTTGTACCATGTCAGTGATCAGCACAGTATTAGTAAATTACTATATCCTTTGATTAGTAAATTACTATACCTTTGTACCAAAGGGGTACCTACTTAAGTGGCATTTATTCATGTAATTTACGTGGTGGTATGTATTCACCAAGTAATGATCCCAATTTGTCGATAGATTATTGTTAATTAAAAATATTTGTGATGACTGTTATTGTATTACTGTCCATTTTGCGGCCACGCTATTAATCGCATATATTGTCATCTTTAGAATGTTAACGTTGTTGTTAACGAATGTTAACAAAAAGTAACACATTCCGAACGCACATCACTAATCTGTGATTACTACTAGTTTATAAAATTACATGTAGCCTGCAGTACAAGCGTTCAGCGTTCTTCTTTAGGATTTCGGAGAGGATGCCATGCAAAATCTCATCAAAATCACAAACAAAAGCAAAAATATACCTTTTAATAGTTAATAGTTAAAAATAGTTTAAAGTAAAGAGAAAAAGAGTAAAGTAAAAAATATATTAAAAGACGCCATATAATGAGCTTGGGCTAGCTGTGGTTACAGCGAATTCAAAATACTGCTGCAAGACTTGTAACAGGGGTTAAAAAATCGGAGCATATCTCCCCTGTGCTTCGTAATCTTCACTGGTTGCCGGTGAGATCAAGGATTGTATTTAAGATACTAATAATTACTTTCAAGGCTTTGCATGGCCATGAAGGCGCCTGTTTATATTACTGATTTGCTAAATAAATATAAACCTACTCGTGCTTTGAGATCATCAGACCGTAATCTGCTACTTGAGCCAAAATCCAAAACGGTCACCAAAACTGTGGAATTCATTACCACAGGAAATTAGAAGCTTTGATATGTTGGGTAATTTTAAGTCAGCAGTTACGACTTTTCTTTTTTAAAATTAATAGTTGTTTTTTTTGTTCATAGTGGTAATATATGTAGTAGGCTTTATATTATAATGAAACTGTAATAAGTTTTATAAGTAAATTTAAGAATATATTGTTGTAAGAGCATTGAGACTATTGTATAATGCTCCAATACGTCTATTATTATTATTATTATAATACCATGATTTACTCGGTTTCTTTTGTTCTCGCAGGGAAATTTAATCGCTAAATTCCCCACGTTTATTTGTTTGAAAACTACTCATGCATACAAATTAGGGAAAATTTCTAATTTTTCCTCATTCCTATGATATGCATGAGAACACAAAGGATTTCTTTGTCTTCAAATTTGCACGGGAAATTTAGTAGACAAAAACTCTGTCTCCAAGACTCCAACCACGGGCTGGATAAGGTTCTCAAAGTTATCCTCGGCGATCATAATATTACAAACTAATACCATGACTTGTCGGGAAATTATTCGCCTCGGGAAGATTTGTAAAAGTCCTCGGGCTTCGCCCGACTTTCACAAATCTTCCCTCGGCGGCGGGCAATTTAATCGCTAATTTCCCTCAAGTCATGGTATTACTTATAATTAATATGGATCAACGGCCACCGGGGAGGGGAATATATATCCATCAACCAGAAATGATTTTCATGTGTGTTGTTGCGTTTTGCTTTCTCGGCTACCTCAACGAGTAGCCTTGTCCTTAATGTTTTCGCTCTTGAGTAGGTACAGTTAGTAAAATATTATCGATTAATTTGATAGATGCATGATCAGTGACGTACCGTGATCATTTTGGATGGGGGGTGTATCGTCTTAGTTTTACCGACGAACACACGTACCAGTAACGTTGTCACCTTCACTCGGCGCTCCTTCGGAGAAACGTACCCAGGCGCTTATTTTGCTACCCGCCGCGTGATGCGCGCGTGGATGCGACCGGGTTTGCGAAATGAGGGCTTCCGCCTCTCCCCTCGGCGTTCTCCCCCCGCGTGTTTTCCCGCAAATCCACGCATCGATAAGAGCCTGGGTACGAGGCTGAGGTTGGATCGGAAATCGGGAAAAGGGAGGTTTGTAAGCTCAGGAATATTAATTTAACATTAACCCATGCAATTAAATATAATTTTATACAACCGACAAAGTTTAAACAGTCGATTAAGTCAATTTTACCAACGATCTAATATGACGATTTTCCCAACTTCCGGTCTGACCAATCGGTTTTACCGACGATGCCAGGCTTTACCGACTGACTCCGCGTTTTACCGACCAATTTAGTGAAAAGTGGGGGGGGGGGGGGGGTGTGTCGCATGATAATCACCAACCTCGTACCCAGGTCTTACCTCCGCTCCCCCGGAGATAAGACCCTGGGTACGAGGTTGGATAATCACAAGTCAATCCTCATGTCGAGTGAAAGACTTTTAAATGTGAAAGTAAATAAAGCACAATTAAATAATTAGTGCTGTTTAAAGAATCAATGAATTTAATATTTAGAGTGGAGATTAGAATGTATATATATAATAATACACAATTTAAATTATTATCCTGAAAACCAGCCATCCATCTCATACGTTCCACTCTAAGAGAGCCCGAATGAGATGGATGGCTGGGTTTCAGGCTATTAAATTATGCTTTATTATAATATTGCAGAATAACAAATGTTACTACACACTTTGAATGGCAGATTTTATAATTTTATTTAAATTATTCATCACCGGCCTTGCTTCACTCGATCGGTCGTGATAATTAGTCTATATAGAGAGTACTGGTAGTAAGGATGTTAAAAAAGTACAGACTATTATAGCTGTGTTTATCCTGTAAATCTATAGGACCAACCTGGCCGGCTGTCACCTGGCCTGTCTTACATTTTACTGAACATGCACCATCCTGGCTGTCTATATGGACTATAACAATCTGTCAATCAGTATTTACGCTCATCTGATATATGGCATGCTCTGTATCAGGGGAACAATGAAATTAGGAATTAAACAAGTGGTATATAACCTCACTGACAACAAGCAGCTGAAGGGCATTCATTCTGAATTAATGATATATTGGTGAAATAATTAGATTAAGCAATGCCATTCTTTGTTGTATATTATTGGCTTTTGTAATTTCATCTTTTTGAAATATGTGTTACCGGTACTTGAATACCATTGAAATACTGGTACAATACATGTATGTGCATAATTAATATTAATAAAAGCAACACAAGTCTTCTAACAGAATAAAAGGTTTATCAAGCTTATCATTACTCAGACAACACTCTTGGTCTAATTGGATAAATTTAGGTATTGAATCTTTTGGTATCTGTTTATACTGACAATTAGACAATAAGGAACATGCAGGTTACAGTACATATATTACAGTATGGTACATGTATGTACATGCTTGTATGTGCAATGCCAGTACTATATTGTAGTATCTCAAACTCATTAATAATTCATGAGTAAAAAACAAAGGAAATCAATCCCAAGACGGACAACTGGATACCTGGTCTTAATTAGCATAGGATTTTGACAATTTCCACCTCAAATTTCTCTTAAAATACTGATTCGTTCGAGATGTAATATCAAACGCTCAAAAGAGTGTTCCATCCTCTTTTCAGTATCCAGTCACCTCGAATTTGGTTAAAAAACTCGGCTATTGCTTCGTTTTTCAACCTACTTCTCGGGGACTGGATATCGGATGAAACACTCTTTCTCGTGTTTGATATCTATTACATCATTACATGTAGGTTATCTAGTCTCATGAATACAACTGTATATACTTTGAATAAAATTATGAGTAACCACTGTTAAACATGTATGTTGATTATTTATTATGAAAACCATAACTAGACATAAATAATTTTAATGAAATTAATATTATATAATTAATAACATTAATTATTAATTTCAATAATCAAGAGTTACACAATTGGTTTCTAACCCTGTATGCGAGACAAATTAGTGTTGGCAGACTTTCTCACTCATGTTCTGTTCAGTGCACTACCCACAAATTGCACCCAAAAAATAAGCAGTTTGAAAAACTGTTCAAATTGGCAAATGAATTATTGACTTATTTTTAAGTAATAACTGAGCACTATACACTATTAAAGCCTCAAACAGTAAGCGGGCGAGGGGTTGTTGCGTACACGTATTTCTAGTATGAGATTTAAACTGTGACTTATTTCCGTCCAGATCTAGCATCTCAGAATGTAAACAATTGAAGTCGGTTCTGAAGCTTATGAACATCAATCAACTTATTAAGGTCCAACACGTATTACACAAACTACGGCATTAGACCTGATTGCGACAAATGGTGCAAATATTAGTTTCAGTGGAGTTACCAGACAGTGTTAGCTCGCGGGGTGATCATGAGATGGTGCTCTGTACTACTGTACACGCAAAGTTAATTGGAGAACATTTCCGGCTAAGACAAGAATCTTTACTGAGAAACTATGCAAATTACAATCCTGCACGTTTTTGTGATGATTTAAATAAATTCGAATGGGAGAATGCTTTAAACCCCACTGCGGATGCTAATATCATTGTTGATTTTAAAGCAGCTTTTTATCGGCAGAAAATGCATGTTCATGCCCCTTTAATGAAAAGCGTGTAAGGGGTAAGCCTAGTCCTTGTTATGCAGTTATGCCGTTTCTTGGAGGAAAACAAATTACTTAGCCCGTATCGATGTGGATTTATAAAGGTCTATTCGACCGTATTACCTTTGACTGATTCAATTCGAAAATCACTTTGACTGATTTAATTTGACAATCACTTTGACTGATTCAATAGCGTAGAGACTGGCTGCTATTAATAGCTAAAAAAGCGGACAAACAAACCAAATTTGACTCGCAAATGATTGCAAATGAGCTATTTCTTTTGTTATGGCCGCAAGAATTATGGGTAAAAGCGGACAAACATCGGTACTGACGTCATCTCGACGGAGCGCTATTCGACAATCACTTTGACTGATTTAATTCGACAATCACTTTGACTGATTCAATTCGACAATCACTTTGACTGATTCAATTCGACAATCACTTTGATTGATTCAATTCGACAATCACTTCGACAATCACATTGACTGATTCAATTCGACAATCACTTTGACTGATTCAATTCAGTAGTGTATATATGAGAGTTCCAGCCCAAAATCTCATAAAATTCCAATTTCTCGAGTACCACTTTATTTTCCCTGATTAAACCCTGATTAAATAGTCACTCGCTATTAGCCCCCCCTCGTTTTCTCGAGTAAGAGATTCTCCAACAAGTTATCAGGGAAATTAGACGGAGCTTTTTATTCTCTTGACGCCCCGCCCCCAATCGAAAAAAAACTTAATCTCACTTTTTAATTTATTCACAAAAACCACATTCCAATCTAGGGCGTGACACATTTCAAAAATGGACCCCGAACTTATGCTAATTAGCAATGACGTCATCATTACGCCCCGCCCACCTGTCAATCAAAACTTGTCTCACATTTCACTATGCTAATTAGCAATGACGCCCCACCCTCAATCAAAACTTTGGTCAGCGGTCACTCGTCCTCGAATATCACCTCCGTCATAATCTTACAATGTCCCAACGCCAGCGTGTTCACCCCGTCTGGTAGAACGTGTCTCTTGTCGTCGTTGCTACTCAACGCGGTCTTGTTCACAGCCTCTGTGTAGATTTCGTGTTTCCTTGACCTAAACGTGTTCATTGACCTTGTCTGACTCACTCCGGAGAGCAAACAAGTCTTGTAGTCCTCGAACACGATCGAGGATTTGACGACACTCTTCTTCACACCCTTACACTTTTTCGTGTCGCCGCGTAGTGTTTTGAGAGCGTATAACTTGGAGCGGAGTCCAACGAACTCGAGGACTTGCTCTCCGCTCTGTTCGTCCTTCATCATCCCAATCACCTTCTTGTTTCTCCCTATTGGAATACAGCTCGGGTGGTTCTTCGCGAAACCAGACGTGTCAAACATTTTCTCGACATCTCCACTGATGTCCTTGTAAAAGTCGTCTGTAAAGATCTCGTACATGAGACTGTCGGTGTCTGTGAAAAGTAGCGTCGCCTTGTCTCCGTACTTTGGCTTGATATAGCCGTAGTGGAAGTCGTACATTATCGTCTTACTGAGGTCCAAGATGCTCATTCCCAGGTACACCGGCTTGTTGAACTTCACTTTCGTCCTCTTCATTTGGACGGCGATCAGGTTCTCGTCAAAAATTGTCCTATGGTGGAAGTTTGGCTTTGCGACTAGCGTTCTCATTCTCTTTTCCGAAGTGACTAGCCGGATATCGACTCTGTTTCGAATGTTCTCCATCGTTTTACCGAACACAGAGTTGTTCATGAGCTTGAAGAAATCTTGTTCGAAGTTGTTCCTTGCCCGTGTCCTTAGGCTCGTGTTGAGGTCGATATACGGCTTCATCCACGCGCTCTCCTTGAAGGTGATCCCCCGATGGATCTTGGTTAGTTTCAAACCAAATCGTACGTACATCTCTAGATTCTTCTTGTGAAGCACGTACTTGGTCTTGTCGAAGAGGTTTGGGATAAGCTTCTCCACCTTGTTCACGACGGCTCTCTCTGGGGCTAACGGATAGTCGTTGTGAAGGTCGTGGAGCTCCTCAGGGTACTCCAGATCCACTTCCAAGATACAAGGTACGTTTCTCCAGTTCTTGAGCTGACCCTCTGTCATCCACCTAAAACCGTGTGTGGGTAATGGTTCACACATTGCACCACCATAGAGATTGTTTTTGTCCAAGTACGGCAAAAAGACGCTTGGTTTTGTAGGGTCGTACAGCGAGTCACCAGTACACTCCGTCGTCTCGTTGCTGTTGATGTGGTCCATAAACTTGTTGTTTGCCTCGGCGTGTCTCTTTGTGATGGTCGAGACTCCACCGCGAATTCCAGCCTCGACCATTAACAACATGTCGATGTCGGTCAGTAGCTCCAACTCCACTCTCGTGATCTTTAGCAACGCGTCCCAAGCCAACCCGGGTGAGGTGTAGTAGAAAGCTGGGTCCAAGTTGTAGTTCGTTTTACACACTTTCCTAAAATTTTGAAAGACGTCCTCCAACAACATGACATCGGTTTTCAAATACAAATCGTGGTACTCGCGCATCGTGGTCATACCAAAGTGTTTCCACACGTTCCTAGCGTGACCATAGTCGTCGTCACTAATGTCGCTGTCCGTAAGTCTCGAGTAAAACTCGCCTTTCGTTGGCAACGCTGTCTCGTCGAGTGACGCTAGTCCGGTCATGTGTTCGTAGGGGAATACGCCTTTTTTGGACACGAGACCAAAATCTTCTCCAAAAACTCTCCTTGTCGACACCAAGTCCTTTTTGTCCAAGTTTGTAACCAAGTTGTTCAGACTACTCGACATGAATTTGAGAGAGTCGATGAACCTTATCTCCCTCTTGATTTCGATTGTTTCTCCGGCTTTGCCCGTGACTTTGTCCACAACCACCACCTTACTGAACGAGATGTACTTCTCCTCGTTGCTCGGGATACAATTTATGGCTCCCTCCGTAACACCCAAGTTTTTGACAAACAAGTGTGCGTCGTAGCCCGACAAGTTGTGGAACACCACGGGAATAAACTTTGGTAACCTGTACTTCAAGTTGCAGGTGTTGTGTGCTGCGCCTCTATATCGCCCAGACAGATGACAGTGGTCTCTGACGCGTTTCTCGTCTTCGGCGAACTCGTCACCACACAACCAACAAGTCTTGGCGTCGTGGAATGCCCTCTTCTCCTTCTCCCCAAAGACAATGGGAACCGCCACCTTGAACTTGTCGTAAATATTTTGCACAGTCTCCTCCAACTTTTTTACGAAAATCTCGCCCATGTTTTCGTCTTCGCTTCTCCTCGTGTAGAGATATGGTTCTTCCCAGTGGAGGTTGTCGTCAAAGCACTTTAGGTGGAAACAGAATCCAGATGGTGAGTGATGTTGGTACTGAGTCGTCGAGCTTTTCTTAGGGTTGTTGGTTGGTCCCTCCACTGGTTCGATGAACGACTCAAAGTCCGCGTAGATGACAAAGGGCACGTCCTGTGTCTTGTAGAAGTTCTTGAACCCTATTGTATCACCCCACTTTGGCATCTGGGTCCTAACGCTGTCGACGTTCGAGCAATGCTCCTCGTGTTTGTCTAGGACGTTTTGACTGCCAAAACTGTTGAGACACCGACAACAGTGAAATGTCCTACCGTTGTGTTTGCTCTTTGAGCTAGACAGTAATCTACTCATGTTTCTGATCCAAACGTAGTGAGAGTTGACCTTGTCGTCCTCACCCTGCTCCGTGATGTGTAGCATGTTGATGACGTCCTTCGAGTTTCCTTGAATGAGAAGTGGGTACACACCCACTCCGTACTCGTACGCGAACACGTTGACACTAATTTTGTTGTTTTCGGTGAACTTTCTAATATCACTCAACGGTGTCGGGAACGAGATCCCAGTCCAGTCAAACTTGTTCGAGGACTCTCTCATAGCCTCGTCGAGTCTCTCTGCGTGTTTTCTCTTGATCATCCTCGCCCCGGTCGCAGCCCACACGAAACATTTGTGATCCTTCTCGTTTCGAACGTTGACTATGGCGTTCTTCTTAACCAACGCGTCTGGTGTGGGAATGTATGACGAGCCACTCAATGGTTTGAACGTGTCGATAAACACGTCCAACTTCTCAACACGTAGCACTCTCCAAGAACTCCCTCTCTTCAAGTACGTCGCGAGACTCTCTAGAATCTTTCCCACCATGATGTGATAGATCTCGTCCAAGTTGGTTCCAGGTAGAACGATATTTGTGAGTGAGTAAAAATGTGCAGTTGCCTCGGAGTCTCCAGCGTCTGTCCTTCTCACCATGACGCACTCTAGGTTAAATTTTGTCTTTACGCCTCTCCTCTTCTCCACCTCGTGACTCCAAAGATCTAGCGCAAACACTTTTGTGTTCGCCAAGAATGTCTTTGGGTCTACTTTCGCCGAGGCTTTTATCGTGTAGGTCTCCGAAAACCCTTTGAGAGATGTCTCCGATCTCTCCATCGCCAAGTCCTTCTCCTTGTACAAGCTAGAGATCTTTTGCTTGAGGAATCTGAAAGCCGTCGATACTCGTTTCTTGACAGGCTTTGGGGTTTGGCTCACGAGCCAATCGTACCACGAGTCCATTTTTTCTCGCAGAGCGGACCTCTTTAGAAGTCTTGGACCCTTTTTCTTCGCCATTGTGGGCACCATCGTGGGTCCGAGCCCTGATGGAATAGGTTCGTCTAGGATTTGTGACATCTTTCTGGGTGAAGGTTATACCTTTAGATCTCATATGATTTTGGTCAGAAAATCAAGTGCACGGTGATCTCACTCTTTACGAAACGTGTACGAAATGTCGTCGACGACTAGACTTTTCCCCGTTTTTATCCGGTAGGTGATATATGCTGGAAAGAGACTTAAACTTCTTGCTAACGCATTGATACTTCTAAACTTTGTCTCCTCTCCAGTGGTCACGTTTGTCTTGACCACGACCTGGGCGAGTTTCCTTGTCTTACAATGGTCGTATCTCTTCGGGATAACGATAGGTTTCATCCCCAACGCTTCTAGAATCTCGCAATGTTTTGCCCCATGCTTTAGCCTAACACCCCGCTCTCTCGCGATGACTTTCAATTTCCTGGTAGTTAGATAGTTGGTGCTTGCTTTTGTGAGTGACATGGTTTTGTTGATGCGTTTGTTGTCCTTAGATCATAATTGCCACCACCTTGTACCCAACCCACCCAGCACCAACGGCGAGAAACCCCTCCGTCACCGACAAGTACTTTTGCATCTCTGATGATGTAGCAAATTGAGTAACTTTTGAGTAGAGAGGGTAGCAAATTGAGTAACTTTTGAGTAGAGAGGGTAGCAAATTGAGTAACTTTTGAGTAGAGAGGGTAGCAAATTGAGTAACTTTTGAGTAGAGAGGGTAGCAAATTGAGTAACTTTTGAGTAGAGAGGTAGCAAATTGAGTAACTTTTGAGTAGAGAGGGTAGCAAATTGAGTAACTTTTGAGTAGAGAGGTAGCAAATTGAGTAACTTTTGAGTAGAGAGGGTAGCAAATTGAGTAACTTTTGAGTAGAGAGGTAGCAAATTGAGTAACTTTTGAGTAGAGAGGTAGCAAATTGAGTAACTTTTGAGTAGGTCTTAAGCAAAACTAGAACAAATCTTTGCGACACAGATAAAGATGGAGACTATCACAGCTCAAAAACCTGAGAAAACAAAGGACCCAAAGAGGGTCGAGCGGGGAAAACTTGCCGCGATCAGCAGAGCCGCGAAAGCGAAGAAAGCCCAAGAAATACTCGAGAAAATTGAGCAAGGTGGTGATGACCAGAGCAACCAACTCGTTGGTCAGCTTGGATACGTTGTTGGAGCGATTGGTGTCGTTGGAGTGTTATACTTGTACTACAAACGCGGTGATGAGGTCAGCGCTCTGTCCGCGGACCAAGGACCTTCGCTTCGCCACGTCGTCTCCGACTCCTTGGAGGTCAACGCTCCGACGGTGACTCCATCGTGTTCTAGAGCAGACCAGGCTAAAGATTGTTCCGACCTCGAGTCTTTTGACTAAAAACTCTCTTTTCTATAATAAAAAGATGTCAGATCGAAAGGAAATAATGAACGAGGTGTACGACACTCTGCTCTACACCACCGCAGGAGTTGGAATTAGTATGGTGTCGAAGAAAGTTCTTGGAGAATCTCTCAACGCGCCAACCACTCTCGTGGGAACACTGAAACTCGCAGTCGCAATCAGTGTTGGGACGGTCGCTGTAAAATACGCGCAACAAAAGAAGCTTATCCCGGACGACCCTTTCAAATGAGTTGGACGTTTTATAAGCTTTTGCTTATAAAACCACTTTGTAACCTCAATAAACTGTGTCGTACGCCTCACCAGGGTTGGCTCGCGGGACAGGGAATTGTGGAACGAGGAAGAAGTAGCTCACAGAGACAAAGTCGCGTGTCTAGAGATCAACCTCAGACATCCCTACGGACATGAAGTTATTTCTCCACCACAATAAATAATGAACCCCGAAGACTTTGTGAGCAATGGGCGAAGCGATGCGGAGGAGGAGAAAAACCCTGCGGAGGAGGCGACGAACCCTGTGAAGGAGGCGACGAACCCTGCGGAGGACGTTGTAAAAGACGTGGACAAGAAGAGAGAAGAACTCCTACTTTTGGCGAGCGATGGCGAGATCAAAAAGTCCGAGGCGTACGTTAGGAAAGCCAACGCGAAAACTATACTAAAGTTATACGCAGAGTACGAAGCCGACGCGTTAGAGAAGAGTACCGAGCTCTTGTGTGACTTGTTTTTGTCAAAGTTCTCCGCGATGATGGGTGGACTCGACGCGGTGGAGAAACCAGAGGAGATGGAGAAAGAACTGAAACGCGACCCTTATCTCAACAAGGATTTGAGAAAACTCGTGTCTTACATTACACCCATGATCCCGTTCCTTGGACTCTTGTCTGGTGGACTTACAGTGGGAACACATGTGTACAGTCACAAAAGCAAGGACGAACCAATTTAAAAGGGACACGTCTCGTAGTAAAAATGAACGAGCTGGGGCTAGAGAAAAAATACACGTCTGGATTCTCTCTCTTTGACCAAGCTTTGCTTGAGTACAACACAAGAACCTCAGACCGGGAAGAGAGGAGCGGTTGTCCCCACGAGTCTCGAGAAGAGTACCACAATTTCACAATGGTTTGTGTCGAGTGTGGACTCGTTCTACCGCGTACGAGGGAAGACCCCACGTACGTCCCTTTGAACCACGAGACGTACGGCATGAACAACATTAGGAGTTACAAAAGAGACTCTCGCTGGGCAAACTCAGGCAATCGTCTCGTGAGTTTCGACAATCTATTAGCGAAAGTGAGAGAAAAGATCGACATTAGCGACCACATCCTCTCCAACGTGACGAGTGACTTTTATGATTTGGAGGGAGAGTTCAGTGACGGGAACGATTCGAACAAGAGATTTTTCAACGTCAACTTTGTCTTGCAGAGGCTCTTGGAACGTTACGGCGTGCACGTGGGAAGAGAACAGGGAGTCAAAATCCCAAAGAAGAACGACAGACTGAACGAGTTTGACGAGTGTTTTAATAAATGGCTGAGCTATCATGGAACAAATACCACGACAACCTACTGAAAAAGTGGGCGGAGATGTCAAAGACCTATTCGATCATGCACTCCCTTTGCGCCCAATATTACTCGAAATGGCACGACAGACTGGGGATCCCAGTGGTCGTCCTCGGGGGTGTGACTGCCTCGTCGATCTTCTCTTCGGCTTCGCCACAGGAAGATTACCATAGGATATGGACTTATGTCAACGGTGTCTTGGCGTTGGTCGTAGCGGCGTTGGCTGGTGTCAACAACTTTTTGGGCACGGTTGAGAAAACGACAAAGCACCAGAACGCGTCGTTCAAATACACCAAAATCGCGCTGGATATCGACACGCTTCTCTCCTTTAGGCAGGACGAACGTCCTTTCACCCCACAAGAATTCATTCAGTCGAAGAAACACGAGATGCTCGAGATTCGAGAGAACGTACCGGAGGTTTTACCTCGGGTGATGGACGACTATTTGAGAAGGCTGGACAGGTCTCTGACGAACACGAAATCGAAGGTGAACACTTACGTTGTGTCTGGGGGGAGCCAATCGTCTGAAGACTCGGGGAGAGATCTCGTAGACGGAGACGTCGAGCGGGGGAGAAAGACGAGCGTGGCGCACTTGGCTGACTTTTCGGATAAGAAATCGTCAGCGGTGGTTGCTGCAAGCGAGAGGATGCAGACGATTCACAGCGACAGTGAGGAGGAGGAGTAAGTTGACCAAAGTTTTGATTGACAGGTGTCAATCAAAACGAAAAGGGGCGGGGCGCCAAGAGAACGTCTTTAACCGCTGGTGAACCACTTTTGCGGATTATTGTCGTGCTCCCTTCGATGCGTCTCCATTTCGTGTTTAGCAAACTCCTTTCCTCCACCAGGGATAACGACATTGCACTTTAAACACAAGAAATCTCTCGTTTTTGGCTTTGCGCCGTGGGCGACCCTTGTGTGGAGTCTCATCCCAGTTTTCGACGCTTTGTGACCACAATCGGTGCAAATAGAATAGACTGAAACTTTCACTCCCACGAGTTTTAGTGATCGATTTGGCATTTGGTTAAATTAAGGAGACTTTAGGTCAAATTTCAATTTCATAAAGGTGGAGGAGGAGGAAATCTCGCGAAGAGGAGGAGGAGATTCTCTAAAAGACTTCGGGTCAAATTTCGATTTCAGAAAATCGGAACGAGGTTTCGGGAGCGACCGCTGACCAAAGTTTTGATTAACAGGTGGGTGGGGCGTCATTGCTAATTAGCATAGTGAAATGTGAGACAAGTTTTGATTGACAGGTGGGCGGGGCGTAATGATGACGTCATTGCTAATTAGCATAAGTTCGGGGTCCATTTTTGAAATGTGTCACGCCCTAGATTGGAATGTGGTTTTTGTGAATAAATTAAAAAGTGAGATTAAGTTTTTTTTCGATTGGGGGCGGGGCGTCAAGAGAATAAAAAGCTCCGTCTAATTTCCCTGATAACTTGTTGGAGAATCTCTTACTCGAGAAAACGAGGGGGGCTAATAGCGAGTGACTATTTAATCAGGGTTTAATCAGGGAAAATAAAGTGGTACTCGAGAAATTGGAATTTTATGAGATTTTGGGCTGGAACTCTCATATATACACTACTCAATTCGACAATCACTTTGACTGATTCAATAGTTCGACAATCACTTTGACTGATTCAATTCGACAATCACTTTGACTGATTCAATTCGACAATCACTTTGACTGATTCAATTCGACAATCACTTTGACTGATTCAATTCGACAATCACTTTGACTGATTCAATTCGACAATCACTTTCGACAATCACTTTGACTGATTCAATTCGACCATCACTTTGACTGATTCAATTCGACAATCACTTTGACTGATTCAATTCGACAATCACTTTGACTGATTCAATTCGACAATCACTTTGACTGATTCAATTCGACAATCACTTGACTGATTCAATTCGACAATCACTTTGACTGATTCAATTCGACAATCACTTTGACTGATTCAATTCGACAATCACTTTGACTGATTCAATTCGACAATCACTTTGACTGATTCAATTCGACAATCACTTTCGACAATCACTTTGACTGATTCAATTCGACAATGACTTTGACTGATTCAACTCGACGATCACTTTGACTGATTCAATTCGACCATCACTTTGACTGATTCAATTCGACAATCACTTTGACTGATTCAATTCGACAATCACTTTCACTGATTCAATTCGACAATCACTTTGACTGATTCAACTCGACGATCGATGGACCAATGATATATGCAGCTAACTGGTTCCGTATTCATAGACTTCAGGAAAGCTTTCGACACCGTGGATCATGGTTTGTTACTTGAAAAATTGTCTCGTTATGGCATGCGGAATTCAGAACTATTATGGTTCAGAGACTACCTTGGAAATCGAAGTCAAGTTGTTCAGTATGAAAATTCATTTTCCCGTTCCTTGTAATGAATCTCTACTGGCGTGCCTCAGGGATCTATACTTGGCCCACTCCTGTTTCTTCTTTTCATAAATGATTCCGATGATACGGTTCTGTTTTTCTTTGCAAAGTGTCCAGAAGTCATTGAATCCACTCTAAATTCACAACTATCTATAGTAAATGATTGGTTGCAGAACAATCTCTTATATTCCTGAACGTCAAACAGACTGAAGTCGTGCTTAAAGTGGAAAATTTCACTATATCTATTGGTCAACAGCAAATAAAGCGTGCATGTGCTGGAGGTGTTGTCGTGGATGATAAGCTATCATAAAATCTCACATATCCTACATCGTGTCCAAGCCTGGTAGGAGAATTGGGCTACTTCGTAGGCTAAGAAAGGAATTGACAACATATTCAGCAAACAAGATCTTCAAATCATTTATTTTACCGATATTTGACTGCTGTGATTGCACTTGTGCCTGCTGTAACAGAAATGATAATAATGCTTTGGAACGTCTTCATGAGAGACGAGCCGCCAGAATTGTTCTGAAGACCTCTAGTAGTCGCCCTTGAAAGCCTCAAATGGGATACCGTAAACTGCGGAATATAAGCCCTCCCGTTTATAAGCCCCCCCCCCCCCCGTTTATAAGCCCATCTATCTACAAACAGAAATTATATTCCGGTTATAAGCCCTCGAATATAAGCCCCCCTCTAAAAATCAACGTTTAATAAATAAGACCAGTAAATAAAAAACGTATATTGATAATGCCGTATGTTAGTCTCAATTTATTTCACTAGCAGTTCGATCATTCCCAAACGTTTTTTTATTTCGCTTATAAGCTCCCCCCCCCGAATATAAGCCCCCCGTTTATAAGCCCACCCAAAACCCCTTACGAAATTGTATAAGCCCAGGGCTTATATTCCGCAGTTTACGGTAGTTTATAAAAATAGACGTAATGGACATGTTTTAAAACTAGTAAATAAATGTCTTAAAGGTTTGATGCCGCAATATTTTGAACATTATTTTACTTACAATTGGGATATTATCAATAGAATAACTAGACAGAGCAATTTATTGTATACTTACCTCGGGTTAGACTTAAATCAACGAATAAATCGTTTTTTATAATGGTTCTGTTGTTTTTAATAGTGTAGAAACAAAAGTAGATATAGTCTATCTAATGTTATTTCTAATAATTTTTTAACTGCACGTTCATTCTAAACTGTAATACTTTCTTTAAATACTTTTGTCACTATTTAGTTTTTAATGCAGGCCTCCTGTTGATAACAGTGCCTTGTATACGCTGGAAGGATTACGCCCTGCTTAAATAAAGGTTTATATCATATCATAACTTTTAAAAAAAAGTTTAATCAACGTTTCGGGGCTGCCCATTTGAAAGATATCTTGACAAAGGCGCAGAGCCCCGAAACGTTGATTAAAGTTTTTTAAAAAAGTGATCTTGATCAATATTTACATGTTGTTTAACTTTGGTGGAAGAAAGTTCACTGTTTAGAAGGTTCACTGTTTCGTAAAAAACCTATGGGTGATCTTGGTTTCACTTTTTAAAGAAAGAAATTCATTCATTAACATGGAATTAATTAAGGACGATGTTTTTAATTTTATAAGCTACACTTTAAAATCTACATTATAAGTTTTAGAACATATTCGTTCGCATCAATATTTTGAATTATTTCTAATCATTAGTCTGAAATATGGTCGAAAAAAGTCGACGAAAAGCAACTCTATACTCCCTTTGTCTAATTCCATAAATAAAAGGATTCACAATCGAGTTTAATGCTGCAAGTTCTACGTAGATAACGACGACGACAGGTGGGATACATAACGGGCACCATAGATGAATCAGCATTAAGAATATTGCACCTGTGAGTACAAGACACAAGAATACTCCGATAACAATTGCAAAACGTCTTAATGACTCGAAGTTCTCGGGCTATCCGCCAACGGGAAATCGTTGAGCTCGACGAATCACATGATGACACAGTGTTTGCAGCAATTTTAGATACGTGCTGTCGAGCGACTTTGAACATCTTGTAGTTTAAAACAACGATAAAAATAGTCGGAATAAAGGCGTAAATACACACACCAATCACCACCACAGGAACATCTGTAGCACAAAATGCACGAAAATGGCCCGGTCGCGTGTAGATCACGAGAAAAGGAGCATAGATCATAGCAGAGCACCAGATCAGGAGCAATATATAATAGGTTCGTCGCCACGTTACTATTATTTTGTACTTAAATGGGCTGTTGATGGAGATAAACCGATCCACAGTAATACCAACGAGAGATAAGATGGAAAGAATTATACACGTTGCTGCGATAGGGTTGACAATGCGACAAAAAAGGTTCTGGTCGCTTTCAATTCCAATAAGCATCCGCGCGATTTCAGTGATATAAGTTGGGTACAAAAAACAGCAAGCTAAAAGATCAGTGATAGCAAGGTTAACTACAAAATAACTTGTTGGCGTCTTTGAATGATTGAGAAAGACATTGTAAATGATGACGCCAACGTTCCCTAATACGCCAGCAATAAAAACAAGACATTTGAAGACCATTAATGAAATAAGCATGTTGGGCGAGGGAACCTGATCAGAGGTTGTGGAGTTCACGTCTTTCATTTTCACAGCTGCTGGCTACCAAAAGGATTTTTACTTGCTTCAAACACTAAGAGGATAGCTAACGACTGTTCAACTCCTCTTTGGTAAACTCCTTGAGTAGTCAGCGGAAATCATATATACTACTTAAGTATATATGGCTCACTTCAACAGCTTACGTTCATATAATAATTATAATGAAAATACTGCAATCTGATTGGCTACGCTACTCGAGTAGCGGCGAGTGACGTCCATGGAAGAGCTTTGTGTCTCTTTTATCAAAATAATTTTGAAGAAACAATGAACACAAGTTAGTTTTTACTAAAACAATTACTAATTAAACTAAACTAAAACAAAAAATTAAAAATTCGCTCTCAATTTCTTTCAGGTTATAGTTACGAAGGCGAAGCCCGTCGTTAATTATCACCTTATAGAAATTTAGAGCTCATAATCCGATAGGACGACTACCTGTATATACAGTATAGTTCCTATTATCATACAATAAATTTGTCATTTCCAAAACAGGAGGTCCATGCTGCGAAGGCGTTGTTCAAAGGGACGTGGGCACATGGACAGCGTGTGTTTTTTTACAGAAGAAGACTTACTTAAACTAAAATTAAAGTTTTTAATACACTAAAAACTATAGAACGTCTACGAGAAAAAGTAATAGACGCCCTAGTGCTAATCCATTGGTGCCATATGTTTCCATCTATACGATGTATACTTGAAAATCATTATCACGACGTGATGTGCTTTGCGAGACCTTCAGTTAACTTGTCAAAAAGGCCGAGAACTCGAACCCACAACCTTCTGAATGCTAGCAAGACTCTCTAACAATTGAGTCACTAGAACTCAGAGTTTTTCAGACTATTGATAACTTAACACTGGAAATAAGGTACTCATGAGTTATTCAGACACGGGCTTCGCACGTACGCTCAGATAAACATCAGTGTTTTCACTTTGGAAGGAAATTTCCTTCCGCAGATGCGTCACTAAGGGGACGCATCTAAAATTAGCGCTAGCAAACTCGCAAAATGAGAGTAAACTTTTGGCTTTAACGAGTTTTAGCGAGCATGAAAACATTTCTCTCGCATAGTTTTGCGAATATGACCTCAGTTGAGAAAATTGAACAATTGGAAAATTTCAGAAATGTGATTTTGCGCAGCGTGTAATACGTTCGTCTGACGATCGAAGACGCGGTAGCAACTCATTAGAGGTAGTGGAGTTGAACTGTTTGCCATTTTTTGGCTTCTAAACCAAGCGCGTCCTATACTGTTTGGCTCAGCTTTTTGAATGAGATTACGTTGCGCTAGGGGTCTGGTAAATCCATTTTTATTTCAACCAATATAAGGTCGGTACTTTTGGGAGGATATATTAAACCCCAAAGTTAATAGAAGGCGTTCATGGTGTAAACCTAAACCAAAAGAAAATTATAGTTGTCATGGTTGTCAGGTTGTTGTTCTTGTCAGCTATTACCTGAGCGTAAGTGCGAAGCCCGAGACTGAATAACTGAGTACCTTATTTTCAGTCTATTATTATCTTATTAATTTTCGATAAGCATGAGGGGGCTTTATTGGGGGAGGGGTTTATTAAATGTTCCAGTCAAAGCTGGAATGCACTGGAGCACAAGTGGTATTGTTAAACTGGAAACTGAAAAACCATCCGCAAAAACCGACACGCTTCTCTGTTAGTGACGCTATTGTTGACAAAAGTTCCTCCCCCGCAGTGTCTTCCTATAGCTGCGTCGTTTTCAGTTTATAATGTTTTGGCCGAGCCAAAGAAATAAACTAAGAGCATAACGTCAACTAGGCAAACACATGAGAGTTGCCTGCGGAGGAGGCTAGACAAAAATATAACATGTTTTACTAATTATTACTTAAGATAGGAAATACGGTTTATCAAATGATCTTAATTGCATGAATATAGCGTGGCGAAAAATTAACGTTAACTAATTCGTATTTGTGACAAACGTATAAGCCGAATAGTTCACATTTCACTGTGAACATTCAGACAATATCAGCACTCGACTACCTTGAACTATTTAAGTTCTCTAGCTGTCACATCTTGAAGTTAGTTAATTCGTAAAGGTTTTCAGTGATAACTTATTATCAAATTATCAATAGTCACTAGAAAAAAACTCTGAGTTCTAGTGGCTCAATGGTTAGATCGTATTGCTAGCATTCAGAAGGTTGCGGGTTCGAGTTCTGCCTGGAGCTCAGAGTTTTTCATGAGTATTTGACAAGTTAACACAGCTTGAAGGTCTCTCAAAGCACATCACGTGCGTGATGATGATTTGCAAGTATAAACTGTTTACATCGTATAGATGGAAACATATGGCACCGATGGATTAGCACTAGAGACTTTTTCTCGCAGACGTTCTATAGTTTTAGTTTATTAAAAACTTTAATTTTAGTTTAAGTAAGTCTTCTTCTGTAAAAAAAACAAACGCTGTCCTCATCCCTTCGAACAACGCCTTCCCAGCATAGACCAGCTCCTCCTGTTTTGGAAATAACAAATTTATTGTATGATAATAGGAACTATGCTGTATATACAGGTAGTCGTTCTATTGGATTATGAGCTCTAAATTTCTATAAGGTGATAGTTAACGAAGGCGAAGCCCGAGGTAACTATAACCTGAAAGAAATTGAGAGCGAATTGTTAATTTTTTGTTTTAGTTTAGTTTAATTATTAATTGTTTTAGTAAAAACTAACTTATGTTCATTGTTTCTTTAAAATTATTTTGATAAAAGAGACACAAAACTGTTCCATTTATGGACGTCGCTCGCCGCTACTCGAGTAGCGTAGCCAATAATATTGCAGCATTTTCATTATAATTATTACATGAATATCTAAAGTAGTATATGATCTCCACTGACTACTCAAGGAGTTGAACAGTCGCTAGCTATCGTCTTGTTTGAAGCAAGTAAAAATCGTTTTGGTAGCCAGAAGTTGTGAAAATGAAAGACGTGAACTCCACAACCTCTGATCAGGTTTCTCTCGCCCAACATGCTTATTTCATTAATGGTCTTCAAATGTCTTGTTTTTATTGTTGGAGTATACTGCAAAAAATGAAAAACTAGGCAAGATATTTATTCTTATTTTAAGATTTTATATCTTGATTCAAGATTTTATATCTTGATTCAAGATTTTATTTCTTGTTTCAAGAAAAAATATCTTGATTAGAAATCAAAGAAATTACCAATTTTCGTACAGTAAGATTTTATATCTAAGTTCAAGATTTTATTTCTTGTTTCAAGAAAAAAGATCTTGATTAGAAATCAAGAAATGACCAATTTTCTTGTTTTAAGATTTTATATCTAGGTTCAAGATTTTATTTCTTGTGTCAAGAAAAAAGATCTTGATTAGAAATTAAGAAATGACCGATTCTATTGTTTTAAGATTTTATATAAAACCAGATCCTACAATACATATTTTAAATCTTAATTCAAGAACAATTATCTTTATTGGAAACAAGTTGTAATAGTTTTTCTTGTTTTAAGATTATATTTCTAGCCTTTTTAAATGAAATCTTGGTGTTGTCGTGGATGATAAGCTATCATAAAATCTCACATATCCTACATCGTGTCCAAGCCTGGTAGGAGAATTGGGCTACTTCGTAGGCTAAGAAAGGAATTGACAACATATTCAGCAAACAAGATCTTCAAATCATTTATTTTACCGATATTTGACTGCTGTGATTGCACTTGTGCCTGCTGTAACAGAAATGATAATAATGCTTTGGAACGTCTTCATGAGAGACGAGCCGCCAGAATTGTTCTGAAGACCTCTAGTAGTCGCCCTTGAAAGCCTCAAATGGGATACCGTAAACTGCGGAATATAAGCCCTCCCGTTTATAAGCCCCCTCCCCCCGTTTATAAGCCCATCTATCTACAAACAGAAATTATATTCCGGTTATAAGCCCTCGAATATAAGCCCCCCTCTAAAAATCAACGTTTAATAAATAAGACCAGTAAATAAAAAACGTATATTGATAATGCCGTATGTTAGTCTCAATTTATTTCACTAGCAGTTCGATCATTCCCAAACGTTTTTTTATTTCGCTTATAAGCTCCCCCCCCCGAATATAAGCCCCCCGTTTATAAGCCCACCCAAAACCCCTTACGAAATTGTATAAGCCCAGGGCTTATATTCCGCAGTTTACGGTAGTTTATAAAAATAGACGTAATGGACATGTTTTAAAACTAGTAAATAAATGTCTTAAAGGTTTGATGCCGCAATATTTTGAACATTATTTTACTTACAATTGGGATATTATCAATAGAATAACTATAGACAGAGCAATTTATTGTATACTTACCTCGGGTTAGACTTAAATCAACGAATAAATCGTTTTTTATAATGGTTCTGTTGTTTTTAATAGTGTAGAAACAAAAGTAGATATAGTCTATCTAATGTTATTTCTAATAATTTTTTAACTGCACGTTCATTCTAAACTGTAATACTTTCTTTAAATACTTTTGTCACTATTTAGTTTTTAACGCAGGCCTCCTGTTGATAACAGTGCCTTGTATACGCTGGAAGGATTACGCCCTGCTTAAATAAAGGTTTATATCATATCATAACTTTTAAAAAAAGTTTAATCAACGTTTCGGGGCTGCCCATTTGAAAGATATCTTGACAAAGGCGCAGAGCCCCGAAACGTTGATTAAAGTTTTTTAAAAAAGTGATCTTGATCAATATTTACATGTTGTTTAACTTTGGTGGAAGAAAGTTCACTGTTTAGAAGGTTCACTGTTTCGTAAAAAACCTATGGGTGATCTTGGTTTCACTTTTTAAAGAAAGAAATTCATTCATTAACATGGAATTAATTAAGGACGATGTTTTAATTTTATAAGCTACACTTTAAAATCTACATTATAAGTTTTAGAACATATTCGTTCGCATCAATATTTTGAATTATTTCTAATCATTAGTCTGAAATATGGTCGAAAAAAGTCGACGAAAAGCAACTCTATACTCCCTTTGTCTAATTCCATAAATAAAAGGATTCACAATCGAGTTTAATGCTGCAAGTTCTACGTAGATAACGACGACGACAGGTGGGATACATAACGGGCACCATAGATGAATCAGCATTAAGAATATTGCACCTGTGAGTACAAGACACAAGAATACTCCGATAACAATTGCAAACGTCTTAATGACTCGAAGTTCTCGGGCTATCCGCCAACGGGAAATCGTTGAGCTCGACGAATCACATGATGACACAGTGTTTGCAGCAATTTTAGATACGTGCTGTCGAGCGACTTTGAACATCTTGTAGTTTAAAACAACGATAAAAATAGTCGGAATAAAGGCGTAAATACACACACCAATCACCACCACAGGAACATCTGTAGCACAAAATGCACGAAAATGGCCCGGTCGCGTGTAGATCACGAGAAAAGGAGCATAGATCATAGCAGAGCACCAGATCAGGAGCAATATATAATAGGTTCGTCGCCACGTTACTATTATTTTGTACTTAAATGGGCTGTTGATGGAGATAAACCGATCCACAGTAATACCAACGAGAGATAAGATGGAAAGAATTATACACGTTGCTGCGATAGGGTTGACAATGCGACAAAAAAGGTTCTGGTCGCTTTCAATTCCAATAAGCATCCGCGCGATTTCAGTGATATAAGTTGGGTACAAAAAACAGCAAGCTAAAAGATCAGTGATAGCAAGGTTAACTACAAAATAACTTGTTGGCGTCTTTGAATGATTGAGAAAGACATTGTAAATGATGACGCCAACGTTCCCTAATACGCCAGCAATAAAAACAAGACATTTGAAGACCATTAATGAAATAAGCATGTTGGGCGAGGGAACCTGATCAGAGGTTGTGGAGTTCACGTCTTTCATTTTCACAGCTGCTGGCTACCAAAAGGATTTTTACTTGCTTCAAACACTAAGAGGATAGCTAACGACTGTTCAACTCCTCTTTGGTAAACTCCTTGAGTAGTCAGCGGAAATCATATATACTACTTAAGTATATATGGCTCACTTCAACAGCTTACGTTCATATAATAATTATAATGAAAATACTGCAATCTGATTGGCTACGCTACTCGAGTAGCGGCGAGTGACGTCCATGGAAGAGCTTTGTGTCTCTTTTATCAAAATAATTTTGAAGAAACAATGAACACAAGTTAGTTTTTACTAAAACAATTACTAATTAAACTAAACTAAAACAAAAAATTAAAAATTCGCTCTCAATTTCTTTCAGGTTATAGTTACGAAGGCGAAGCCCGTCGTTAATTATCACCTTATAGAAATTTAGAGCTCATAATCCGATAGGACGACTACCTGTATATACAGTATAGTTCCTATTATCATACAATAAATTTGTCATTTCCAAAACAGGAGGTCCATGCTGCGAAGGCGTTGTTCAAAGGGACGTGGGCACATGGACAGCGTGTGTTTTTTTACAGAAGAAGACTTACTTAAACTAAAATTAAAGTTTTTAATACACTAAAACTATAGAACGTCTACGAGAAAAAGTAATAGACGCCCTAGTGCTAATCCATTGGTGCCATATGTTTCCATCTATACGATGTATACTTGAAAATCATTATCACGACGTGATGTGCTTTGCGAGACCTTCAGTTAACTTGTCAAAAAGGCCGAGAACTCGAACCCACAACCTTCTGAATGCTAGCAAGACTCTCTAACAATTGAGTCACTAGAACTCAGAGTTTTTCAGACTATTGATAACTTAACACAGCTTGCACAAAAAACCTTAACGACTTAACTAACTTCAAGCTGCGACTACCTAACTTAAATAGTTAAAGGTAGTCGAGTGCTGATATTGTCTAAATGTTCACAGTGAAATGTGAACTATATTGCTTACGTTTGTGACAAATACGAATTAATTAATGTTAATTTTTTCGCCATGCTATTCATGCATGAATTAAGATCATTTGATATACCGTATTTCCTATGTTAAAACATGGATAGTAAATAGACTGGATAGGAAACTGGTTGACGTCAGCGTGAAAACCTAGTTGAAATTCGTGATGTCACGAAGATGTCACGAGTACACAGATTTTGCTGAGTTTCTCTTCGACTTCTCCATATTTTCGTATTCAAGTAGCTATATTGAGATTCTAAAATGTTTCATCGTCTTACAAACCTGCCTAAGCCACGACCAAATGATCGAGGTAAATGTTGTTCGTCTTTGTTTCAGCTATTTTCGTTTTGTGGTGAAGAAACTGGCGTCGCAAAACTACCGTTGTTTTAGTTGAAATTTGGGACGCGTTTTTCACCGTCTAAAGTTGGATCTTTTCGCCTAAAATGAGTAATGGTAGTCGGATATTCCATCGTAAAGTGGCATTGTGATATTTTTTGGTAGTTTGACTATCATTTTTAGCTGTATTATTGCTAAACGTTGCGATTTATGGTGATTTTGTGACATCACGATTTGCAACTAGGTTTTCACGCGACCAACTGGTGCCTAAACCAATCAGCATGCTGGAAACGTCGCACGTGATCTTAGTTTCCTATCCAGTCTATTTACTATCCATGGTTAAAGTACACCGTCCGGTAATTACTTCATGAAGTAAAAACATGTTATATTTTTGTCAACAATAGCGTCACTAATAGAGAATCGGTTTTCAGTTTCGGTTTTACACTTGTGCTCCAGTGTATTCCCACCTTGACTTGGAACATTTAATAAACCCGTCCCCCATGCAATAAAGCCCCATTGCTTATCGAAAATTAATGAGATAATAACTGGAAATAAGGTACTCATGAGTTATTCAGACACGGGCTTCGCACGTACGCTCAGATAAACATCAGTGTTTTCACTTTGGAAGGAAATTTCCTTCCGCAGATGCGTCACTAAGGGGACGCATCTAAAATTAGCGATAGCAAAATCGCAAAATGAGAGTAAACTTTTGGCTTTAACGAGTTTTAGCGAGCATGAAAACATTTCTCTCGCATAGTTTTGCGAATATGACCTCAGTTGAGAAAATTGAACAATTGGAAAATTTCAGAAATGTGATTTTGCGCAGCGTGTAATACGTTCGTCTGACGATCGAAGACGCGGTAGCAACTCATTAGAGGTAGTGGAGTTGAACTGTTTGCCATTTTTTGGCTTCTAAACCAAGCGCGTCCTATACTGTTTGGCTCAGCTTTTTGAATGAGATTACGTTGCGCTAGGGGTCTGGTAAATCCATTTTTATTTCAACCAATATAAGGTCGGTACTTTTGGGAGGATATATTAAACCCCAAAGTTAATAGAAGGCGTTCATGGTGTAAACCTAAACCAAAAGAAAATTATAGTTGTCATGGTTGTCAGGTTGTTGTTCTTGTCAGCTATTACCTGAGCGTAAGTGCGAAGCCCGAGACTGAATAACTGAGTACCTTATTTTCAGTCTATTATTATCTTATTAATTTTCGATAAGCATGAGGGGGCTTTATTGGGGGAGGGGTTTATTAAATGTTCCAGTCAAAGCTGGAATGCACTGGAGCACAAGTGGTATTGTTAAACTGGAAACTGAAAACCATCCGCAAAAACCGACACGCTTCTCTGTTAGTGACGCTATTGTTGACAAAAGTTCCTCCCCCGCAGTGTCTTCCTATAGCTGCGTCGTTTTCAGTTTATAATGTTTTGGCCGAGCCAAAGAAATAAACTAAGAGCATAACGTCAACTAGGCAAACACATGAGAGTTGCCTGCGGAGGAGGCTAGACAAAAATATAACATGTTTTACTAATTATTACTTAAGATAGGAAATACGGTTTATCAAATGATCTTAATTGCATGAATATAGCGTGGCGAAAAATTAACGTTAACTAATTCGTATTTGTGACAAACGTATAAGCCGAATAGTTCACATTTCACTGTGAACATTCAGACAATATCAGCACTCGACTACCTTGAACTATTTAAGTTCTCTAGCTGTCACATCTTGAAGTTAGTTAATTCGTAAAGGTTTTCAGTGATAACTTATTATCAAATTATCAATAGTCACTAGAAAAAAACTCTGAGTTCTAGTGGCTCAATGGTTAGATCGTATTGCTAGCATTCAGAAGGTTGCGGGTTCGAGTTCTGCCTGGAGCTCAGAGTTTTCATGAGTATTTGACAAGTTAACACAGCTTGAAGGTCTCTCAAAGCACATCACGTGCGTGATGATGATTTGCAAGTATAAACTGTTTACATCGTATAGATGGAAACATATGGCACCGATGGATTAGCACTAGAGACTTTTTCTCGCAGACGTTCTATAGTTTTAGTTTATTAAAAACTTTAATTTTAGTTTAAGTAAGTCTTCTTCTGTAAAAAAAACAAACGCTGTCCTCATCCCTTCGAACAACGCCTTCCCAGCATAGACCAGCTCCTCCTGTTTTGGAAATAACAAATTTATTGTATGATAATAGGAACTATGCTGTATATACAGGTAGTCGTTCTATTGGATTATGAGCTCTAAATTTCTATAAGGTGATAGTTAACGAAGGCGAAGCCCGAGGTAACTATAACCTGAAAGAAATTGAGAGCGAATTGTTAATTTTTTGTTTTAGTTTAGTTTAATTATTAATTGTTTTAGTAAAAACTAACTTATGTTCATTGTTTCTTTAAAATTATTTTGATAAAAGAGACACAAAACTGTTCCATTTATGGACGTCGCTCGCCGCTACTCGAGTAGCGTAGCCAATAATATAATATTGCAGCATTTTCATTATAATTATTACATGAATATCTAAAGTAGTATATGATCTCCACTGACTACTCAAGGAGTTGAACAGTCGCTAGCTATCGTCTTGTTTGAAGCAAGTAAAAATCGTTTTGGTAGCCAGAAGTTGTGAAAATGAAAGACGTGAACTCCACAACCTCTGATCAGGTTCTCTCGCCCAACATGCTTATTTCATTAATGGTCTTCAAATGTCTTGTTTTTATTGTTGGAGTATACTGCAAAAAATGAAAAACTAGGCAAGATATTTATTCTTATTTTAAGATTTTATATCTTGATTCAAGATTTTATATCTTGATTCAAGATTTTATTTCTTGTTTCAAGAAAAAAAGATCTTGATTTGAAATCATGAAATGACCAATTTTCTTGTTTTAAGATTTTATATCTAGGTTCAAGATTTTATTTCTTGTTTCAAGAAAAAATATCTTGATTAGAAATCAAAGAAATTACCAATTTTCGTACAGTAAGATTTTATATCTAAGTTCAAGATTTTATTTCTTGTTTCAAGAAAAAAGATCTTGATTAGAAATCAAGAAATGACCAATTTTCTTGTTTTAAGATTTTATATCTAGGTTCAAGATTTTATTTCTTGTGTCAAGAAAAAAGATCTTGATTAGAAATTAAGAAATGACCGATTCTATTGTTTTAAGATTTTATATAAAACCAGATCCTACAATACATATTTTAAATCTTAATTCAAGAACAATTATCTTTATTGGAAACAAGTTGTAATAGTTTTTCTTGTTTTAAGATTATATTTCTAGCCTTTTTAAATGAAATCTTGTTTTAATTTTCTACAGATTTCTTTTTGAATGAAATCTTGCTTCGCAATTGTAAATCTTTATTTAAGAGTAAATATACTGGAAAAAGGGGTAATACTCTAGGAGCCACTTTGGCTTTTTCAAATGTGGGCTGTTTTTGTTCCCAACAGGGGCAAAACAGAACACTAGAGCTGTTTTGCTGCATCACGGGCTATTCTGGCCCCATTTTTAGTGCTGTTTTGGCTAAGTTCAAGGTCAAATTGAGACATAGTTCTAAATCCCCTTGTATAAGGATTGTTATGTATTTTTACGATTGGTGATGTTTTGGTCCAAACAAGGGTCAAAACAGGAGGTTTTTTGGCTTGTTTAAATCAAGAAAATATTTCTTGAAATAAGAAATATTCTTATATAGAAGATCTTTTCTTAAAATAAGAAAAAAATTCTTAAAAAATTCCAGATTAAAATAGTCATTGAAGTATATTACATTTTTTTCTCAAAACAAGAAATTATCATTTTAATCCCCTCGCCCGGCGCGAAGCGCCGGCCGAAGGCCGAAGGCCTGAGGGTGCTAATATCGACCGGCGTTTAGTCCCTTATCACGCGAGATCCAAGCGGATCCTGATCTCGGATCGGCTTTATCCCCTCGCCCGGCGCGAAGCGCCGGCCGAAGGCCTGAGGGCGAGGGTGATAATATCGACCGGCGTTTAGTCCCTTATCACGCGAGATCCAAGCGGATCCCTATCTCGAAAGTGGTTTAATTTTATATATTATTGAAGATCAACGGAAAGCACTAAAGGCCATACTGTAAATAAGGAAATTTCTTCTTAGTAGTTTAGTCGACAATTTTGTCGTGTATTATGCGCATGTCTGAAATATGTCGTTTAACGTATTGTTTAGAGTAATAAAATAGATATTCGTTACATAGCCTGCGAAGCAGGCGTTTAGGGATTTTGGGAGGGGGTCGGGGACTGGGGTGAGTGCGGATGGAACGCCTGCACGAAAGACCCATGTTTTTGGATTTCTACGTCCACCAGAGGACGCTAAATTCTGATTGGCTAACTCAACTCATTAGTATTCAGGGTTTCCTGTGAGGAAATAAACATTTAAAAATGGCGACTTTAGAAAAAACCGTGTTGGTAGACTATTTTCTTTCGAAAGCTTTAACCGACCTCCAGTTCGTTGGGGTCGTAGCTTTAAATTAAAACAGGAACAAAAAGTTGCTACGTGGGAGCTGGTGGCAGGAAAAGATGTTTTGATGGTATTACCAACGGGATTTACCAGACGTTCGTGTGAGCGCGTGATTATCAGTCAGCAGGGGAAGCAGCTATATTATTGTGATTTCTACCTTGTCCTTGTCTTCAGGTGTTTCAACAATGCTCTCTGGGCCTTCGGAGAATTCCTTCTACGTTTCAGAATAAAGAGACTTACGGTTAAACGTATTATAAGTGATGGTTTCTACGTTGTCTTGCATATGAAATTTCTTAGCCAAATCCCATTCTGGAGTTACGTTGTTCGGTAGTCAGATGTCGCTTCATTCTATCAGGGCTATTAATGTTATCGGTTGAAGGAACATTGCTGTCTCCTTTCGCATGTGTTAATACTGATTTCGTAAAGTTATAAAGTTCAAAAGCATTTCTTATTTTTTCTGCCGCAAGACCTACAAACCCGCTCGGAGAAAGTTTCACTGCGTAGTAATGCAAAGCCGATTGATTCACAAGCCTCAGCCAGAATCAACTCTGTGCTTCCATGTCTACACGATTGCTTGAATACATTTTCAAAATAAATCTTGTTTCCACCAGATGCAGTCAAGCTTTTTACGGAGTTTTAGACATGGATATTTCACTATTCGGCCGGAAGTGAAATGTTTTAATCATTGAGGAAAGCCCGCTAGTCGCTGATTGGTTGTTTTTGACACTTTTTCATGTGGGCGGAAATCTAAAAACATGGGTCTTTCGTGCAGGCGTTCCCTCCCCACTTTGCCTTTCCGCTTTCAAATCCGCCCCCCCCCCCCCCCCTAACGCCGCCACGCAGGCTATTCGTTACATGGCGCCCAACGTGGGGCAGGATTTCACTCGTTTTGATTTGATTTGATTCGTATTGAAAATTAACCGATAAGATGTCAGAGGAAGGATTCGATCGTTTGAAGGCCAAAAGAAGAGGCCACAGAGGCGTTACTACGAAGTTTTTACATGAAGCGAAGGCTATTCTCGAGAGCTCGGAAATATCCAAGTTGAATGAATCCCGTTTGAGGATAATCGATGGTTTGCTGGGAGAAAAAATGAAGATTTTGCAACAAATGGACGAAGAAATTTTATTGTTGTGTAAAGTAGAGGATATAGAGAAAGAAATTGAGGATTCTGACTTAATAAGATCGAAGATTTTGGAGATAAAGAGCGAAATCGGCTGTTTGGATTCTACACAAGGCCAGCAAAAGACCCCAGCAATGAATTTGGTATCGCTTCAAGACCAAGTGATTATTTCTAGCCAAAATTCACCGAGTAGCGACCACGTTGCACCGACAAGTCCGTCGATACCTTTGTTGGAGCAGAACATAACCCATTCGTCACAATCGTCAGTGAAACCGAAGCTTCCCAAGTTGGTTTTAACCAAATTTAACGGTGAGGTAACTAAATTTAGATCGTTTTGGGACCGTTTTGACAGTGCTGTGAATAAGAACGTAAATCTTTCTCCGATTGATAAATTCAGCTATTTGCAAGGGATGCTAGAGGGCCCTGCTGCAAGAGTTATTCAAGGATTGACCCTAACTGAGTCAAACTATAACGCTGCATTACAACTTCTACAAGAACGCTATGGAAACACACAGCAAATAATATCCGCACATATGGATGACCTTCTCAAGTTGCCAACATGTCCAGCAGACAAAGCTGCTCAGCTTCGCCTGGTATATGACAAGATCAGCGTTAATGTACGTGGTTTAGAGTCATTGGGAGTAAAAGCAGAGCAATATGGGAGCTTCTTAATACCGATAATAATGTCGAAATTACCAGCTGAAATCCGTCTTCAGATAGCACGCGTCACGACCAAAGATGTCTGGGAAATAAACGAGATATTAAAAGTGATCAAAGCCGAAGTACAAGCCCGGGAGGTCAGTGATTCTGTGAAAGTTAATGAAAGAAAGCCAGGTGAACAATTTCACCCCAGGGGAAGATCTCCATCAACCACAGGTGCATTTTTTAGTAAGGATGGCTCTGGAGAGAATATACGTTGTGTCTATTGCAATGGAGAACATTTCTCATCATCTTGTGAAAGAATAAAAGAGGCACATTCTCGTAGAGAAATTTTGAAGAAAGATGGACGGTGTTTCTTGTGCTTAAGAAAAGGTCATCGTATAAATCAATGTAGCAATGTTAGAAGATGTCGGAAGTGCCCTGGAAGACATCATCAATCTATCTGTGAATTTAATAACAAGTCACCACAAGATCCTACCATCAAGTTAAGGAATGACAACCAACCACCGCAAGGTTCTTCAACCAGATCAATGGACAACAAGTCATTGCAAGATTCTACGACGGGGTCAGTGACTCAGTGGTGGATGTTGAGACTCCACAAGATACAACTACCACATCAGTCAAGAGCAAAGCAAAGGTATTGTTACAGACTGCTAGAACACATGCTTATTCTGGCAGCAATTCAGAAGTTGTACCTGTCCGTGTACTCCTCGACAGTGGAAGTCAGAGATCTTACGTCACCACCAGCTTGAAGAAAAAACTGGGACTGCAACCCATCAAAACAGAATCCCTGAACCTGAATACCTTTGGCAATGCAAGTTTTTCCAAGAAGAAATGTGACCTGGTCCAGATGAAACTCCAAGGAAGGAATGGTCAAGATGTGGAGATATCAGCATTGACATTTGAAAGCATATGTTCTCCATTACCTGGAAGGGTCAGTTTGGATAGCCATCCTCAACTACTAGAGTTGGACCTCGCTGATTGCTATACTTCAAAGGATGATCGAACTGACATTGATGTATTGATTGGCTCAGATTATTATTGGGACATAATAGATGGAGATATTGTTCGTGAAGGTGGTCTCGTGGCGGTCAGCAGTAAGTTTGGTTGGTTGGTATCAGGACCAGTCAATAATTCCAGAAATTATGGAAACCATAGCTCGTCTAACCTAATCCTACAGGAAACAAGTTACCCCATCTTGGCTGAGGAACCTCCCTCAGAGTTAATAGACAGTTTGGCACGTTTTTGGGACTGTGAATCGAGTGGTGTAATTGGAGAGCCAATTAATGAGAGCTTGGAGAAACAGTTTTTACAAGATATAAGATTTGACAAGACCCTGGGGAAGTATGAAGTAAGCCTTCCATGGAAGAAAACACCCCCTTTACAATCCACCAATTATGAGATGTCTATTTCAAGGTTGCACCACTTGAAATCCCGTCTAAAGAAGGAGAATCTGCTCAGAGAATATGACAACATCCTTAAGGAACAGGAGAAAACAGGCATCATTGAAAGAGTTCCAATATCGGAGGAGAATGCTAAAGTTGCTAATTTTTTGCCACATCATGGAGTCCTTAGGACTGACAAAGCCACAACTAAATTACGTATCGTCTTCGATGGATCAGCAAGTGGAGGCAATGGTCAACATTCGATTAATGATTGTCTAGAGAAGGGGCCAAATTTAACTCCACATCTCTTTGATGTTCTGATTAAATTCAGAAGCCATGCTGTAGCCTTAACAGCTGACGTGGAGAAAGCCTTTCACCAAATCTCAATCAACTCATCGGACAGAGATATGCTGAGATTTCTCTGGTGGGAGAATCTAGAGGATCCACAGCCAAGAATTGTGCAGTACCGATTCCAACGTTTGGTGTTTGGGTTGACCTCAAGTCCTGCAATTCTCAATGGAACAATTCAGCATCATCTGTCGTTGTTCAAAGAGTCGGAACCAGAGGTTACCAAGCTCTTAACCAATTCAATGTACGTAGACGACTTTCCAGGAGGAGCCAAGGATGAAGATGCAGCCTTTGACGTTTATCAGAAAGCCAAGAGCATTATGGGTGAAGGAGGTTTTAATCTTCGCAAGTGGAATACAAACTCGAGGATGTTGAAGGAGAAGATAGACAGCGTGGAGAAACCAGTCCCTGCCAAAGATCAAGGAAGAGTGAGTGCTCTGGAGGTTAACCAAGGCCAGACCACTAGAGTTAAGAAGAAGGAAGAGCTGGAAGCCACGTCCCCAGAAGTTAAAATCCTTGGTCTAAGCTGGAATACAAAAGATGACGAATTCAGTTTTGATATCACTCAGATAGTAGAATATGTGAAATCCCTGTCACCAACGAAGCGATCACTGTTGAAAGCATCGGCCAAGATTTTCGACCCGATAGGACTGATAAGTCCAATTACGGTGAACATGAAGATATGGTTCCAGAAATTATGCGTTGACAAGATAAACTGGGATGATGAATTAAACGATGAATGGTTGAAGAAGTGGAACTACCTACTGGAGGAGTTAAGTTCATTAGCAAATATCAGAGTCCCAAGATGCTACATTGCGATAGAGAGAAAACCTGTCAGCCACCAAGTCCATGGCTTTAGTGATGCATCAGAGAAGGCATTTGCCGCAGTGGTATACCTACGTACCAAGTATGCAGATGGAAGCATAGATGCACGACTCATTGCATCTAAAACAAGAGTGGCACCACTAAAGAAACAATCCATTCCACGCTTAGAGCTTTTGGGAGCTTGCCTGCTATCAAAGTTAATTGAGTCCATTCGAATCATCTTCGAATCTCTTGCCTTTAACGTCGATACTTATTATTGGGTGGACTCCTTCACCGCTCTGTGCTGGATCAAGAACAATAAACCATGGCGGCAATACGTACAGCACAGAGTAGATGAGATTCGCAAGCAATCAGACAAGGATAAATGGAGATTTTGCCCCGGAAATTTGAACCCAGCAGATATTCCATCTCGTGGATGTGCAGTGAAGGAGCTGGTCAAGAATAACTTGTGGTGGACAGGACCTGAATTTCTGAAGAAACCTCTTGAATCATGGCCAAATGCAGCAACAACATATGGAGACGAGAAAGCAGACAAAGAATTGGTCCGGAACCCACCGGTAATCACGCGATCACTGCCATGTGTTTCCAAGCAACCGTCGACCATCGTAAGTCTGGAGAACATTATAGACATGCAGCGATATAGTTCCAAGATTAAACTGTTGAGAGTGACTGCAATTGTCATGAAATTTGTACAATTATTGAAGAGAGAAGAAAGCGTTGCAAGGTCCAAAGAATTAAACGGAGCAGAATTGGAGTCAGCCGAGATAGCATGGATTAGAAGTGTGCAAACCAGTTCATTTCCAGCAGAAAGACAGGCCCTGCAGAGTGATGGAAAATCAACGACTCGTTTAAAGCAATTCGAATTATACTTCGACGACAAGGAACAAATCCGTTGTCAAGGACGAATAAACAACTCCACTCTACCGCAACCAAGCAAGAATCCAATTTTACTGCCATCTCGACACCGATTTACCGAACTGTTGATTCGTGAAAGACACCAAGGCGTACATCATCAAGGCATACGTGATACCTTGAATCTAATTCGACAAACACACTGGATTTTAAGAGGAAGAGAGGCTGTGAAGCGAGTTCTTAGAAGATGCGTTATATACAGAAGACACGAAGGAAGAGCCTTTCCGACGCCACCGATGCCAGACCTTCCTGTCGATCGCGTTGATGATAGCCCACCATTCACTCAAACAGGAGTGGACTTCGCCGGACCACTGTATGTTACTCATGATTCCAAGAAGAGAACCAACAAATGCTATTGTTGCTTATTCACCTGCGCTTCTGCACGCGCAATTCATCTTGAATTAACAGAAGACCTGACAGCATCATCATTTTTACAAGCCTTCAGGCGCTTCACTAGTCGAAGAGGACTGCCATCAAAGCTTTTGTCAGATAATGCAAAAACGTTCAAGGCTGCATCAGCTATGGTGAAGCAGATTGTAAGATCAACCGAAGTTAAGAACTATTTGACCAACAAGCAAGTTTCATGGGAATTCATAATGGAGAAAGCACCCTGGTGGGGTGGTTTCTGGGAGCGAATGGTGAGGAGTGTAAAATCATCCCTGAAGAAATGTGTTGGTCGAACCTCCTTAACGTTTGAAGAGCTTCGTACCCTGATGGTGGAGATTGAAGCAACACTGAACAATAGGCCACTGACCTACGTGTATGGTGACGACGATGGATTATCATATCCACTCACCCCATCCGACTTGGTATATGGACGTCACATAGCAACTACGCCAAATCAACGACACGGCAACGTCACCAGTACGTATAAGATTTTAACTCGAAGAATGAAGTATCACTTCAGATTGCTTGACAATGTTTCTAAGCAATGGCGTAAGGAGTACCTATTGGGACTGCGTGAAGCGGCAAGACGACAACTACCGAACAGAAAGCATTGTCAAGATATATCGGTTGGTGAAATTGTGATAATGAAAGAAGATTCCACAGCTCGCAGTTATTGGAAATTGGCGAAGGTCGAAGAGTTGTTGGAAAGCAAGGATGGCGTGGTGAGAGCAGCACGGATTAAAGTGTTACATGCCCCAACCGGTGGTAAACCAACGTTCTTGCGGAGACCCATTCAACATCTCATACCACTTGAAGTTCGATGTAGAGACGGTGAAAACAATGTTCGACAGTAAAAATTAACTTGAACAATATTTTGATTGTAAGAACACTGTAGCAATGCATGCTGCAAGACTATTAGTTCTAATGTTTATATTTAGTTTCAGAACATTTTTGATCATTTGACAGATCAACCCTCGGGAGTGTAAATAAGGAAATTTCTTCTTAGTAGTTTAGTCGACAATTTTGTCGTGTATTATGCGCATGTCTGAAATATGTCGTTTAACGTATTGTTTAGAGTAATAAAATAGATATTCGTTACACATACCATGAATCACCTTGAGCCCGCAATCTTAGTATAATAATAGCGGTTTTTGTACTTAACATTACTTGAGATCGCTTGATGCACGTTTTGTGGAAAGTAATGGCGGGTGGTTTCAAATTTCCAAACAACTTGCATCAAAAAATAAATAAATAATTTACTGAGAAGGTGCAGTGTTCTCAACTACTTCTCAAAAAGATAAACCTTGTCTACGCTCCTACAACAACAAAATCAGGAAAGTAATCAGTAATCACTACAGTTCACTACAGTACAGTAGCACTGAAAAAGGTATGTCACACGAAACTGAATCTTTTCCCAAACCGAATACGGAATAGATCATTCTCGTTTCCTAGGCATACAGTACCTAAATAAATATAGCGTTGATGAAATGTAGGAGTAAATCGTCTTTACCGAAGACTCGAAGCTAAGGTACATGTAGTTCTTGGCGACTGTAACTAATTGGCAGCCGCCGGCCGGTCACAGTTTTGAAAGAACTATATATGACTGGCAGTCAGTAATCGTAACAATAATTTTAACGTAAACCCTAATCATAACCCAAATGCTAACCCTAACCATTAAAAAATAAAACAAAAAGTAATGAAAGAAAAAAATTAAAAGAAAAGTGCAACAGGGGAAACTTTAAAAATGTATTTAAAGTCGTAAGCGACCGGTCATCTAAACACTTAGTCCACTATTATAAACTGCCGGTCATATAGTTTTTCCAAAACCGTGATAGGCTGCTGGTTATATAGTCACTAAATAATTGCACTGATCAAGGCAAAAGCTTTCAATGGGCTATTCCATTTAATATCCGTACCCCCCCTATCAAGGACCTTGGAATTCTTCGGGGGTAGGGTCATTTGAGCCCTTGGAATTCCTCAGGGGTGTGTATTTTCTAGCCTGGAATTCCTCAGGGTAGACCTTTTCTAGCCTGGAATTCCTCAGGGTAGACCTTTTCTAGCTCGGAATTCCTCAGGGTAGACATTTTCTAGCCTGGAATTCTTCAGGGTAGACATTTTCTAGCCAGGAATTCCTCAGGGTAGACATTTTCTAGCCTGGAATTCCTCAGGGGGAAGACATTTTCTAGCCTGGAATTCCTCAGGGGTAGACCTTTCAGAGCCCGGAATTCCTCAGGGTGGACATTTTCTAGCCCGGAATTCCTCAGGGTAGACCTTTTCTAGCCAGGAATTCCTCAGGGTAGACCTTTTCTAGCCAGGAATTCCTCAGGATAGACATTTTCTAGCCAGGAATTCCTCAGGGTAGACCTTTTCTAGCCTGGAATTCCTCAGGGTAGACATTTTCTAGCCTGGAATTCCTCAGGGTAGACATTTTCTAGCCAAGAATTCCTCAGGGGTAGACCTTTCAGAGCCCGGAATTCCTCAGGGGTCATGAATTTCTAACATGTGTCCTCGATAGGGGGGGGGGGGGGGTGCGGTTATTAAATGGAATAGCCCAATACATTAGTATTTTAAAAATATAGTATTATTATTAACCATATATGATATCTTACCCAAAATGTCAAATGGTTATTATTAAATTATGGTTATTATAAAATTAGACTTCCACAGCATAAGATATGTTTCCATTTTCGGACATATTCTTCGCATAGTGAATCATCATGTGCTCCAGCGGAATACTAGTCAAAAATCCGCTGACAATATTAGGCGACCGCAGGCTCAAGGTGATTCACTATGGCCACAGAATAAGTATTCTGTGGTATGGCCTTTAGTGCTTTCCAACGCGGCTTCGGAAAATTTGGCCCTGGTAACTAGATATGGTAAATAATAAATATCTGCATTTGAATTCGTGTTTTGTCGGGTTATACGGTGAATGAAGATTTGAGTTCAAAAAGATCGTGAAAAGGCAGTGAAAATGCAATATATCGTCGTCCGAAGATGTCAAGTTCGTAAATCAAGTTCGTAAATCAAGTTTTATACGTGGCGTCAAAACTAAAGGTAAACCCGTTTTCGGTTTTTTAAACCTGTTAGTCAGTTACAAAGATAGTTTGGCAAACATGTCCGAGTATGTTATTCAGGCTTTTATTTGATGTATAGCATGATTTTCTTGCGTTAGTAGTTCAAAAGATATCGTCGTCTGAATATCTAAAATTTTTATAGGGAGTTTGTCAATCCAATCCAAGCGTCGTCGCTTTTTTCAAGCTGTTAGGTATCAGTTACAAAAATATTTTTGTAGGTATGTCAGAGGCTGTTAATCAAGCTTTCATTAGATATGTAGAATGAGTTCTTAGAGTTAGTACTTCAAAAGATATTGTGGTCGGAACATTTCACTTTTGGCATGTCGTCATGGCAACCGAAATTTAAAATTATTATAACACCAACCCAAGTCAGGGGTTAGTGATTATTTGAATTTCGGTTTGTTGATATATCGAGAAAGCGCCAATCAGACATCACAAAATCACTCTTTGCAGGGCTTTCGCTCAAAATTGAATAGTCCTTACATAAGATATACCAATAAATTATGTACTTTATTATAATATTGCAGAATAACAAATGTTAATACAAATTTTGAATGGCAGATTTTATACTTTTATTTGAATTAGCCATCACCATTGTTTCACTCGGTCACTTTGCAACCCCATCCACAATGGAATAATTGCAATACTTGTTAATTAGCTATATAGTGAGTACCAGTACTGGTGGTAAGGATGTAAAAAAGTACAGATTATAGCTGTATTTATACTGCAAGTCTATAGGACTAACCAGGACCAACCTGGCTGGATGCCACCTTGGGCCTGGCTTACATTTTACTCACTTTAATAGTGTAAACATACACCATACTGGCTATAACAATCAGCATTTATGCTCATCTGATATTATGGCATATGCCCTTCTGGCCAATGGCCTAGTGTGTCTGTTTAAATTCACCTTTGTCCTGGATAGTAGGCCTGGACAGTGCCAGTCCTAGGCTTTCAATGTATATTTTACACAGCTTTTGAAGGATAAATACTGTATAATGTATAATTGGGTAGGTTAACACTCACTGTGTCAGGGGAACATGTTAGGATTAAACAAGTGGTATCACCCCACTGACAAGAAGCAGCTGAAAGGAATTTCATCCTGAATTAATATATATATATATTGGTGAAATAATTAGATTAAGCAATATCGTTCTTTTGGGGGCTTTTGTCATTTCAATTTTTGAAATTGTGTTACTGGTACTTGAATACCATTGAAATACTGGTACATGAATGTGCATAATTATATAATATTAATAAAAGTTAAGAAACAGAAGTCTTCTAAAAGAATAAAAGGTTTATCAGACTTATCAATTTGGTCTAGGATAAATTTAGGTATGGAATCTTTTGGTATCTGCTACTAACAATTAGACAATAAGGAACATGCAGATTACATTATTACAGTAGGGTACATGTATCTGCTTATACTGACAATTAGACAATAAGGAACATGCAGATTACATTATTACAGCAGGGTACATGTATCTGCTTATACTGACAATTAGGCAATAAGGAACATGCAGATTACATTATTACAGTAGGGTACATGTATGTACAAGGTTATGCAGTCTCGTGAATACAATTGTACTTTGAGTAAAATTTTACGGTACTGTAAACATGCATGTTGAAATTTATTATTAAAACCATAACTGACATAATTAACTTTAATTATGTAATATATAATTAATAAAATTATTATTTAAATTAATAATTATTAAAATTAATTATTAATTTCAATAATCAATAATTACACAATTGCTTTCCAACCCTGCCTGCGAGACAATTGTGTTGGCAGACTTTCCCATTTGGGTTCTGTTCAGTACACTACCCTCAAACAGTAAGCGGGCGAGGGATTGTTGCGTATACGTATTTCTAGTAGGTATATATATATATATATATATATATATATATATATGATCAACCGTCCTCATGCGCGGCATCGGAAAATGTGGCACTGGTAACTAGATACTCAGATTAAATTGAACCGTTACAAGAGACATAGTTTTTTGAGGAAATAGAAATCCGAGTATGTATTTTGACTCGCTAATTCCAAATCTGTTTTCAGAATTGAAAACGGTTGTATATTGATCGAGATTATCATAGCCGACCAAGCCCGGACTAATTTCTAAGTACATAAACCATTTTTACGAAGGGTATTCACGTTCTCGTAATATAGTAGACACATATGTTATGTATTTTGACTAGCTAATTCCAAATCTGTTTTCAGAATTGAAAACGGTTATATATTGATCGAGATATTCAACATAATATTCGACAAAGTGACCGGGCTAATCATAGCCGACAAAGCCGACTAACTTTCTAAGTACATAAACCATTTTTACGAAGGGTATTCACGTTCTCGTAATATAGTAGACACATATGTTATGTATTTTGACTCGCTAATTCCAAATCTGTTTTCAGAATTGAAAACGGTTATATATTGATCGAGATATTCAACATAATATTCGACAAAGTGACCGGCTAATCATAGCCGACAAGGCACTAAGGTGCGGGATTGCAGAATATCAAAATATCAAACATAATATCATTTAATTGATATTATCACATTATCAAAATATCAAGTCCAATATCAAAATATTTTGATATTATCAAACCATCATAATATCAAAAATATCAAACCGTAACAATATCAAAAATATCAAACTCAATATCATTAAATTGATATTATCACATTATTATGATACATTATCAAAATATCAAGTCCAATATCAAAATATTTTGATATCAAATTATTTTGATATTATGAAATGGTGTTTTGATAATATCAAAGTGAAATATCAAAAGACTAAAATAGTGTTTTAAACTGGTTTGATATTGTGATATCAAAATATCAAGTCCAAATATATTATTTTGATATTATCAAATGGTGTTTTCATAATATCAAAGTGAAATATCAAAAGACTAAAATAGTGTTTAAACTGGTTTGATATTGTGATATATCATGATATTATCATAATATCATGATATTTTGATATTATCAAATGGTGTTTTGATAATATCAAAGTGAAATATCAAAATATTAATTGTGTTTAGACTATGGATTGATATTGTGATATATCATGATATCAAAATATCATGATATTTTTATATTATTTTAAAAATCATATAATACGTACGTGCAATAGGTCAGATATTAAATTCAACAACAGAAAGCAGGAATATATTTTGATATATCATGATATTATCACATTATTATTATATTACCACTAACTGCGCATAAAATAATCACGGTAAATCATCTAAACACTTTCATTATCTGATACATCACAACATAAAATCATTATATTATGAGATTATCAAATATATCATTGCCTCGTTCTATAAAAAACACGCATTATATACACTAATCTTGACATGGGTTGCTGTGTCTAACCCCGTAGTGGCTCCTAATTCACAAACAACTTTATTCACATTTTTCTGTGATATCAATATATTGTTGCCGAACAACTCTATTCACATTGACGGCGATAATATGGCGTACGTGGTACACGTGGCATAGTCGTGTCTTCGCGAACAACTTTACTGTTGACTGTGATATAATATGTTAGTGTT
Source organism: Chrysogorgia sp. JL179-B06 (assembly GCA_035772405.1). NCBI lineage: Eukaryota > Metazoa > Cnidaria > Anthozoa > Scleralcyonacea > Chrysogorgiidae > Chrysogorgia > Chrysogorgia sp. JL179-B06. Next base: position 3,685,130 of record JAYKKM010000504.1, on the reverse strand, counting down.
GCCTCGTTCTACGATAAAACCGTAGACTGTAGTGGTGTTATCGCGAACAACTCTATTCACATTGACGGCTATAAAACCCCGTAATGTCCGTAGTCGTGTCTTCCAGAACAACTAGTACTATTCACTGTGATATATAATATGTTACTGTGGCCTCGTTCTACTATAAAACCCCGTAGACTGTAGTCGTGTTATTGCGAACAACTCTATTCACATTGAATAAAACCCCGTGGCGTAGTCGTGTCTTCGCGAACAACTTTACTATTCTCTGTGATATAATATATCGTTGCCTCGTTCTACGGTAAAACCCCGTAGTCGCTCTCTTCGCAAACAACTTTATTCACATTAATTGACTGTGATATCAATATATTGTTGCCGAACAACTCTATTCACATTGACGGCGATAATGTGGCGTACGTGGTACACGTGGCGTAGTCGTGTCTTCGCGAACAACTTTACTGTTGACTGTGATATAATATGTAAGTTAGTGTTGCCTCGTTCTACGATAAAACCCCGTAGACTGTAGTCGTGTTATCGCGAACAACTCTATTCACATTGACGGCTATAAAACCCCGTAATGTCCGTAGTCGTGTCTTCCAGAACAACTACTACTATTCACTGTGATATAATGTGAATTGTTGCCTCGTTCTACGATAAAACCCAGTGGTCGTGTCTTCGCGAACATATTTAATATTGACTGTGATATAATATATTAGTGTTGCCTCGTTCTACGATATAATGTATAATTGTTGCCTCGTTCTATGATAAAATGTCTTCGCGAACAACTTTATTCACATTGACTAGTCATATATTATATAATACGGCGTAGAATCCCGCTTATAATAATACAACTTCGTTTTTGAGTGGGATTATAACCGGGGGCTTATAACCGGCAGGGCTAATAAGCGGGATAGAAAAACGTTTCAAAACGCAAATTTACAAATAAAGAAGATTTCTGATTTTGGCCAGAAAAGTTCAAGTTATACCGCTTCAAATTTCTATAAAAGTAACACAAGTTATGTAGCTGCCTCGATCGAAATGATCGTCGTCGTCGTCATCATCATCACTGTCAAAATAAAACTCTAAATCGTCGGCATTGAATTACCATGTGTAACTGTTTACTTTATATTTGGGGACAAAAGGCACAAAGTCGATGTGAAAAGAATACGACAAGCCCAAAATGTGTCGTAAGGAGACATCATAACGCCAACTGAAGTACTAACTATGTAATATATAGAACTGTGTTCAAAATCATTTAATATCGCTTGCATAGAATTCTTACTTGTAATAGTATAATAGTATATAAAGATCAAGCGCGACATATAAATAGCGCTTGAAATATATACGGTATAATATACTGTCTCGCATGTACTTTAACGTAAAAACCATCACAGTCCCCACTCATAAATTATACAATACTGCGATAAATATTACAATAGGGTTTACTGTTTCGATTGGTTCAAGTTTTAGTGTTAGCAGTTACGTTTTATTTCACTTTGATATTATCAAAACACCATTTGATAATATCAAAATATCATGATATTATGATAATATCATGATATATCACAATATCAAACCATAGTTTAAACACAATTAATATTTTGATATTTCACTTTGATATTATCAAAACACCATTTGATAATATCAAAATATCATGATATTATGATATCATGATATATCACAATATCAAACCATAGATTAAACACAATTAATATTTTGATATTTCACTTTGATATTATCAAAACACCATTTGATAATATCAAAATATCATGATATTATGATATCATGATATATCACAATATCAAACCATAGATTAAACACAATTAATATTTTGATATTTCACTTTGATATTATCAAAACACCATTTGATAATATCAAAATATCATGATATTATGATAATATCATGATATATCACAATATCAAACCATAGTTTAAACATAATTAATATTTTGATATTTCACTTTGATATTATCAAAACACCATTTGATAATATCAAAATATCATGATATTATGATAATATCATGATATATCACAATATCAAACCATAGTTTAAACACAATTAATATTTTGATATTTCACTTTGATATTATCAAAACACCATTTGATAATATCAAAATATCATGATATTATGATAATATCATGATATATCACAATATCAAACCCTTTAAACACAGTTAATATTTTGATATTTCACTTTGATATTATCAAAACACCATTTGATAATATCAAAATATCATGATATTATGATAATATCATGATATATCACAATATCAAACCATAGTTTAAACACAATTAATATTTTGATATTTCACTTTGATATTATCAAAACACCATTTGATAATATCAAAATATCATGATATTTTAGTCGTTGAGAATATCATAATATCAAGTACTTATATCACTTTTGATATATCATGATATTATCAATACTAAGTACAGGAAACATTAAGAAATATCATGATATATCAAAATCACATATAAGTACTTGATATTTTGATATTCCGCAATACCGCACCTCACTCGTGCCACGTTGTCATGAACTTTTTCAACATCAACTAATATATATAACCGCGTTCTTGCAGTACTGTATGTGGAGTCCTCAAGTATGACGCGTTAGTGGTGTCAAAATTAGATTGTACATTATGAAGACCCGTTTATCATTTTGGTCGGGACAGTTTATCATTCGGATAAGGTGTATACCATTATGAACATGACAGGTCATTTCATTATGATGGGGACATCTTATCATTCGGATAAGGTGTATACCATTATGGACATGTCATTTCATTATGATGGGGACATCTTATCATTCGGATAAGGTGTATACCATTATGGACATGTCATTTCATTATGATGGGGACATCTTATCATTCGGATAAGGTGTATACCATTATAGACATGACAGGTCATTTCATTATGATGTGCTCATTTCATTATGAAGAGAAATGATGCTTTGCGAACCGAGCGGAGATATGGCGGGAAAAATAAAAATAAATATGGCGTCGCGACAACAACCCATAGATTGCTTCGAGGTGTTTCTACAGAGAATAAAAGTCATGCTACTTGAAGTTGTTCAGAAATTGTCTTCTCAAGATTTAGATGAAGTTAGTCTAGATGCTATGTGTTTCAGAGGAGAACTATGACGCGTTAGTGGTGTCAAAATTAGATTGTACATTATGAAGACCCGTTTATCATTTTGGTCAGGACAGTTTATCATTCGGATAAGGTGTATACCATTATGAACATGACAGGTCATTTCATTATGATGGGGACATCTTATCATTCGGATAAGGTGTATACCATTATGGACAGGTCATTTCATTATGATGGGGACATCTTATCATTCGGATAAGGTGTATACCATTATGGACAGGTCATTTCATTATGATGGAGACAGTTTATCATTCGGATAAGGTGTATACCATTATGAACATGACAGGTCATTTCATTATGATGGGGACATCTTATTCGGATAAGGTGTATACCATTATGGACATGTCATTTCATTATGATGGGGACATCTTATCATTCGGATAAGGTGTATACCATTATAGACATGACAGGTCATTTCATTATGATGTGCTCATTTCATTATGAAGAGAAATGATGCTTTGCGAACCGAGCGGAGATATGGCAGGAAAAAAAAATATGGCGTCGCGACAACAACCCATAGATTGCTTCGAGGTGTTACTACAGAGAATAAAAGTCATGCTACTTGAAGTTGTTCAGAAATTGTCTTCTCAAGATTTAGATGAAGATAGTCTAGATGCTATGTGTTTCAGAGGAGAACAGCTTTACAGGCACTTGTCTCGTTTGGTGGACGTTGATTTTCTCCCGTCTAGCAGAGAAACTACCGAATTACTCGATTTAACCAGTGTTTTGAGTTAGCAGCTGACGTTGGTTATCGCGCCCCTCAAAATTGACCTGCTGCTCGTGGAAGGCCATCGTATATTATAAGCAAAGAACAGTTGCAATATTTCATCAGAGAAGGTTTTACACGGAGAAGGTATTCAACAAATGTTCCCCAACTCGTGTTTATGTTTGTATGTCTACCGCCGCGTTCTGGGACAACTTGAATACAGGAATATCCATGTCCAGCATGGAAGAGTTAGAGAATTTATGGGTAGGACAGACCCAGAAGGTGTAGCCGTTAGGTGGGTGGAACTTGTTTAAGACAAGTGCCTGTAAAGCTGTTCTCTATGACGCGTTAGTGGTGTCAAAATTAGATTGTACATTATGAAGACCCGTTTATCATTTTGGTCGGGACAGTTTATCATTCGGATAAGGTGTATACCATTATGAACATGACAGGTCATTTCATTATGATGGGGACATCTTATCATTCGGATAAGGTGTATACCATTATGGACATGTCATTTCATTATGATGGGGACATCTTATCATTCGGATAAGGTGTATACCATTATGGACATGTCATTTCATTATGATGGGGACATCTTATCATTCGGATAAGGTGTATACCATTATAGACATGACAGGTCATTTCATTATGATGTGCTCATTTCATTATGAAGAGAAATGATGCTTTGCGAACCGAGCGGAGATATGGCGGGAAAAATAAAAATAAATATGGCGTCGCGACAACAACCCATAGATTGCTTCGAGGTGTTTCTACAGAGAATAAAAGTCATGCTACTTGAAGTTGTTCAGAAATTGTCTTCTCAAGATTTAGATGAAGTTAGTCTAGATGCTATGTGTTTCAGAGGAGAACAGCTTTACAGGCACTTGTCTTAAACAAGTTCCACCCACCTAACGGCTACACCTTCTGGGTCTGTCCTACCCATAAATTCTCTAACTCTTCCATGCTGGACATGGATATTCCTGTATTCAAGTTGTCCCAGAACGCGGCGGTAGACATACAAACATAAACACGAGTTGGGGAACATTTGTTGAATACCTTCTCCGTGTAAAACCTTCTCTGATGAAATATTGCAACTGTTCTTTGCTTATAATATACGATGGCCTTCCACGAGCAGCAGGTCAATTTTGAGGGGCGCGATAACCAACGTCAGCTGCTAACTCAAAACACTGGTTAAATCGAGTAATTCGGTAGTTTCTCTGCTAGACGGGAGAAAATCAACGTCCACCAAACGAGACAAGTGCCTGTAAAGCTGTTCTCCTCTGAAACACATAGCATCTAGACTATCTTCATCTAAATCTTGAGAAGACAATTTCTGAACAACTTCAAGTAGCATGACTTTTATTCTCTGTAGTAACACCTCGAAGCAATCTATGGGTTGTTGTCGCGACGCCATATTTTTTTTTCCTGCCATATCTCCGCTCGGTTCGCAAAGCATCATTTCTCTTCATAATGAAATGAGCACATCATAATGAAATGACCTGTCATGTCTATAATGGTATACACCTTATCCGAATGATAAGATGTCCCCATCATAATGAAATGACATGTCCATAATGGTATACACCTTATCCGAATAAGATGTCCCCATCATAATGAAATGACCTGTCATGTTCATAATGGTATACACCTTATCCGAATGATAAACTGTCTCCATCATAATGAAATGACCTGTCCATAATGGTATACACCTTATCCGAATGATAAGATGTCCCCATCATAATGAAATGACCTGTCCATAATGGTATACACCTTATCCGAATGATAAGATGTCCCCATCATAATGAAATGACCTGTCATGTTCATAATGGTATACACCTTATCCGAATGATAAACTGTCCTGACCAAAATGATAAACGGGTCTTCATAATGTACAATCTAATTTTGACACCACTAACGCGTCATACTCAAGGGATTCGCAGAGTCGATAGAACAAAAAATCGATTCCATCACAGGATAAAACTTCTTCGCATCAGTGGCCATTGCCCATTATATGCCAGTTGCTGCACCTTGCCACCTGGACAACCTCCCCCTCCCACAAATTTTTTGTTATCACCTAAAAAGTTGGTGACACGTGACCAGCCTGTGCCAGGGCCTTTTCGACGTGGCGGGGGGTCGGCGGCGGGCGGAGATAGGCCCTGGGTACGAGGTTGGGAATACGCGTGTTTTCCAAAATGCGCCTGCAATTTTATGCACGCGCATGACAAACCATTGATCTTGTGGGGTCTCCAAAGTATTTTGGCCGCGTAGCTTTCCCATATGTTAATTGCAACGGCATTCGCCAAAGCGCCTGGTAACATATCCTAACATTTGGCACAGCAATAGATTAATGTACGGAGGTTTTGTTGAAGAAATTTAAGAAAATTCTGTAGAACCAAAATAAAGAAAACAGCGATTTTGTATACAGCGAGAACCTCTCTACAGATTTGTTTTATTTTTCACATGGGGTTTCCAAACCATAAATAATCTAACATTAGCACAAAAAATTTGGGGGTCACCAGGCTTATTACCGAAATATAAGTCAAAATGGTATATAAATGTGATATTTTTGAAAATTATAAAGCCCAACGGTTGCCATGGTAACACATTATGCTTTTGTTACTCTTTTGTGCCATGTTTGGTTATACTCATATTAGTATAAAATAATGTCAATGGGTGCTTCCATCAAACCTGCTTGCATATATAAGGCATATTTGTAGGCGCAGCTTAAAAGCCCTCGAACTGTAGGGAGCCACCTTAAATGCAGTTGAATGCAAAAGTGGACGGGTATTCTAAATTTCCTCCGAAATAATAGTTTTCTAGTGAAACAATAGTTTTCTAGTGAAATACAGTAATAATTGAAGTAATGAGTATTTTATAATTGATTTTTTCAGATCTGCATACAGTGTGCCTCAATTGGCCAAAGCAAGGGTGACAGTTATAATTTACCTGTGTGTTGATAGTAAAATGTGAACATGAAGAAAGAATTGCTCAATAACAACCGTGGTCCTTGTCAAGCGATTAATTGACCTTAGTTTGCTCACATGCCACAAAAAGTACTGCTCCAGCTGCCGTTGTCAGACTGTTAATGGTCATTTACCATCTGCATTGGTTTTACAGTAGAAGTAAGTGAATGTTTGTATTTAAGTGAGTGTTGTATTTTTTATAAAATAATTAGCCATATTTACTTAGCTCTGCAGCTAATGTTTCAGATGTTAGCATGCATGAGGTTATGTAATGTATCAGTCAAATCCAACCGTGCCCATACCCCGGACACTGCCGGGTATTTGATACGTTGATGAATTCCAGGGGTGGGGAATTTGAACGCAAAGCTTTGCTCAGCGGTTGGGCATTAGATAATACAGTAATCTGAGCCTCATTCCCTTTGGGCAACACCAAAAGGCAGTGGGGTGGGGGTGGGGGGGGGGGGGGGGGGGGTGGTCGTGCGGTTTGGGACAGATGCATTTGAATTTCCACTTCATAGCATTGCTACAGCATACAAAATGTGTTGTTGTTCGAGTGTGATTCGATCATATTTAAGCCTTAGGAAGAGAGAAAATATTTCTTATTGTATTATATAAAGATATTTAATAAATATTTAATTTCTATTTTCTTCCCTTTTCCTTATATTATATTCCTTTTTACTACAAACATATCAGTACTAGCTTATATGTATAGGGTAGAATATACTTTACATGTTTTTTGTTGTGTTTTTTTTTGGGGGGTGGGGTGTCGTGAAGTTTGGCCGGTCAAAATCGCCTTTGATCGGTCACAATTGAAATAGTCACCATGACCGGCATAACATAGTATTTATATAATAATTTGATATTTGAAAACACTGAAAATTGCTGTTGTTGCTTTCATATTTCCCCAGGGGCTGGGGATTTGCCACAGATTATTGGCCCCACTACAGGGCATTTGCACCTGCATTTCATCGCCACTGTGGGGAATTAACATAATTTTTTTTAAATGTCAAATGCTGGGGGGATGGGCATGTTTGGGTTTGACTGATACATAAACATGGGGATATACAGTATGATATCGCATTTGTATGTTCAGACAATTTTCTTAGCATTGTTCTATTAAAAGTAATAGAAAATGGCCTGGGCACTCTATATAACCATAGGTAGCCCAAATGTTGTTATAATTTCTTATTTTGTTCATTAAAGAACGTTTACCGAACGAAGAAAGACGACAAATAGCCGATCCACGAGCGAAATGAAAACTCGCCCCATTCCCCTCATTCATATAGCTACGCGCGACACAATTTACTGCAAGCTGACGTGTGCTTTCACTTATACATATATTATGATAAGGTTGGCAAGTAAATTCCAACATTCACAACAAACACTTCAACAAATGATTAAAATACTCGCAAACTACGTGAAGAACCACCAAAAATGAAACAACACTTTGAACACTGATAATTTTACTACAATATTACAAACAATTATGTTTCTAAATAATTCTGACAAACAAGAAAGAAGCAAAAGTTTCTAGGTTTTTGACCAAAGTTTTTCTGTGCCTATGCGGGATGCCATCAAACAGTTATGACGATGTCAAAAACCTAATCCTATTGGCTATCAAAAATAAACAAACTATGACGTTCATGCCACTGACAGGGGGGGTAGATATCCAGATACGATAAAAAAACACACAGGATTTAAGACGTTTCCGCGGAGGCAGATAAAAACATGTGAAGAAATCAAAACAGAAGAGATCAGAGAATTTAGTTCGGTAAGTAAATATATTTGTTGTTTTTTTAGTGTGCAAAACAAACAAGACATTTTAAATAATAAGCAAGTCAAGTTATATTAAATTGTTTCCCTTTCACGGCGAAAGCAGAAAAACAAGTAGGTTTCTGTCCCTATCAGTTAGCTTAAATATTTCTCGCGACTACAGTAATAAAGTTATTGTTTCTCCAATCCTAAATCAACGAACAGAAGAAAGGAAAACGGACAGGTTTTTACCCTAATTTTTTTTTGACTGTCAAGCTTTTAATTCATGTATTTTCGATCAGAGAACGTTTTGTACTTCTCTTCTGCAACGAAATTTTGCTCTGCACATCGACTTTAATACAATATTCCATTACAAAAAACTTATATAGGAATATAACTTTATAGGAAAAAACTTCAAAAGAAACAGCTCAATTGAAAACGACAGTTCCAACGTTTGCACTGAGCTTAAATTATATTACTTTTTTCCAAATGGACAAATAACATTTAACAAGGTATTAATGCACAAGTTTTGAATGGCATTCTTACTGCAAAACTTTTCTTTGTTTGCTGTTGCCGTTTGGTTGAACGATTTATTAAATAGTTGTGCTTTGTGGTCTAACTTCTGTTTATTAGTTCTGTACACGGTTCTTCCCAACGTGGTTTTCATGTATTGGGACTTCATGAAAACTCTGTCAGTATGTGGAATATATACTTGATCTCTTTTGAAGTTCATTTTTTACCCCGATTTACCCCGGAGACGAAGTGTTTTGGTCTGAAAATGTTCTGGTTTGTGCTTTTTATCACCTTGAGCCCTGCTGCCTATAAAGTTATATTTTATTATCAATGATGTTGATCGTCTAACTGGTAAGTTTTTTGTAATGGAATATTGTATTAAAGTCGATGTGTAGAGCACAATTTCGTTACAGAAGAGAAGTACAAAACGTTCTCTGATCGAAAATACATGAATTAAAAGCTTGACAGTCAAAAAATATTAGGGTAAAAACCTGTCCGTTTTCCTTTCTTCTGTTCGTTGATTTAGGATCGGAGAAACAATAACTTTATCACTGTGTTCGCGAGAAATATTTAGGCTAACTGATAGGGACAGAAACCTACTTGTTTTTCTGCTTTCGCCGTGAAAGGGCAAACAATTTAATATAACTTGACTTGCTTATTATTTAAAATGTCTCGTTTGTTTTGCACACTAAAAAAACAACAAATATATTTACTTACCGAACTAAATTCTCTGATCTCTTCTGTTTTGATTTCTTCACATGTTTTTATCTGCCTCCGCGAGAACGTCTTAAATCCTGTGTGTTTTTTTATCGTATCTGGATTCTGGATATCTACCCCCCCTGTCAGTGGCATGAACGTCATAGTTTGTTTATTTTTGATAGCCAATAGGATTAGGTTTTTGACATCGTCATAACTGTTTGATGGCATCCCGCATAGGCACAGAAAAACTTTGGTCAAAAACCTAGAGACTTTTGCTTCTTTCTTGTTTGTCAGAATTATTTAGAAACATGCATAATTGTTTGTAATATTGTAGTAAAATTATCAGTGTTCAAAGTGTTGTTTCATTTTTGGTGGTTCTTCACGTAGTTTGCGAGTATTTTAATCATTTGTTGAAGTGTTTGTTGTGAATGTTGGAATTTACTTGCCAACCTTATCATAATATATGTATAAGTGAAAGCACACGTCAGCTTGCAGTAAATTGTGTCGCGCGTAGCTATAGTGAATGAGGGGAATGGGGCGAGTTTTCATTTCGCTCGTGGATCGGCTATTTGTCGTCTTTCTTCGTTCGGTAAACGTTCTTTAATGAACAAAATAAGAAATTATAACAACATTTGGGCTACCTATGATATAACTTGCTGCAGTCAAGTGAATTTGTGAGAATTTGAAAGTACGGCATACTTTGATAAACACTCAGCTTAGTTCATGCAGCTCATGCTCTTGCAATTACTTTAACATTCTACTAAGCACACTCTTGTGTTTGCACCAGGTTGTGTAAATACTAAATAAAGGTGCCCTTTTCAGTTTATGGTCTTTTCATCTCCAGGCCTTTTGTCCCTTGCATTGTTTCCATATATACAAAAGTCTACAAATGGTGTAGTTTATAGTCTGTACAATGATCAAAATGGCAGGCTCTTGAGTCATTAATTGTGTCCTGTCTGGCCCAGGCTGGTTTGTTTTAACAATGAACGATGACTCACAAAAAGTATAACAAAACAAACAACTGTTGTTCAATCAATACCTTTATTGCTTGCAACTGCAGTCGTGTACACTGCTTATTGAACAACTGTCTCTGAAGTTTATTTGCATGATGTACTTGCATGTTATTGAAGGTGCATAAGCAATTGCAACATTTCTAAAGAGCCCAAACAACCTTCACTAGTTCACTTTGCTGTAAATCAACACCACAGATGTTGACCTTTTGTGTCATCCAAGCAACTCACCACAGCACCAAATAATTTTGTGTTCCTTTCTTGGAACCTTTTACTTAATGGATTTTGACTACCCTGCAAACTGGCTGATCTCCTTGTCTTTGTTACAAACAATTGTTTTGCAGATAACATGTTTCACCCAAACTGCCAAGATCGAGGAAATTTCCAAAGCACTGAAGGAGTTAGATGAGTACAATGAACAATATATTTTGTCTGTTTTAAGCTTTGGGATTTTTAATATTTTTGGCCAAGTTGTCACCATAATGCCAGGCCAATTAAAATGTTTAGTGTAAACTTACTACTGTATATATAATTCAAAATTGACCTTACTGAAATAGATGGTGATTTGTATGTTTAACCGAGTGTTTAACAACAATTCATGGTGTGCAGAAAATTAGGGATGAGCCGATTGAGAAAAATCAAATTTACCAATCCGATAAGTTCCGATACGATTTACGAGCTGATCGGCCGATTTATCGGTGGTTACCGATATTGGTCACCATAAATTATTAACAGTTGAATTTGGGGCCAAACTTCACTTCGCATTAACGAGCCATGGTACGCATTGCCAACCGCAAGCAGACTAACACCGTCACCGATGCAAATAGTGAAGTTAACATTTAGAAGGGTGGATACGCTGGGGGTGTCAATGCAATCTGATTATCTGAGACTGTTTCTCACATGTCTCTGGCTTTTAAAATGCGTTCAACTACAATCGAGTAATTTCAGTTAGAAAAAAACAACTTGCAACGTTCTACTTCCAGAAGATATTGTATATTATTGGGCAAAGATGTGTCGGTAACCAACTGCATGACAAAGTTTAAGCTATGAAGTACGAATGACGGAAGTCGGAAACAAAAAATGTTTCAGTTATAAAGAGAAATATGTCATGCGCCACATTAAATTCATTGTGGAAAAGTACAGTATCCGCGTTATAAAAAAGTTGACGTTTTTCTCGACAAACAAAAGGAAATATCAAGTAGAAAAGCGAGAATAATATTTATCGCGACCGCCGATATATGTTGACGCGATCGGCCGATAACCGATCAGCCTGAATGTTGCCGATTATCGGCTTCTCCCGATGAATTTCCGATTATCGGCTCATCCCTACAGAAAATATTACTTATTGGATTCCTCTGAGCCCAATATTACAAAATATTTAAGTCAATAATTCAACATTGGGCGAGACGAAGGGTAGAGCCTAATATTTCAAATCGAGACTTAAATATTTTGTATCATTGAGCGAAGATGAATCCAATAGGTGTTTTATTATATCGAACAAAATGAGCACGTTTCAAAAATATTAATGTTATAGAATGGATCAATGGAAGGCATTGTTTATGTTTGCAATGAACAATGTTTAGCATTTAAGGTCGCAAAACATTACAGTTAAATGTACAGCCACTATTTTTTTCGGTGAAGGCTAAAGGGGATGACTCAAATCGATCTTCACATTTTCTAAAACTACTAATCTCAATCCTAACCCTAACCTTGATCCTAACATTATCCCTACAGGGTCCTAATTAGCGCTCCAAAACAGCTGCGCATATTTCTTTAGTGTCACAATGTAGCGTAGCGTCTTGCAACGTTGCGTAGCGTCTTACAACGTTGCGTAACATTTTACAATGTATTATGTAGCGTAACGTCTTACAACGTAGCTTAACGCCTTATAACGTAGCGTAACGTCTTACATTTACTACGTAGCGTAACGTCTTACAACGTAGCGTAAAGTCTTACAACTTTACGTAGCGTCGTACAACGTTGTGTAGCGTCTTATACCGTTACGTAGCGTCTTACAACTTATAGCGTAACGTTTTACAAAGTAGCGTAACGTCTTACAACTTAGCCTAACGTCTTACAACGTAGCCTAACGTCTTACAACGTAGCCTAACGTCTTATCACTTACGTTGCATCCACGGTTAACATGGTTACTTCAAATCAGCTTCGCAATTCTCAGAAAAGAAAATCTGACACAGATTTTCGACATTTTCAAAATCGCTTCGCGATTTGCGAAGCGCTAATTCGAACCTTGCCAACCTAACAAAAAATAAAGACCAGACAAAAACAGAAAGGTCCTTTTGAGTCATCTCTTTTAACCACCCCCATCTTTTTCAATATTGTCAATTATTGTGGATTTTCTCTAATTAAATACTCTAATTTATACCATGAAAATTGAATACACATTTAATATAAATACTCTATTTTATACCATGAAAATTGTTCCCAGTTTGTCCATTTTGGGTGCATGGTAAGATTTGCTTTATTTAACAAGATTATTTTTCTTAACTTAAGAAATATTTTCTTACCAAGAAAAAATATCTTGTGTATGGGACAAAAAGTAAAAATATCTTAGTAAGATTTTATTTCTTATATGACAAGATTTTATTTCTTAATTTAAGAAAAATAATCTTATTGGCAAAATCTTATTAAGAAAAATTATCTTATGTATGGGACAAGATAATATGTCTTATTTTAAGATATATTGTCTTAAAACAAGTTTTTTTTTCTTAAAACAAGAATTTCATTTTTTGCAGACGTGGAACTTGCAGCATTAAACTCGATTGTGAATCCTTTTATTTATGGAATTAGACAAAGGGAGTATATAGAGTTGCTTACTTGCTTTTCGTCGACTTTTTTCGACGATATTTCAGACTAATAATTAGAAATAATTCAAAACATTGGTGCGAACGAATATGTTCTAAAACTTATAATGTAGATTTTAAAGTCCTGCAGCTTATGAAATAAAAACATTCGTTCTTAATTCCATGTGAATGAATGAATTTATTACTTTAAACAGGAAACCAATATCACCCAAGTTTATTCCTATAGTAAATTTTATATTTCAATAAATTTGCTCCATATTTGTACATATTGTAAATTTGAGTAAATCCATTTTTTCGTGCAATGATACATACACGCATACACACATATATGTCCCTTTGTCAAGATATCTTGACACAGGGGCAGAGCCCCAAAACGTCAAAAGGAATTGTATTAAAAACGTTTCGGGAACTAGCCCCTTCTTTTTAAAGTTAAAAATATCATTTATATTATTTTAATGTTAAAAATATTATCAATCCGAATTTTCACATTTTACAAAATGATCCTGAGACGTCAGCCATTTTCACCGATAACCCTTTGGCAACTTTTCCTACAGGTTTTTTTGTTATTTTAGTTTGCGAGGAACTTTTTATTATTAGCTCATGCACTTCATTCCTTTTCAAGATTTTGTTTCGTACCGCTTTACTATCTCATAATCCTCTTGAATATTGGACCTATCATTTCTCCCTCCCCCTCAGTCTGTTTGCTTTGATAGCAAATGATTTAACTTTTCGCATCTCATTAATTTTATCTCCCGTGACACGCTTTTGGCATATATACTAGGAGTAATCCAAGATTATGTAAGTATGTTCGACGCATGTGGACCAGCAAATGGTGAATGAAGATTGGTTTATAAACATAAAATTATGCTGTAACGAATTATGAAAAAAAGCTAATAAATATATTACAGCGTCTTAATTCAAGGAGACACTGTAACCTCGATGTTTTTAACAACGGTGACATCCCGCATGATTTCCGTATGTTATTTTAATATTAGAAGATCGAGTATTCCCGTTTTGAAACATGACTCATGCTTGCAGACCGCCAGATGAATGAATGAATGAATAATCTGGCACCCGAAGGTGAAATACATTATGTTCACAACAAGTTATTTTATAAAAATGGTAAAAACAAGGGACTGGTCTAACAATTAAAAATTAATTAAAAATCTATTATACAAAGTGAGAAAGGTCATTTAAAAGTTCTGTATGCCATCGCAGGAAAAAACTATCTTTATATCTGTTAGTACGGCATCTATATAGGCAAAGCTAGAGCTGAACGATTGCGTAGGTTGTAATTCAGTAATTGTGACATTGTGAACGCATTGGTCGAGGTAACAAATGGTTTAATTGCGAATTTGATTGTTTAATTTGGTGGAGAACTTTTTTGCAGATTTCTTCCCTCCTACCATCCAGACGGGTGGATTGAGAAAGAGTAAGGGCGTCGAAATAGTGGGTCTGGGGATGAATAATCCTCATAGGGCGCTTCTGCACCATTTCAATTTTGTCCTTGAGATAGTATGGAATACTGGTTGTCCATGTGGTACAGCAGTACTCAAGAACTGACCTAATAAGCGCGTAATAGATATGAACGAGATCATGCGGTGGAATTCCATGATCATGCGGTGGAATTTGATATAATCTCCTGAGTGTGTTCGTTCCAGTCGCTTATTATTACCTCGAGTACTTTATAAGATATCACCTTCTCTAAAGGAAGTCCATTGACAGTAAGAGGTGCGATGTCAGGTATGGATTTCAGCGGGCAGATCACCATTTTTTTGTATTTCTTTCGATTCAAATTCATGATAACAATATGAATTTGAATCCAAAGAAATAAAAATACGAGCTCGGGCTCGTTATTAAGTCCAAATCACGTTACATGCCGGAGACATTGCCTGCAGAAAGAACCTCGGATATGGTGATATCGTCAACGTATTTCCAGTGGGAAGACGCGTCATGGAGAACTTTATGGCGAGATCGTTTATCATCGCCAAAAAGAGGATTGGTCCAAGTTTGGTTCCCTGAGGTACCCCAGCATGGATGGACTCCCATTTAGAAATAAAGTGTTCTAATTTAACGGCCTGGCGCCTACCAGAAAGAAAGCTGCAAATCCAGTGAACCAGTAATCTCACTCCAAGTTGAAGAAGTTTGTCAACCAAAATATTGTGGACTATATGATCGAAAGCCTTGCTAAAATCTAGATACAGCCGGTAGCATACTCTAAGGTAGGATCTAGGTTGGTCCAAGGAGGACAGCCAATTCTAGAGCATGTGTAGTAGACAGAAAGTCGTTGAAGTACCTTTCAGGCAACCAAATTGTTGAGGATCAATCATGTGTTGTACGTCATCAATGAGCCACTTCACGGCGAAGTATTCTTGGATCTTGGATACACAGGACGTTGGCGCTATAGGTCTTAAGTCACTAGTCTATCACAGGAGACTGGTGAGACTTTTGCTATTGGGGCTATAAGGGAGTCCTTCCATGGTTTAGGGAAATAACCATGCAGCGGAAAATGAAGCATTAAAAATGTCCGTGATGGGTTGGGCAAGTTCAGGCGCAAACCGGGCCAATAGCTTTGTGGGTGGTGAGGTTAGATAGTTTCTTTCTTACTTCGAGTGGACAGATTGATGGTAGTTGCTCATAGAAAAGCAGGTAGTTTGCCAATATCTAGCGGAGGTAGATCAGTCGTTACTGATATATAGAAGGTGTTCAGTCGTTCTGCTAGTTTAACTCCAGACAATATATTCCTATTCTCATCTTCGTAACTAATCGGCGTTTTATCACTAGATTTACCAGAGATTTTATTAATAGTGTTCCATCATTTGCGTGGGTTACTAGTCTAAGATGTTGTACCTTGTCTCGGTAGTAGCTCTTCTTTCTTTGGCAAATTACATCGCACACTTTATTCTTGAGACACCTCCACTGTTCGACATGCCCAGAGTGATATACACGTTGTCTGTCCAGAATAAGTTGTTTGATTCATGACGTCATCCATGGTCTGTCTGTGTGATGGATTTTTACGGACTTTATAGGAAAGAAGATTACTGCCAAAGGCATCCAGCGAGGATTTCGCTTAGCGTCGTAATTGGCATTTCTCATGCGCGTGAGAAAAGGTAGAATTGGCGTAATTGTCAAGGGGTTTTCAAGATATTACACAGTGGTCCGACGATCCCAGGGGAGCACTACATACTGGTGAGCTATACATATGACTACAGTTAGTTATGATAAGATCAAGGATTGATTAGCCCCTAGTGGAGTCTTTAACAACTTGTGTAAGATTGAGGTGATATTTTAAATCAGAGATGTCGATCTTATTAAAATCACCTACGACTACAACACCACAATCTGGTGCAGAAGAACGGACTGTATCAACAGTATCAACAATATATTGTATTAGGTCTTTTTGCTCCTGGATGGATTCATCTGGAGGACTATATACTCCGCAGATTATAAAACAGAAACAGGGCGTGGTAGACGGTGGGCTCTCCAAGTCTAGTCTTCGTTTACATGGTATATTATTAGAGATATAGGCGTAGACACCACCGCCACTTTCAAACCTGTCTTTCCGGTGGAACGAGTATCCCGGGATAGAAATTAGGCTGTTGTCAATTGCAGAATGCAGCCAGCTTTCCGTAATAATTGCTACTTCTGTAGATAGAACTTCAAATGTGGTTGAGAGTTCGTCTATATAGGCGGTTTTCAGTTTCGGTTTTACACTTGTGCTCCAGTGTATTCCAGCCTTGACTTGGAATAAACCCCTCCCCCTGCATGCAATAAAGCCCCATTGCTTATCGAAAATGAATGAGATAATAACTGGAAATAAGGTATACTCATGAGTTATTCAGACACGGGATTCGCACGTACGCTCAGATAAACATCAGTGTTTTCACTTTGGAAGGAAATTTCCTTCCGCAGATGCGTCACTTAAGGGGATGGTGGTAAGCTTTTATTAGCCTTCTTGATAGGTCTTTAATTGTTTCCTTCATTCCTCGAAGCGCCGCATCCTTACTCCCCCTATGTAGTGACGCATTTGAAATTAGCGCTAGCAAACTCGCAAAATGAGAGTAAACTTTTGGATTTAACGTGTTTTACCGAGCATGAAAACATTTCTCTAGCATAGTTTTGCGAATATGACCTCAGTTGAGAAAATTGAACAATTGGAAAATTTCAGAAATGTGATTTTTCGCAGCGTGTAATACGTTCGTCTGACGATCGAAGACGCGGTAGCAACTCATTAGAGGTAGTGGAGTTGAACTATTTGCCATTTTTTTCCGGCTTCTAAACCAAGCACGTCCTATACTGTTTGAATGAGATTACGTTGCGCTAGGGGTCTGGTAAATCCATTTTTATTTCAACCAATATAAGGTCGGTACTTTTGGGATTAGTTCCCTGCATGGATATATTAAACCCCAAAGTTAATAGAAGGCGTTCATGGTGTAAACCTAAACCAAAAGAAAATTATAGTTGTCATGGTTGTCAGGTTGTTGTTCTTGTCAGCTATTACCTGAGCGTAAGTGCGAAGCCCGAGACTGAATAACTGAAGTACCTTATTTTCAGTCTATTATTATCTTATTAATTTTCGATAAGCATGAGGGGGTTTTATTGGGGGAGGGGTTTATTAAATGTTCCAAGTCAAAGCTGGAATGCACTGGAGCACAAGTGGTAGTTAAACTGGAAACTGAAAACCATCCGCAAAAACCGACATAGCCGCTTCTCTGTTAGTGACGCTATTGTTGACAAAAGTTCCTCCCCCGCAGTGTCTTCCTATAGCTGCGTCGTTTTCAGTTTATAATGTTTTGGCCGAGCCAAAGAAATAAATAAGAGCATAACGTCAACTAGGAAAACACATGAGAGTTGCCTGCGGAGGAGGCTAGACAAAAATATAACATGTTTTACTAATTATTATTTAAGATAGGAAATACGGTTTATCAAATGATCTTAATTGCATGAATAGCGTGGCAAAAAATTAACGTTAACTAATTCGTATTTATCACAAACGTATAAGCCGAATAGTTCACATTTCACTGTGAACATTTCGACAATATCAGCACTCGACTACCTTGAACTATTTAAGTTATCTAGCTGTCACATCTTGAAGTTAGTTAATTCGTAAAGGTTTTCAGTGAAAGCTGTGTTAAGTTATCAAATTATCAATAGTCACTAGAAAAAAACTCTGAGTTCTAGTGGCTCAATGGTTAGATCGTATTGCTAGCATTCAGAAGGTTGCGGGTTCGTGTCCTGCCTGGAGCTCAGAGTTTTCATGAGTATTTGACAATGAAGTTAACACAGCTTGAAGGTCTCTCAAGGCACATGCATCACGCACGTGATGATGATTTGCAAGTATAAACTGTTTACATCGTATAGATGGAAACATATGGCACCGATGGATTAGCACTAGAGACTTTTTCTCGCAGACGTTCTATAGTTTTAGTTTATTAAAAACTTTAATTTTAGTTTAAGTAAGTCTTCTTCTGTAAAAAAAACAAACGCTGTCCTCATCCCTTCGAACAACGCCTTCCCAGCATAGACCTCCTCCTGTTTTAGAAATAACAAATTTATTGTATGATAATAGGAACTATACTGTATATACAGGTAGTCGTTCTATTGGATTATGAGCTCTAAATTTCTATTTAAGAAATAGAAAACATTTTCCGTGTTTAGATACTGTTATATAAACACGAGTGGAAGTTTGCGAGAACGAGAAATCATAGTGGGAATACGAGCCCGTAAGGGGGCGAGTGTTTCCACGCGATTTCGAGTTCTCCCAAACTTCCACGAGTGTTTATATAACGTATGGGAACACGGATAAAAATGTTTTCTATTTATTTTATAAAATAACCCGTAGAAAGCAAATAAAATGTACAAATATCTTTTTATCAACACGTAAATTCTCCTTACTGCGTATGATGGCGCCGTGATGTCTAATTGATGG
The DNA here is from genome assembly GCA_035772405.1 of Chrysogorgia sp. JL179-B06. Lineage (NCBI taxonomy): Eukaryota > Metazoa > Cnidaria > Anthozoa > Scleralcyonacea > Chrysogorgiidae > Chrysogorgia > Chrysogorgia sp. JL179-B06. The sequence goes on along the minus strand of JAYKKM010000504.1, from coordinate 3,665,583 downwards.
CGTATGATGGTTAATTGATTGTGTATGATGGCGTATGATGGCTAATTGATGGCGTATCATTGCTAATTGATCATGATGGCGTATGATGGCTAATTGATGGCGTATCACGATGGCGTAATCCATCCATGTTATATTTAACAATTAGACAACTCGCCCTTGTTTTCTATGAGCGGATAGTCAACGAGGCGTAGCCGAGTTGACTATCGCTCATAGAAAACAAGGGCGAGTTGTCTAATTGTTTTAGTATAAATTTACAACTTTCTAACCCAAGAAATAACTTTTATTTCGCATTTTTCATGGAAAAAAAGTAAATATTCTTTCGAAATCAGGCGACTTTTTCCCCAGAGGTTTATATCAGCGGATAGTAACTCCTGCGATAGCCAATCAAAATTGAGGATTTGTGATATAAACTTGTCAATTTATACTAAAGCCTGATATAAACACGGTAACTGACCAATCACAGCATGCGTAAGACACGACTTATTTTATAAAAGGTGATAGTTAACGAAGCCGAAGCCCGAGGTAACTATAACCTGAAAGAAATTGAGAGCGAATTGTTAATTTTTTGTTTTAGTTTAGTTTAATTATTAATTGTTTTAGTAAAAACTAACTTATGTTAATTGTTTCTTTAAAATTATTTTGATAAAAGAGACACAAAACTCTTCCATATATGGACGTCACTCGCCGCTACTCGAGTAGCTTAGTCAATAATATTGCAGCATTTTCGTTATAATTATTACATGAATGTCTAAAGTAGTATATGATCTCCACTGACTACTCAAGGAGTTGAACATTCGCTAGCTATCGTCTTGTTTGAAGCAAGTAAAAATCGTTTTGGTAGCCAGAAGTTGTGAAAATGAAAGACGTGAACTCCACAACCTCTGATCAGGTTCTCTCGCCCAACATGCTTATTTCATTACTGGTCTTCAAATGTCTTGTTTTTATTGTTGGAGTATTAGGCAACGTTGGCGTCATCATTTACAATGTCTTTCTCAATCACCCAAAGACGCCAACAAGTTATTTTGTAGTTAACCTTGCCATCACTGATCTTTTAGCCTGCTGTTTTTTGTACCCAACTTCTATCACTGAAATCGCGCGGATGCTTATTGGAATTGAAAGTGACCAGAACCTTTTTTGTCGCATTGTCAACCCTATCGCAGCCACATGCATAATTCTTTCCATCTTATCTCTCGTTGGTATTACTGTGGATCGGTTTATCTCCATCAACAGCCCATTTAAGTACAAAATAATTGTAACGTGGCGACGAACCTATTATATATTGCTCCTGATCTGGTGCTCTGCTATGATCTATGCTCCTTTTCTCGTGATCTACACGCGACCGGGCGATTTTCGTGCGTCTTGTGTTACAGATGTCCCCGTGGTGGTGATTGGTGTGTGTATTTACGCCTTTATTCCGACTATTTTTATCGTTGTTTTAAACTACAAGATGTTCAAAGTCGCTCGACAGCACGTACATAAAATTGCTGCAAACACTGTGTCATCATGTGATTCGTCGAACTCAACGATTTCCCGTTGGCGGATGGCCCGAGAACTTCGAGTCATTAAGACGTTTGCAATTGTTATCGGAGTATTCTTGTGTCTTGTACTCGCAGGTGCAATATTAATAATGCTGATTAATCTATGGTGCGCCTCATGTCTCCCACCTGTCGTCGTCGTTATTACTTATCTACGTAGAACTTGCAGCATTAAACTCGATTGTGAATCCTTTTATTTATGGAATGAGACAAAGGGAGTATAGAGTTGCTTTTCGTCGATTTTTTTCGACCATATTTCAGACTAATAATTAGAAATAATTCAAAACATTGGTGCGAACGAATATGTTCTAAAACTTATAATGTAGATTTTAAAGTCCAGCTTATGAAATAAAAACATTCGCTCTTAATTCCATGTGAATGAATGAATTTATTACTTTAAATATAATATTTCAATAAATTTGCTCCATATTTGCACATATTGTAAATTTGAGTAAATCCATTTTTTCGTGCAATGATACATACACGCATACACACATATATGTCCCTTTGTCAAGATATCTTGACACAGGGGCAGAGCCCCAAAACGTCAAAAGGAATTGTATTAAAAACGTTTCGGGAACTAGCCCCTTATTTTTAAAGTTAAAAATATCATTTATATTATTTTAATGTTAAAAATATTATCAATCGGAATTTTCACATTTTACAAAATGATCCTGAGACGTCAGCCATTTTCACCGATAACCCTTTGGCAACTTTTCCTACAGGTTTTTTTGTTATTTTAGTTTGCGAGGAACTTTTTATTATTAGCTCGTGCATTTCATTCCTTTTCAAGATTTTGTTTCGTACCGCTTTACTATCGCATAATCCCCTTGAATATTGGACCTATCATTTCTCCCTCCCCCTCAGTCTGTTTGCTTTAATAGCAAATGATTTAACTTTTCGCATCTCATTAATTTTATCTCCCGTGACGCCCTATTGGCATATATACTAGGAGTAATCCAAGATTATGTAAGTGCGTTCGACGCATGTGGACCCGCAAATGGTGAATGAAGATTGGTTTATAAACATAAAATTATGCTGTAACGAATTATGAAAAAAAAAGCTAATAAATATATTACAGCGTCTTAATTCAAGGAGACACTGTAACCTCAATGTTTTTAACAACGGTGACATATCCCGCATGATTTCCGTATGTTATTTTAATATTAGAAGAGAATTCGCGTTTTGAAACATGACTGCTTGCAGACCACCAGATAAATGAATGAATGAATAATCTGGCACCCGAATGTGAAATACATTATGTTCACAACAAGTTATTTTATAAAAATGGTAAAAACAAGGGACTGGTCTAACAATTAAAAATTAATTAAAAATCTATTATACAAAGTGAGAAAGGTCATTTAAAAGTTCTGTATGCCATCGCAGGAAAAAACTATCTTTATATCTGTTAGTACGGCATCTAGGCAAAGCTAGAGCTGAACGATTGCGTGTATAGTTCAGTAATTGTGACATTGTGAACTCATAGGTCGAGGTAACAAATGGTTTAATTGCGAATTTGATTGTTTAATTTGGTGGAGAACTTTTTTGCAGATTTCTTCCCTCCTACCATCCAGACGGGTGGATTGAGAAAGAGTAAGGGCGTCGAAATAGTGGGTCTGGGGATGAATAATCCTCATAGGGCGCTTCTGCACCATTTCAATTTTGTCCTTGAGATAGTATGGAATACTGGTTGTCCATGTGGTACAGCAGTACTCAAGAACTGACCTAATAAGCGCGTAATAGATATGAACGAGATCGTGCGGTGGAATTCCAGTTCGCTTTAACACCCTCAATATATACAGTCTCTTTGAAGCCTTTGATATAATCTCCTGAGTGTTTTCGTTCCACTTTAGCGTGTCGCTTATTATTACCCCGAGTAATTTATAAGATATCACCTTCTCTATATAGGAAGCCCATTGACAGTAAGAGGTGCGATGTCAGGTATGGATTTCAGCGGGCAGATCACCATTTTTTGGTGGGGTGGGCCCGGGATAACAATATGAATTTGAATCCAAAGAAATACAAAAATAAAAATACGAGCTGGGGCACGTTATTAGGTCCAAATCACGTTACATGCCGGAGACATTGCCTGCAGAAAGAACCTCGGATATGGTGATATCGTCAACGTATTTCCAGTGGGAAGATGCGTCATGGAGAACTTTGTGGCGAGATCGTTTATCATCGCCAAAAAGAGGATTGGTCCAAGTTTGGTTCCCTGAGGTACCCCAGCGTGGGTGGACTCCCATTTAGAAATAAAGTGTTCTAATTTAACGGCCTGGCGCCTACCAGAAAGAAAGCTGCAAATCCAGTGAACCAATAATCTCACTCCAAGTTGAAGAAGTTTGTCAACCAAAATATTGTGGACTATATGATCGAAAAACTTGCTAAAATCTAGATACAGCCGGTAGCATACTCTAAGGTAGGATCTAGGTTGGTCCAAGGAGGACAGCCAATTCTCAAGCATGTCTAGTAGACAGAAAGTCGTTGAAGTACCTTTCAGGTATAACCAAATTCTTGAGGATCAATCATGTGTTGTACGTCATCAATGAGCCACTTCACGGCGAAGTCTTCTTGGATCTTGGATACACAGGACGTTAGCGCTATAGGTCTTAAGTCACTAGTCTATCACAGGAGACTGGTGAGACTTTTGCTATTGGCGCTATAAGGTCGTCCTTCCATGGTTTAGGGAAATAACCAGCGGAAAATGAAGCATTAAAAATGTCCTTGATGGGTTGGGCAAGTTCAGGCGCAAACCGGGCCAATAGCTTTGTAGGTGGTGAGGCTAGATAGGTTCTTGCTTATAGTGGACAGATTGATGGTAGTTGCTCATAAGCAGGTAGAAAAGCAAGTAGTTTGCCAATATCTAGCGGAGGGAGATCAGCCGTTACTGATATATAGAAGGTGTTAAATCTTTCTGCTAGTTTAGCTCCAGACAGGATATTCTCATCTTCGTAACTAATCGGCATTTTATCACTAGATTTACCAGAGATTTTATTAATAGTGTTCCACCATTTGCGTGGGTTACTAAGATGTTGTACCTTGTCTCGGTAGTAGCTCTTCTTTCTTTGGCAAATTACATCGCACACTTTATTCTCGAGACACCTCCACTGTTCGACATGCCCAGAATGATATGCACGTTGTCTGTCCAGAATAAGTTGTTTGATTCATGACGTCATCCATGGTCTGTCTGTGTGATGGATTTTTACGGACTTTATAGGAAAGAAGATTACTGCCAAAAGCATCCAGCGAGGATTTCGCATGGCGTCGTAATTGGTATTTCTTATGCGCGTGAGAAAAGGTAGAACTGGTGTAATTGTCAAGGGGTTTTCAAGATATTACACAGTGGTCCAACGATCCCAGGGGAGTACTACATACTGATGAGCTGTACATATGACTACAGTTAGTTATGATAAGATCAAGGATTGATGAGCCCCAAGATTGAGGTGATATTTTAAATCAGAGATGTCAAACTACAACACTACAATCTGGTGAAGAAGAACGGACTGTATCAACAGTATCAACAATACATTGTATTAGGTCTTTTTGCTCCTGGATGGATTCATCTGGAGGACTATATTATACTCCGCAGATTATAAAACAGAAACAGGGCGTGGTAGACGGTGGGAGCGTAGCCAAACCAAACTCGAATGGGGGGCTCTTCAAGTTTAGTCTTTGTTTACATGGTATATTATTAGAGATATATGCGTAGACACCACCGCCACGACTTTCAAACCTGTCTTTCCGGTGCAACGAGTATCCCGGGATGGAAAGTAGGCTGTTGTCAATTCCAAATTGAGTATTGATAACTTAACAAAGCTTGAACAAAAAATTACCTTAACGACTTAACTAACTTCAAGCTGCGACTATACCTAACTTAAATAGTTAAAGGTAGTCGAGTGCTGATATTGTCTAAATAAATGTTCACAGTGAAATGTGAACTATTGCTTACGTTTGTGACAAATACGAATTAGTTGATGTTACTTTTTTCTCCATGCTATTCATGCATGAATTGGGCTGAGCGCCAAGATGGCTGCCACGAATTTTTACGCCCTCAAGTTTGTAGTTTCATCACTGTGTTTCCTGTTACTTCTTGCTGTAAAATCCAAAGTTTTTTACAAACAGCGTTGCTATCGTCTTTGTGAACTTTCTTTGGTCAATTGAAACCGTGTTTGGCTTAGAAACAACTTCATCTGGAGGCGGATATCGTTTGGTCGTAAACGTGGTCATACATCTTTATATAAATGGTACAAGCATGGATATACAATATACATCTCTTGGATTTCCGAGCCATGGACCTCAATTGGATATTACTATTCATATGGATGTTTCGTTAAATCCTGGCCCTTCGAAATCACCAAATGACTTGGCAGCTGGGTTTAATAAAAATAATCTAGAACGACTAGAAGTCTATTCATTTCATGGTTTGCCGATCATAAGGTATTCAACGGCCCAATTTTTTAATATTCGCTTTCTTTGCCGAAAATCAGTTGCTTCATCTAGTCTGTTATCATCTCTAAAATCTAATGGAATTTTGAAGAAGTTTCGAGGGAAACGAGCTGGTAAACGTAGAATTCCTGTTAGAATATCTCACAGATCATCTCCGAAAGGTTTATGCAAATTTTCTCCAAGTTGTTGTTTTCGCATTCCTGTGCGAAGAAATATTATCCTTAACAATCCGATGGTGATTTATTCTTCTCTACCAGCCGTGTTTTTATCTAATTCACGATCACTCCTGAACAAGATTGACGAAATTTCATCTGTGGTCAATAATTGTTCTGCCGACGTTGCAGCCTTTACAGAAACATGGCTGTCATCGAACATATGTGACTGTTTGGTTGACCTTGATGGCTTCTCTCTTGTGAGGCGAGACAGGTCTGATGGCAGACGAGGAGGAGGCGTATGTGTCTATGTGAAGGATCGACTACCATTTTCCAATATTAAGGAGTGTTTAAACGATCAATTTGAAACGTTATGGCTCTTGCTCAAACCACATCGTCTTCCTCGAGGCCTCAATGTAATTATTCTCGGCGCTGTTTATCATCCGCCCGGTAATGATGATAATGCTCTTACTGATTATATTACAAACTCGCTTGATTCCATTCTTACTTCACACCCTAACGCTGGTATTATTTTAGTCGGATACTTCAACCAATTTGATCATCGACAGTTGAGTCGTCGGTTTAACCTTAAACAGATTGTCAACCAAGCGACCAGAGGCAATAATATTTTGGATAAAATATTTACCAATATTCCCAAATATTATGATTGTCCCAAAATTATGGCCCCCGTTGGTTTCTCTGACCATAATTCAGTCATGGTAAATCCTCGATCTCATTCACATCTTTATTCAAGAGAATTTCGTTTGGTTAGGGACTCTTGCCCAGTCAATCGCAGGCAACTCAGTGTCCAGCTTTCTCAAATCAACTGGTCTCCATTATTTCATCTGAATAGTTGTGACGACCAACTTCAGTATTTTTCTGTGACCCTGAATTCTCTCATTGCTCAATTCTTACCAACCAAACGTGTTAAAACCTCCTGTAATGACAAACCTTGGATTTCCTCTGAGATTAAAACCCTAATTGCCAAAAGACAGTCTGCATGGTCAAAGGGTAATCATTTCTTATTTCGTATTTTACGAAATAAGGTGAACGTTCTCTGCAAAAAATCACGCCTCTCTTACTATAATGGGAATGTATCTGGACTGAATCAGTCAAATCCGCGTAAATGGTGGTCTGTAGTTAAAAAGATGGCTGGCTTATCTACTTCCAATTCTGTGTCTTCTTTGATTTATGATAACATTTCTTATTCTGGCACCTCTCTAGCAAATTTATTCAATCAGAAATTTGCTGCTGTTTCTTCTTCCCTTCCTCCGTTGGAATGGTCACCAATTCAAATTGACGGGATCCCAGACGAATTCATTATTTCAACCAGTGACGTCGAAAAAGCTCTACGGTCTTCTAATCCGTATTCGGCTCAAGGCCCTGATCAAATCCCTGCGTGGTTACTATATGAGAACGCATCCCACCTTTGCCTTCCTATCTGTTCCATATTCAACGCCTCTATTCGAGAAGGCTATGTTCCACTCACTTGGAAGTCCGCCAATGTCACACCAATACCGAAGACCTCACCATCTCTCGATATCGACTCCGACTTTCGACCAATCTCGCTCACTCCTATTATGAGTAAAATCCTCGAAACCTTCCCTTTTAAGTGGCTCCTAAACTCAACTATAGATTCTATTAACCCCCTGCAATTTGGATCACTAAAGGGCTCAAGTACAACCATGGCTCTTATTCACCTTCTTCACAAATGGTACGAAGCTTTAGATAAGCCAGGGGTGTACCTTCGCATATGTTGTCTAAGGCGTTCGACCGCATAAACCATAACATTTTAATGAAAAAATTGGGTCAAATGGAGGTTCATCCTGTCCTTCTTAATTGGATTGCTAGCTTCTTATCTAACAGAATCCAAAGTGAAAATTGGTTCTGACATTTCCAACTGGGAGTCCATTTCCGCGGGGGTCCCTCAAGGAACTAAACTCGGTCCACTTCTATTTCTGATTATGATTAATGATTTGACTTGCTCCGAAAACTTGATCAAATATGTTGATGATTCCACTACATGGGAGATCTTAACGAAAAACTCGACGTCATCTATTCCATCTAATATATTATTGTGTGAAGATTGGTCAATTCGTAACAATATGTTGCTTAATCCCAAGAAAACGAAAGAATTAATGGTTAGTTTTATGGCAAATCCACCTAGACCATCGCCTATTGTGATTGATGGTAAATCAGTCGTACTCGTTAAAGAAGTTAAGTTACTTGGAGTGCTAATTTCCCATGATCTTAAATGGAATCTCCATGTTGATTCAATATGTAAAAAGGCATCGAAACGTTTATTTGCTATTCGTCTACTTAAAAGAAATATCTTCCCAACAGACGTCCTAATTACTGTCTATTGCACATGTGTTCGTCCAATAGTCGAGTATGCATGTGAGGTGTGGCATAGTTCCCTCCCTGTTTACCTGAGTGATCAACTTGAAACCCTTCAACGACGAGCTCTTCGTATTATTTTCCCAAATTCAACATATTTGGAAGCTATGTCGAGTGCTAATATCCCTACGTTATTTGATCGTCGATGCCAACTTTCCAATCAACTCTTCCATAAGATGCTTAACTCGACACATGAACTAAACCATCTGCTACCAAGCGCAAGAATTAATAAATACAACCTACGTAATCCGACTCCCTTTGAAACACCTAAATGCAAGACGGAACGCTTCAAAAAAAGCTTTATTCCATCAGCCATCAAAGTTTTCAATTCACGCTGACCATAAGGAACGTTGTACGATTTCTACGTTAAATCTTATTCACTTGTTTTTTTCTCACTTGTAATACCACAGTAATTCAACTTTTGTTGCAAATGTGCTAATTCAATAAAATCTTATCTTAAACTCTTATCTTAAATGAATTAAGATCATTTGATAAACCGTATTTCCTATGTTAAAGTACACCGGTAATTACTTCATAAAGTAAAAACATGTTATATTTTTGTCAACAATACCGTCACTAATAGAGAATCGGCTATGTCGGTTTGGGGGATGGTTTTCAGTTTCGGTTTTAATTTCTTAACACTTGTGCTCAAGTGTATTTCAGCTTTGACTTGGAACATTTAATAAACCGCTATTATAAAGCCGCCTTGCTTATCGAAAATTAATAAGATAATAATAGACTGGAGATAAGGTACTCAGTTATTCAGTCTCGGGCTTCGCACGTACGCTCAGATAAACATCAGTGTTTCAACTTTGGAAGCCCCCTTGCTTATCACGGAAAATTAATATAAGATAATCCCCTCGCAAGCGAGGGTGATAATCTCGCCGCGGCAGGAGTAAAGTGGTAGGTCCAACTCCTTATAAGCAGGTAAAATGTCGTTTTGGGTGATCCGTTTGAATCCGACACATAAGCAGGTTTTTACGAAGTGTATGCATGTTTGCGTAGATAATAGGCACGTATGTTATGTACTTGGACTAGGCAATTCTAAATCTGTTTTCAGAATTGAAAACGGTTAAATATTGATCGAGATAACGTTCAAATAATATACGACGAAGTGACCGGCTTATAGTCGACTAATTTCTAAGTACATAAACCGTTTTTACGAATGGTATTCACGTTCTCGTAATATAGTAGACACGTATGCTATGTATTTTGACTCGTTAATTCCAAATCTGTTTTCAGAATTGAAAACGGTTAAATATTGATCGAGATAATGTTCAAAATAATATTGACCGGCTTATAGCGAGTAAAGCCGACTAATTTCTAAGTACATAAACCGCGTTTTTACGAAGGGTACTCACGTTCTCGTAATATAGTAAACACGTATGTTATGTATGTTGACTCGCTAATTCCAAATCTGTTTCCAGATTTTAAATCGGTTAAATATTGGCCGAGATAACTTTCAAACATTTCTTCGACGAAACGGGCTTTTGCAAATTGAGAATTTTTGCAAAACACAAATACACGGCCACGGCGTGCAAGATCTGGGCACAATGGATGGGGAAAATCCCGTAGGGGAGATAGAAAAGGCGGGCGAGGGAATTATTGCGGATTCGTATTTATAGACTGGAAATAAGGTACTCAGTTATTCAGACTCCGGCTTCGCACGTACGCTCAGGTAAACATCAGTGTTTCCACTTTGGAAGGAAATTTCCTTCCGCAGATGCGTCACTAGGGGGGAGGGGTAAGATATTATTAGTCTAATTTGCAATAGGTCTTTGTTTCCTTCATTGCCACAGAGTGCCCATCTCTGATTTATTATTTTTATTAATTTTTTTTTTTCTAAATATGTGAGAATGCTAGAAATCGCCATTGTTGTGTATTAAAAATCGTCATTATTGTGTCTCAATTAGTATGCTTAATGTCAATCTCGTTCCCAGAGCCTCCGCCGCGCCACGCAAACGGAGGCTCTGGGATAATCCACACCGGAAGTATTTTGATTGGTTAACTAAAGATTGCTTTTAATTAGATTAACTCTTAATATTTACGCGAGTGTTTCACTGTTTCGTTCGGTATTGTACTTCGTTCTTTAATATTACGTTCTTATGGCAGAGTTTACACCAAAAAAGTTATCTTCGGACAAACTTTTAGTCGTGTTTCCAGAAAAGCTCAAAAAAACTAGTCCACGTTTAAATAGATTGATATTCTACGCGAAATGCAAGAGAGGCGCCTGGTCTAAACGTTAAAGAAGACTCTCAAGTCGCATAATCCAGAGAGTTATCCATCCATGGTGCAAAAAATTGCCTCAGTTATTCTTGGCTCAGGAAATGCGACCAAAAAGTATCTTGATTTCTACAACTAAATCATCGGACGTAGTGTTTATATTGCAGAACAGAAACGAGAATACAAGCCATCGAGAATCAAAACAAAGATTGATCAAAGATTTTCCCACGCCTCGCCACAGGCGAGGCCACAGGGAGCCGTAACGTCTATTAGTTAAGCGAGTTTAACGGTAAATCGGGTTTATTTGGTATTTTTTGCACAATAATTGTATTAAATTGCTATTAAAATGTTCTTACTTGTTAATTTTGTCGACAATCAGGACAAATTACAGGCAACCAGAGGGCAACCCAGTCAACGGCCTTCCGTATTGATGTAAACACTGATTCGATGCCTTTCTGGTCTGGTTGCCTGTAATTTGTCCTGATTGTCGACAAAATGAACAAGTAAGAACATTTTAATAGCGATTTAATACAATTATTGTGTAAAAAATACCGAATAAACCCGAACTAATCGACGCGTAAACTTGTATATAGCGTCAGGTGTGTCTTGGTCGTTTATAAAAATATGTTACCGTTAATTTTTGTGCTGTCAAGTCTTTTATTGTTTGAAGTTTCAACAATCAGCCAACACCTCGATAAACATTTCTTTGTGTATTTATTAATACCTTTTTGATTTCATTGCCGCGAGTTACATAAATTCTAAAATCATATTCTTTTCTGTCCCAAATCCCAATTGGTTGCTAATTTAAACACCAGACAACAACTTTTTTCACCTCTGAAGAGATCCTCGAGAGTTATTAACGTGTTTAGGGAAGATTCTTACGGTGGCCCAGAGGTGCAATACACAAACGCAAAAGAGAATACACAAACGCAAAAGAGAATACACAAACGCAAAAGAGAATACACAAACGCAAAAGACAATACACAAACGCAAAAGACAATACACAAACGCAAATTGAGAATACACAAACGCAAAAGAGAATACACAAACGCAAAAGACAATACACAAACGCAAAAGACAATACACAAACGCAAAAGAGAATACACGAACGCAAAAGAGAATACACGAACGCAAAAGACAATACACAAACGCAAAAGACAATACACAAACGCTGAAACGCAAAAGAGAATACACAAACGCAAAAGAGAATACACAAACGCAAAAGAGAATACACAAACGCAAAAGAGAATACACAAACGCAAATTGAGAACCATTCGTAGCGCGGGCTCAAGATTGAAGACCTGACTGGGTAGGTACTTTATCTGACCTCCATTATAGTGTATCATAATAACTGATGTAACCATGTATACTCTTAAGCCTCTTTACTCTACTTAGCCCTCCTTAGCCATCCTTAGGCCTCCTTAGGCATACTTAACCCTCCTTATAGGCATACTTAGCCCTCCTTAGGCATACTTAGCCCTCCTTAGCTATCCTTAGGCAGCCATCCTTAGCCCTCCTTAGGCCTCCTTAGCCATCCCTAGCCCACCCTAGCCTCCTTAGACATACTTAGCTATAGCCATCCTTAGGCATACTTAGCCCTCCTTCTCCTTAACCATCCTTAGCCCTCCATAGGCATACTTAGCCCTCCTTAGCCATCCTTAGCCCTCCTTAACCATCCTTAGCCCTCCTTAGGCATACTTAGCCCTCCTTAGCCCTCCTTAGGCATACTTACTGTAGCCCTCCTTAGACATACTTAGCTCTCCTCAGGAGGGCTAAGTATGTCTAAGGAGGGCTAAGTATGCCTAAGGAGGGTAAGGATGGCTAAGGATGGCTAAGGAGGGCTAAGTATGCCTAAGGAGGGCTAAGTATGCTTAAGGAGGGCTAAGTATGCCTAAGGATGGCTAAGGAGGGCTAAGTATGCTTAAGGAGGGCTAAGTATGCCTAAGGAGGGCTACAGTAAGTATGCCTAAGGAGGGCTAAGGATGGCTAAGGAAGTCTAAGGAGGTCTAAGAAGGGCTAAGTATGCCTAAGGAGGGCTAAGTATGCTTAAGGAGGGCTAAGTATGCCTAAGGATGGCTAAGGAGGGCTAAGCCATCCTTAGGCATACTTACTGTAGCCCTCCTTAAGCATACTTAGCCCTCCTTAGCCCTTCTTAGACCTCCTTAGCCCTCCTTAACCATCCTTAGCCCTCCTTAGGCATACTTACTGTAGCCCTCCTTAAGCATACTTAGCCCTCCTTAGGCATACTTAGCCCTCCTTAGGCCTCCTTAGCCCTCCTTAGCCATCCTAGCCCTCCTTAGGCATACTTAGCCATCCTTAGGCATACTTACTGTAGCCCTCCTTAGACATACTTAGCTCTCCTTAGCCCTCCTTAGCCCTCCTTAGACCTCCTTAGACTTCCTTAGCCCTCCTTAAGCATACTAGGAGGGCTAAGGATGGTTATAGGAGGCCTAAGGATGGCTAAGGAGGGCTAAGTATGCTTAAGGAGGGCTAAGGATGGCTAAGGAGTTCTAAGGAGGCCCAAGGAGGGCTAAGGATGGCTAAGTATGCCTAAGGATGGCTATAGCTAAGTATGTCTAAGGAGGGCGGGCTAAGGATGGCTGCCTAAGGATAGCTAAGGAGGGCTAAGTATGCCTAAGGAGGGCTAAGTATGCCTAAGGAGGCCTAAGGATGGCTAAGGATGGCTAAGGAGGGCTAAGGATGGCTAAGTAGAGTAAAGAGGCTTAAGAGTATACATGGTTACATCAGTTATTATATGATACACTATAATGGAGGTCAGATAAAGTACCTACCCAGTCAGGTCTTCAATCTTGAGCCCGCGCTACGAATGGTTCTCAATTTGCGTTTGTGTATTGTCTTTTGCGTTTGTGTATTGTCTTTTGCGTTTGTGTATTCTCTTTTGCGTTTGTGTATTCTCTTTTGCGTTTGTGTATTCTCTTTTGCGTTTGTGTATTCTCTTTTGCGTTTGTGTATTCTCTTTTGCGTTTGTGTATTCTCTTTTGCGTTTGTGTATTCTCTTTTGCGTTTGTGTATTCTCTTTTGCGTTTGTGTATTCTCTTTTGCGTTTGTGTATTCTCTTTTGCGTTCGTGTATTCTCTTTTGCGTTCGTGTATTCTCTTTTGCGTTCGTGTATTCTCTTTTGCGTTTGTGTATTGTCTTTTGCGTTTGTGTATTGTCTTTTGCGTTTGTGTATTGTCTTTTGTGTTTGTGTATTCTCTTTTGCGTTTGTGTATTCTCTTTTGCGTTTGTGTATTCTCAATTTGCGTTTGTGTATTGTCTTTTGCGTTTGTGTATTCTCTTTTGCGTTTGTGTATTCTCTTTTGCGTTTGTGTATTCTCTTTTGCGTTTGTGTATTGCACCTCTGGGCCACCGTAGATTCTTGCCGAAGAACTCGATATTTTAATTCTCACGTCCCAGAAACTACGCTCGGTCTATTACTGGCGCATGCTCTGTTCAATCGACGCCCTGTTTTCCGGGGCTTCTCCAATTTCCATCTTCCCAGCCTCCGTTTGCGTGGCGCGGCGGAGGTTCTGGGAACGAGATTGGCTTAATGTGTGAGAATCACTGGTGAGAATGCGAGAAATCGATAGGCACTTATAGTACGTATTCCATAAAAGGGCATGCGTTGCGTAACTTGAAGAACAAATACTTAGTCCTTTCGCAACGTTTGTGCATGCAAGGCTTGCAAAATGGCGGAGCACCAAACCATCCATGCGTCTATTTATGCAGACCGTGGAAATTGCGATTACAGTCTTATTGTGCGCTGTGGTCGGACTAACTGTGGGACTGACAACTGCAATGGAAACATGTATCATTGTCCTTTGTGTCCTCCAAACAAATGCGCAAAAGAAATTCCTTCGCGAGTGAAGGAACACTTTAAGAAAGTTCACTGGGAAAACAGGATTCATGAATTTCAAGGTATATAATGATGATAATTTGTCAATTTTATACATCATTAAAATACATGAATAATGTATAAAGCTATGAAATTATTTAAATATATAGTTAGACGACCATTAAATGACATCAGCGTTTCAGTGATCGGTTTGATTGCTGTCGTATAAAGCTATATAATTTCAGTGAAACAATGATGTTCAGTTGTCTGGTGAACGCAAAAACACTGTAATAAACGACAGTATATCGAATATATATATTGACCTGGTAATCGTTATTACAACAATGAATTTCAATCACTTGTCTTTGTATCATTACTCTACTACTTGGAAATTAATACCCTTGTTTTGGTTTATCTCATGCCCACTCATGCCCAAGAGTTAAGAGACTATCTCAATTAACCCTTTATACCCCAGGAGGTTTGCTATTGACGAGTAAAATTGTCTGGGGTTAGCCAGAGTAAAATACTAAAGACACTTGGGCATTAAAGTGTTAACCATGCAAGATAGTTTCTTAACCCTTTATACTAGGTTTCCTATTATAAATGAGTAAAATTGTCTGGCGTTTAAGCAGAGTAAAATACTCTTGCATAATAGCCAGAGTAAAATACTAAAGGCATACACTAAATTGGGCATTAAAGGGTTAAGAAACTCTGATCGATTAACCCTCTGGCTAACACCAGATGATTTTTCTCTGGCAAATGCCAAATGATTTTACTTGTCAATAGGAGACCTTCTGAGTCATAAACGGTTAAATTTGTGGTATTTACATTCAATGAACTATGCACTTTACAGTACTGTGTACATAATGTAAGGTTTAAACATTCTGAGATGCAAACTGTCATGTACATTCCCATCAAATCGACGTGGTTCGGATGACAAAAATCTCAAGGATATTACTCATTATCACTGTTTTGGTTGCAATTCTGGATTCAAGCGTCGGAATGAAGCAATTCGACATATTCGTACCACCCATAATTTGCAGCTCCCAATTAATGCAACCTTTACATTCAGGGCAACAGCAGCAACAAAAACAACTGCATGAACAACAACAGCAACCACAACTGCCTCAACAACTGCCTCAACAACCTCAACAACTACCTCAACAACAACAACAGCCTCAAGAACAACCACAACTACAACAGCAGCAACAAAAACAACTGCATGAACAACAACAGCAACCACAACTGCCTCAACAACCTCAACAACAACAGCAGCAACAACAACAACTGCCTCAACAACAACAACAGCCTCAAGAACAACCACAACTACAACAGCAGCAACAACAACTGCCTCAACAACAACTGCCTCAACAACAACTGCCTCAACAACAACTGCCTCAACAACAACAACAACTGCCTCAACAACAACAGCAACAACTGCAACAACTGCAACTGCCTCAACCACGTCAACAGCAACAACAACAACTACCTCAACAACTGCAACGACTGCCTCAACAGCAAGAACCACAGCAACAACAGCAGCAACAACAACAATGTCAACAACAACAATGTCAACAGCAACTACAACAACAGGAACAACAACCACAATATGCACAGCAACAACAACTACAAGAACAGACACTGTTACAAGAACAACAACAGAACACAAACATTGCTACTCCGTTAGATGATCAGTCATTTCAGGAACTCGAGTTTTGTTATAGGCCTGCTCAATCACGATCAATGCGGCAACAGCCACCAAGGGTTAAATGTCCATTCTCTGATTGTGGAAGAGAATTTCATCCAAATTCCCTCTCAAGTCACATTAAGACAAAGCATGTTGCAGATGAAAGAAAGGGAATATCTTCAGCAAGGTACTTAAATGGAACTTGTGTTGATTGCACAAATGGAATTTACCTGGTCCGCAAACAACTAAGAGGAACTGATCATCCCATTCATTGCCAGTTCAAGACAACAAGTTCTGCTTCCATCACCTGCAGTGCGGATACTTGTCGTCAGCTGAGCAACACTGCTTCTAGAAGTGGTCAAGCCAATTTTCTATGTGATCACCTTAAGTCTACCCAGTTTATTGGCACTTCAATTGTTGCTGATCACTTAAGAGAAGATTCTCTTGATTTTGTGATTGATACTTTAAAATGGTTGAAATTGGAACGGAAATTAGAATGTCTGGAGTGGCAGAAACAAGCTGATGACAACAATATTCCACTTGTTGTGCAAATGCCTGTCACACCAGATTCTTCCAATCGTTTTTTCCATTTTTCAGTATTTGCCAACATCAAAAGAGATCATTACTGGTCATTCTGTAAACGTGTGGTGGTTTCATTTGACAAAGAAATCTTATCCTTCCACTGCAAGTGTTGCCCTTCTCGTCGCTCATGCATGCATAAGTGCATTGTCAAGTGGGCAATTGGACAGTGGCATCCTTCTGTTGTTGGCACATCTATGATATTGCAGGTGGATGAAGAGATTGGTGATAACATAGATTTTCCTGTAACTGAAGAAAATGTTGCTGGTGAGCACTTACATGTAGGTCCAGATGATCAAGAAAATATTTCCATTCCTGCAGGCAGTATGTTTTATCCTCCAGTTGGAGATATTGCTGTCAAGTTTATTAAATACCTGTTGAGTGAGAAGAAAATTCCTGCACACCTTCCCTTGGCCTTAACAGTTCAGAAAGAAAATTTTGCTAAAAGGTAAAGTATATATTCAGGTAGTGTTTCATCTGATCCATGGATGTTTTATTTCATTGTTTGTTTGCACTATGTAGCATAAAGCCCGACATTCGAGGGATCTATCTGATTTAGTTCATGATTGAGGAGGTTTTCCCTAGTTTTTCCCTTCATTTCTTATCTAATTAGTATTCATGGTAGATAAAGCCTGTGGTACATCAAAGAAAACCGACTCAATCATGAACTTAATGGCGGTTTGGGTTGTCAATGTTCAACTGAAAAAAGGAAATTCCAGCGGGTAGGAGGGGTACTAGACAAATTGCCTTCCGTGGGGGGTTATGGATTTTTTCTGGAACCACACAATAATAAAAGGGATAATTTTTGCTGGTTTAGCTATCAATGGGTTAAGTGGGGATATTCTACGTAATAATTGTATATATGGCATTCACAGATAATTTTCATGCATTCACCAGCATAAAGCCCTCCTTCTCGGGATCTAACTCTTACTCAATATGGCATCAACAATGTGATGAGTCGTGGTTTGAATTTGATACTAACTTGGAAAGTAAACCCACTTATTCAACATGATTTTACTCATATTTCTCAGAACAAGTACAAGACAAAATCAATTTGTTGATCACCTTAAATCTTTTAATTCCTTCAGTCACTAACGTGGCCATTCGTCGCCAAGGACAAAGATTTAATAGTCGCATTGACGACTATCGGTAGCAATTACGGGCCGTAATATCTAAAATATAAAGACTAGAACACAGCAAAACACGTTCTATCTTGTTACACTGCGTTAAATGTACAATCAGTAGAAAGATATTTTATCAAATATGTGACAACTTCGATGACCATCTGGAAAATTAAGACAACTCTGACCCCCCCCCCTCTGAAATTTTAGTGTCCAATACCCCCACCTGGTTATGGATTTTTTCTGGAACTACGCATTTTATATATCCCCCCAAATGTCAGTGGATTAAAATTATTAGCGGACCACAGTGGATAGTTGTGGGGTGCTTGGTTACGCATGGGTTACGCACGGGTTACGTGGCTAGCGAGACATGAACCTACAACCCCAATTTTTGTCTTGCTCACACTACTATTTTGGAAACATTTTTTTGACTCAAGACTTATGCAACTATGACAAACGTTTTTGTTAATTTGAACTAGATGTCACCAATCAGTTTTGGTTCATACAGTACTTTAATTAGTGTGTAAAAAGGATTAATGTACAACCTGTCAAAACTGTGTCATTAGTTTAGTCAAAATCATATTCTGTATATGCAATGTTTGGCCTGTGTGCAAACTAATACCAGATTTATATTTTTTCTAGGCTTGGGTACAGCGTGTACAGTAACTGAAAGAGAATAGTTGACTTATATAATCACATGTTTTTATTTTTTTCAGTTACGTTCCAGCAGAGACTACTTGCTTTTATTGCAAATCACCACTAACCGAGCCATACTGTATTACACAAAATGCTAAACTAGTGACTATGAAGGGGATAGTTGAAGGTACAGTCAGAAAAAGAATATCAATTGATTGGCTATTGTACATGCAGTAATGTTGACAATGCTATGCTGACAGAACAGTAGAACAGTATAAATACTTATTCTTGTATTTTTTCTCAGGAATTTCTTTATATGCAAAGTTTTGTGGTAACTGCAAGCTTCCGTATAGATATCAGGAGTTTTCTGATGGTGTTCATAATTTTAATGACAACTGGATTCTAAGCATTGGATTATGTGATATGATCAGAAAACATCTCCAGGTGTGTTATCAGTGATTATTTGTGTTTACATGTGTATATCCATTTTATTTACTACAGGAATTTCTCAACTTTGCTGTTCAACGTGCACGCGAGTCTGTTGCGGTGGATTGCCGCGTTTTTACAGGGCAGATCACAGGTTACACGTATTGGTTCTACTTATTCTAGTTCTCAAGCCCTATTTGGGGGAATTCCTCAGGGTACCAAATTGGGGCCTATCCTCTTTGCTATAATGGTGAATGATCTTTTGCCATCATGGGGCCTGCGCGCTAAGTTTGTCGATGACTTAACTGTAATGGAATTCTTCCAAGGAATTCTCCATCGATTTTGAATTTTATCGTTAATGACATCCAGGCTTTTGCTTGTACTAACAATATGCGCCTCAACCCTAAAAAGTGTAAGACCATGGCTGTTGACTTTCTCCATTACAATAGTTGCATATCACGCCCCATTGATATAGGCGGAAACACCATAGAGAAAGTATCGTCCTTCAAGTTACTCGGTGTGTACTTGTCCGATGACCTGTCATGGGGGGTGCATTGCGACTATGTAATGAAGAGAGCCAACAGGAGAATGTTTGCTTTGAGGCAGCTTAGAAAATGTGGTGTGCCTCCACTTGACATTGTGGCAATTTATTGTTCATTAATGCGATCTGTTTATATTGTGTCGGATACTGTACATGTAAATAACATTATTGTGCACAATATTGAGACACAATTATTATTATTGTGCACAATATTGAGACACAATATTGTGTCGGATACTGTACATGTATATACCTGTACAGTACTATACAGTACAGTGTAGTTCAGTTAGGCCGAAGGTGAAAACTTGCAGGATAGAAATATTGCACTTCACTTAAAAATCTCTACTCACTTCAATTTCAAAGCTCAATTTGAATGTTTGGGTTCATGGAGCTAGAAAACAGAACTGATAATCATATGTTAATGTCATACAACCACTAGTGGCGGACAATCAAATACATGTACAGTAATTGAATTTTTAAATGTATATATGATATCTATGAACATTCTTTTACTGTAGGTTCACAATGCTGTTAGTCGCACGGTAGAAGCAATTGAAAACTGGTTGCAGTTGCGGCCGTTTCAATTACCTCGTGGTCCAATGATGAACGCCTACCTTCACTTTGAAGCACTTTCGGATCACAGTTATGGCTTTTCATGCCTTCTGTGTGGATACTTTCCTCCACTATTAACTTTAGATGTGGACAAGAAAGGAGTCTTTGAACTCGCAGGTAAACTTTACCATTCAGGCTTGCTTGTGTCAATCATTTTATTGCTTAAAGGAAAAGATGATGATTTTTATAATTTAAAGATGAAAAATTGCACTCGTCGCATTTTCATACAAGCTGACGGTGACCATATATTTTTGTCTTTAATAATGATTAAGTTTGATTTGAGGTTTTACTGTTGGTCTGCATTTTTGGTTTTCAACAATTGTTTGTTCGTATTCGCTGTATTTTGCCCTTTTTACAGTAAGTGAACTTGAGCTACCAGACATGCAATCTGACGCAACTCCAGATAAAGTCGATGCTGAGAAGTTCTGGCAACAAGTCAATCTTGGGATATTATATAGGGGCATACTGAGAGGTACCTATGTATATGTATGTAGTATGTATGTATGTATGTATGTATGTATGTATGTATATATTGCGTGTATTTGTGTATATGTGTGATAGTTACACAGTATCCCCATTTAGTAGTCTGTACTGCTACAGGTATTTCAGCTTGACACTGAATAATAGTTTTCACTTCTGTTCACTGATAGTTTACCTTTTCCAATATAGGTAAACACGTCTCTGTTTGGAAAATTTATGGTTAATTCATAACATTCCTCCTTGTGCTATCTTGTATGCATGACGATGATTCTGTACTCATCCTCGGATTGAAAAGAAGATCGTCCAATGTGACATAACGATTGCATGACTGCTACTATAAGCCAGTTGCACTATATTGCCCGCGCATCATTGGCGGGGCCATATGCATAAAAACATGGCTAAAAGCTAAGAAATTTCAACTGTTTCAAAAGTAATGAACTCCAAAATGTAAAAAATACTTATCTTCAGAAATTATTGAAATCCTTTCATTTCCGCCATGTTTTTATGCATGTGACTTTACATCACTTGTATACTGTACGGATATGTATGCAATATACTGTACAATGCGTTAATATAGACAATGTTGTGGTGAATGTGGGAGAGCTCGGAGTAGACAGACGATACGTGGACGATCGTCAAGCTCATATCCTCAGAAAAATGATTCTGAGTCCCGTACAGGAATCAAACCTGTAACCTTCTGATTGCCTGTGAAACGCTTCCTGTACGGTCTGTACAATGATTGATAAAACCTGGTATAGCGTTACTGTACTTGTATAAATATAAAATCCATAATTGTGTCATAACTGATAAACGGTATTGTTTGATTGCATTCAGGTACTGAAAAGAACCCCTTGGAAATCAAGCCTACGTATAATTTTTGGGCTCCATTTATTGGCTCTAATTGCCGAAGAGGACGGCAGCTTTTTAACTCGGAGTTCATGAAAGCCAATCATAAGGAGGACCTTAAGTCTGCTGGCGCAACAACTGACAACTGCTCTATTGAAAAGCTGATGGATTTGTTCTGTGAAGGGAAAGTACGTTATGCTCTGTCACACAACGACATTGTAGAAAGTATTATTATACTAGCCATGTATTTTTTGTATTACTTGTCAGGTCCCGGTGATTAGAGAAATGGCTAAAAGTTTAAACGTGAGCGACAAGGGTTCAAAGCTGGACATTATTAACAGAATAAAATCTGTTCTGAATATCGAAGAAACTTTCTTGAAACTCTTTTCCAAAATGTGGGGTGGTTCAGGTAAGACATTTTGTTGTAACCTTTTTACAAATGTTGTTAATTCATGGGGAACGATTATTTTGACGTTCCTTTACTTTTTATCTATATGTTCTGAACACTGATTAATGATTAATGAAGATTAGTATGCATTCTCGCTAACACTTCATCAAATGGTCTCCTTTTCACGCGAGAAGGTGCAGGTTCAATTCCTGTGTGATGATCTGAAGTGGGATGTGCATTATACGATCGAGGTTGTATATACCGTGACCGAGGTGTTAAGCGATATATATCGCTTAAACGCCGAGGTCTAAGGTATATAACAGACTTATATCATCATTGGTTAGGTAAAGCAATAACGTTTCTCGAAAAAGTAATAAAATCGGATATAGAATTGCGATTTTAGCTGCTTGTTTGTAGTTCGACCGGGAGGTTGATATTTATCAATTTCAGTGCAATTTCAGTGCGATGTTTGATTAGCTGTATATCAACCTGTGGAGAACAAAGGAAACTGAACCCCTGATGATATAATTATTTGCTATATACTTATTGGTGTAAACCACCTCTCTCTTTTGTGTATTACATAGGTGGGTGGTTAGGAATGACTTGTCCGCACGGAGTATGTTATGGGTTGAAGTGGCTTCTGAGGCATGAAGGACCGCGGGATCATGTGGACATGGTAATGAACCTTGCTGCTGTGCCTAATGTTATTGTGTTGGACATGGCAAATATGATGGTCGCCCATGCCAGAAATAGAGGCTACAACATTTTCCAGCCATTTCAAGGTCGAGTTGCTGAATGTACCCCAGAGAACATCCAAAAGGCATGTGATGGTGAGCTGGAGATTGACTGGTCCTGGTTTCCCAATGGCGCAGAACAGGACACAGGTGACATTCAAAGATCTGATGACGAACAGCTTCTACGTAACCCTTCGACTGGATCGTCAGAGCATTATTGTTTATTTGATCAATTTCACGAAAAAAATTCTACTGATCCAGCCGATTGTTTACGTAGAGTGTCGTGCGTGAACCAACTTGCTGGAAAGACGAATTCAGAGACAGCTGAGCAGCTCAACAACAGAAGGAACCGTGACAATTACTTCACGACATCTTTGACGGCGCACAACTCGATATTTGTTGAGAGGTTGGCAACCCATTTCAATAATGAGAAGACAAATAGTCGCGCAATCGTTAGCCATAGTCGACAGGTAAATAAAATAATAAGTATTAAAGAGCGGAAAATGTTTTTGTGTTGAATACGAGTGTGATTGTATGGGAACATACAATTTTCATTTTCATTATAAAATAACCAGAAGTGAACGTTGAAACTCATAAACCATAATCTTATTGAAATTTGATTTCAAGCTCATAAGTAATTACATGTACATTTTACACGTAAATTACTACTTCCAACCAATCACGCTTGTTTGTCTAATATATTTGTAAATGCTGAAGTTTGTTTATTTAAATTTAGTTTGGCGAACAGTTTGTAGCTACAAATTCGAAAGGCCAACTAGTAGTTGCAGGTGACCAGACCAACCGAAGCATTCCACCACCTCCCAAACGAGCAAGGATAAGAAGCATTGTTTGAAACGCCTCCATCATGTGCATCGTTTAGTTCAGATTTACCTACTACTGGTGCACAGATTTCCACTGCGGTAGAAACATCAATTTTATCATCTTGTCCATCTACACCGCAAGTACTTTCTTCCTCAATTACACCTTGTACAAATACCGCTGATCCATCTTACAATTCACGTGATCAATCTGTTTCTCTCCATAATACAGATCCTGAATTGGGCAATACGTCTAAACAAGCCGAAGCAGAAGTGCGTTTCCTTAAAGTCGCAGGAACAGGTGTATCGTTGTGGCTATTTCCAGAAAGATTTATTCAGTGTACTGCTTGCCTAAATCTATGCAACGCTAGTACTCTTACAGCTCTCGTTCTGGGGCACATATGGCTGGCAACAGAAGTTAATTTTCCCGATGATGGACCTCTCCACCACTCCTGGTTTACGTCAATTCTGTATGCCACGAGAACAGGGATTACATTGTCAAACGAATCTGCGGATGGTGCACGTACATTGACATTGGAGGAAACAACGTCATATTTATGTAGAAGTCGTTTGATAAGAGTGGTCTTGCATCCAGCAACAGTCGTCAGAATGAGTGATCCCAACCCCTCATCACGTTTAGTGAACCACCTAGAGCAAATGGTTGGCAGGAAGGCAGCGCTATTTATTTATGCTGAGAAAGCAGTTTTATTCCTATCATGTAATAGCAACATGATGATGGTCGACAGCCACAGGAATGGAAACGTTGGTGCAGTTATTGTAAAAGGGCACACTAGTGAACTATCACAATTTCTCAAGTCGTTAGAAAGCACCCTTGGACTTAATGAGCACTGCTACGGAAATTTTGTTAATTTCAAATAAGTTTTGTATAAAGTATATTCAGAGTAGAATCAGACTCTGAACCCAGTTCAAATCCATTCCTTTCAATCAGACTCTCCCATTTTTGTGGCGACTTCCCCGGTACGTACAGGGTATATGAACGTTCGTGAAGGATTTATTAATATATGGCTAGATAATATCACACGCTGTAATTGGGAAATTTACGACTGGGAAATGTTCCATTTTATAAGCAAAAAGCCATAATAATAGCAAGAAGCTCACGTTAATTTCCCTTAGCTATAACAATTATGTGTATCAAAACCCACCATGCGCGTGTAGTTGATAGTCTCGGTTATTATTCACCGATATTCATCTTGCCTTTGGCGACTAATTGTTAAATATAGTCAAATAGGCCCTTGGCTTAATATACCCCGCTTGTCATACAGGCTTTGACTATTGTGATCTAACCCTAGCTACGGCAAATATACCCCGTTTTTATAAAACGCGAAAAAATCGTTGAAATGTTCTAAAATTTTGGTATAAATACTAACTTCGAGATTGAATAACATGCACAAAATTTCAGAAGAAAATATTAAATATAAGTTTGTGAAGACATGTTAGATTTTCATACAGGCTCTAACCCTAGCTACGGCAAATATACCCCGTTTTTATAAAAGTGAAGAAATCGTTGAAATGTCCTAAGATTTTGGTATAAATACTAACTTCGGGATTGAATAACATGCACAAAATTTCAGAAGAAAATATTAAATATAAGTTTGTGAATGACATGTTAGATTTTCATACAGGCTCTAACCCTAGCTACGGCAAATATACCCCGTTTTTATAAAAGTGAAGAAATCGTTGAAATGTCCTAAGATTTTGGTATAAATACTAACTTCGGGATTGAATAACATGCACAAAATTTCAGAAGAAAATATTAAATATAAGTTTGTGAATGACATGTTAGATTTTCATACAGGCTCTAACCCTAGCTACGGCAAATATACCCCGTTTTTATAAAAGTGAAGAAATCGTTGAAATGTCCTAAGATTTTGGTATAAATACTAACTTCGGGATTGAATAACATGCACAAAATTTCAGAAGAAAATATTAAATATAAGTTTGTGAATGACATGTTAGATTTTCATACAGGCTCATAACCCTAGCTACGGCAAATATACCCCGTTTTTATAAAACGTGAAGAAATCGTTGAAATGTCCTAAGATTTTGGTATAAATACTAACTTCGGGATTGAATAACATGCACAAAATTTCAGAAGAAAATATTAAATATAAGTTTGTGAATGACATGTTAGATTTTCATACAGGCTCTAACCCTAGCTACGGCAAATATACCCCGTTTTTATAAAAGTGAAGAAATCGTTGAAATGTCCTAAGGTTTTGGTATAAATACTAACTTCGGGATTGAATAACATGCACAAAATTTCAGAAGAAAATATTAAATATAAGTTTGTGAATGACATGTTAGATTTTCATACAGGCTCTAACCCTAGCTACGGCAAATATACCCCGTTTTTATAAAAGTGAAGAAATCGTTGAAATGTCCTAAGGTTTTGGTATAAATACTAACTTCGGGATTGAATAACATGCACAAAATTTCAGAAGAAAATATTAAATATAAGTTTGTGAATGACATGTTAGATTTTCATACAGGCTCTAAACCTAGCTACGGCAAATATACCCCGTTTTTATAAAACGTGAATAAATCGTTGAAATGTCCTAAGATTTTGGTATAAATACTAACTTCGGGATTGAATAACATGCACAAAATTTCAGAAGAAAATATTAAATATAAGTTTGTGAATGACATGTTAGATTTTCATACAGGCTCTAACCCTAGCTACGGCAAATATACCCCGTTTTTATAAAAGTGAAGAAATCGTTGAAATGTCCTAAGATTTTGGTATAAATACTAACTTCGGGATTGAATAACATGCACAAAATTTCAGAAGAAAATATTAAATATAAGTTTGTGAATTGACATGTTAGATTTTCATACAGGCTCTATATACCCCGTTTTTATAAAAGTGAAGAAATCGTTGAAATGTCCTAAGATTTTGGTATAAATACTAACTTCGGGATTGAATAACATGCACAAAATTTCAGAAGAAAATATTAAATATAAGTTTGTGAATGACATGTTAGATTTTCATACAGGCTCTAACCCTAGCTACGGCAAATATACCCCGTTTTTATAAAAGTGAAGAAATCGTTGAAATGTCCTACGAATTTTGGTATAAATACTAACTTCGGGATTGAATAACATGCACAAAATACTACGGCAAATATACCCCGTTTTTATTATAAATCGTGAAGAAATCTTTGAAATGTCCTAAGATTTTGGTATAAATTGAATAACATGCACAAAATTTCAGAAGAAAATATTAAAAATAAATTTGTGAATTACATACACATGTTAGCCTAATTGTCATAAAAATTAAATAACCAGCCATTTCCATTATAAAAAAAAAATTTAATCTTGTTTAAAGGACATCGGCAACGAAAATTAAGTTTGCCTAATATGAAAGAACTCGTAAAATGATAAAGTAACACCTTTTACAACTTTTCCGTGTTTTACTTCGTTTTTGAAATATTTCAGTTTGTTTGATATGTAAATGAGATGGTCTCTGACGTCATTGGCAGGGTAGAGACTTTTCACTCATTAAAAAATTGTCTTATATCTCAGTGATTGCTAAGTTTACAACATTCATTATCACGAGGAGTTATTATACGCACATTTTCAAGTAAATTTGTGGAACAAACTTGAAGATGGAAATTCTCTACCCTGCCAATGACGTCAGAGACCATTAATTTACATATCAAACAAATGAAAATATTTCAAAAACGAAGTAAAATCCGGAAAAGTTGTAAAAGGTGTTACTATATCATTTTACGAGTTCTTTCAAATTAGACAAACTTAATTTTCGTTGCCGATGTCCTTTAACTTTTCCCTCGTGCCCATCGCCTTGATGGAGAAACGTTGTTTTGTCAAATCTATGTTACAAACATGGGGGTGCAAGGTGTAATTTTGCCGAGTGATTTAGGAGATTCAACAAATTGCACAATAATGTTTGCAATTTATATATATATATATATATATATATACATATATATATATATATATAGTATAGACTCAAATTTGCCGACTCGATGAAGAATGGGGGGGTGTCGCACCCCGTAATTATCGGTTATTAACTCATGACACACTCACAATTCATAATTGTTCCAACAGAAGATATCTTATCTCATGACTCACCCGCAATGAAATTGAGTTTTTTTATTGAGAAAGTATGCAATAAGCAGTTGAAACAGCGCAATAACTAGTTATTCCACTAATGACTATGCATTCATTTGCATGCTAATCAGTTGAATATCACAATCGTAGCCACTAATTAACTCGTACTAAACATGCGTACATGTGACCAATTTAATAGATTTGATTGGCTGAATTGCTCATCAATTGCTTTCAATTAGGGATAATATGTGCAGGTGTATACAGGGCCGTCGCTAGAGGGGGGGGGGGGGTGGATTAAAAACAACCACGCTAAACTAAGAAGTCATATCCGAGCCAATAACAAATCTACTTCACAAAATCTACGATGTCACTATTATACATGAACAAATCAATGTTTTGGCCAGTTTAGTAGTGAAAGGGTTAACAATCAAGATTGTGAGAGCGTGGAACAAATTTAAAAAAACATGTTTTGTAATTTGTTCATAAAGCTACACCTGTACTCTTTAACAATTATTGGAAGAGGTTGAGCACGATATCAAGAATTGTCAAGGCCGATAGATCATATACAGTATATATAATACTAGAGGGGGCATCCTATCTTAATTTCAGTCAACTGCAGGTAACCAATTGAATGCTGCCATCTTGGATTTTTCTGGAGGCAAACATTAGGCACATTGGTTGGCAAAGTATTGGGTCTAGCAAATTTGCCAACAATTAACTGAAATACCATAGGCTTCCATTGTGGTTACTGCCAATACCCCTTCTAGTATTATATTATATAATCTCTATTCAGATTAGGCCTTTGACTGACTGGGGTAAAATACTAAAGGGCCAATTTAGTAGCCAAAGGCTTAAATTAAAAGCCACACATTTACATTAATAGAAATTAAAAATAAAATAGAAGATTAAACTAAATATACTGCACATCATTGTCACCTGATGTATATTATATGAAGGGCTCTGCTTGAAACGTCAGTACTGTATTTCATTATTAAAACCTCAGCCGTTCACTTTCCACTATTGTATATCCAAAACACTGCTTATGCATCACTCTACTTTCTATGTATATATTACTTATTCAGTATGTAACACACTGCACGTGCAAATTGCATGGAGAAATGCAGTGTACATAGAACATAGTTCTGCGTTCTACATTTTCCTTGCAGTTGTATGTCATTATTAATCTGAATACACTAAATCTATCTGTATCACTAAATGGTATCACTATAAACTCTAACTGGGTATTTAATAAAATAGTGCATGGCATCATAATACAATACCTTGTTCTGCATAAATATTATATACTATGGAACATGTAATCTTGTAAATTAGTGAAACGTGACCAGTTATTTTACTGCCGAAATTATGTACTGTACAGTGTACAATGGGTTTCAATCAGTAAAATTAAATAATTATATTTACATGATTGCGAACATAAATCAATTCTCTCTCGCAAACACTACCCACACTTCAAACATTGACACACACGTAATTAGTAATGCTATGAAATGTTATGAAAGAAACTTTGTTGAAAAAAAAGCCCAATATTTAAGCACTACAGGACAAGATACTTAGATACACTGTTCACGACGACACAAGCTAAACCAAATGAGTTGTCATCTTGACAGATTATTAAATAACGGTTGTTTGCTTATACATTACATGTATAAGCAAACAACTGTTAGTTAATCATGTATAAGCAAACAACCGTTAGTTAATCATCTGTCAAGATGACAACTCATTTGGTTTGGCTTATGTCGTTACATGTATAAGCAAACAACCGTTAGTTAATCATCTGTCAAGATGACAACTCATTTGGTTTAGCTTGTGTCGTTGTGAACAGAGAGAGCCAATGTGAATTTTCGTTTTATTATATAGACACAATGAGACACAAACAAACACAATTAAAGCCATTAAAGTTCAAAACACAAGTGTTTCTTTATTTCTTATTAAAATGAAAGTCTTCAATTGAGTAATACAAGAACTATATAATACTTTTAATTATTATTCAATACAAATTCTTTCTAAAAATCCTATATATATAGGCATGTTGTAAAACATGGACTGATAAAACCTGGACTCGACTGATAAAACATGGACTGATAAAACATGGACTGATAAAACATGGACACTGATAAAACATGAACTGGTACAACATGCAGGGTTAGGATCTTTGTTGTTTTGGGGTTAGCGATTATTTGTTAATGTATAGACATCTTTACCAGTCCATGTTTTATCAGTCCATGTTTTATCAGTCCATGTTTTATCAGTCCAGGTTTTATCAGTCCAGTCCATGTTATATCAGTCCATGTTTTACAACATGCCATATATTATATATATAATATATATAACTTATATATATTAATAATACTAATAAATTCGAGTGTCGTGAAGATATACATTTTTAAGATGTATATATATATATATATATATATATATATTATATATATATATATATATATATATATATATATATATATATATATATATATATATATTATACACACACTATATATATATATTATGCACACACACGATTTGGTAGAAAGTAAGTCAATCAGTTGGTCAATATGTATACTGATAATATTAGTCAGTTACTCAGTACCTCGACCTGTGTTTCTGACAAACCGACTTCCCGGCAGCAGCTCTGCATGTAAACCAGTAAACCACCAATACTTGAAACCATCCAGAACAGCCGCTATTGATAAGCGTTCCGTTTCCATAGCTTCAGGAACAGTTATGAATATTCAAACACTGATTTAAATACGAAAACAAGAACAAGATGGGAAATGGCAGCTTCGGAGAGGAGAATTTTGGGCCAACCATCGCGTGTTTGTAATCTCTGTGGTAAAGTAGATCTACCATTCACGTTTAAAACCAATGAAACCTTGTTAATATACGTGTAAACGGGGGCTTTTTTATGCCCGCCATATTGAATGATGTCGAGTACTGTTCACGGTAGAAAGACTAGAACCTACCTAAACGTCGCGTATTTGCTCTTCTCAGTCGTGTATATGCTCTTGAGAGTCATGTATTTGCTCTTTCATTGTTCACGCCTACATTCCTTATATGGTATACGTACGGTAAATACATATGGAGAAATCGCCATTCATGTGTGTACTCTCGTCCCAGGACGCATTCTCGCACATTCAAGTTTTAGCGAGTATGAAAACATTTCTCTACCGGAGTTTTACGAGTATGACCTCAGTTGGGAAAATTGAACGATTGGGAAGTTTCAGAAATATGATTTTTCGTAGCATGTAATACGTTCGTCTGACGATCGAAGACGTGCTGGCGATTCACCACTGCACAGACAGCGGTATCGCGGTAGCAACTCATAAGAGGTTGTGGAGTTGAAGTTTGCCATTTTTTGGCTTCTAAACCAAGCGTCCGACAATGGCAACCATATGCTGTTTGGCTCAGCTTTTATTGAATGAGATTACGTTGCGCTGGGCGTCTAGTAAATCTATTTCTTTCCCAATAAGGTCGGTACTCTTGGGATTAATTCCCAGCATGGATATATTAAACCCCAAAATGAATAGAAGGCGTTTATGTGTAAACATATAGTTGTCATGGTTGTCAGGTTGCCCTTGTCGACTATGTTTACCTATGTTTACCTAAGCGTGAGTGCGAAGCCCAAGACTGAACACTTTTTCGCCATGCTATATTCATGCATGAATAAGATCATTTGATATACCGTATTTCCTATGTTAAAGTACACCGGTAATTACTTAGTCTGCGAAAGCAGACTCTGTCCTCACCCAGTAATTACTTCATGAAGTAAAAACATGTTATATTTTTGTCAACAATAGCGTCACTAATAGAGAATCGGTTTTCAGTTTCGGTTTTACACTTGTGCTCCAGTGTATTCCATCCTTGACTTGGAATAAACCCCTCCCCCTGCATGCAATAAAGCCCCATTGCTTATCGAAAATTAATGAGATAATAACTGGAAATAAGGTTGCTACTCATGAGTTATTCAGACACGGGCTTCGCACGTACGCTCAGGTAAACATCAGTGTTTCCACTTTGGAAGGAAATTTCCTTCCGGATGCGTCACTAGGGGGGTGGTGGTAAGATATTATTAGTCTATTCTTGAAAGACGCGGTAGCAACTCATTAGAGGTAGTGGAGTTGAACTGTTTGCCATTTTTTGGCTTCTAAACCAAGCGCGTCCTGTACTGTTTGGCTCAGCTTTTTGAATGAGATTACGTTGCGCTAGGGGTCTGGTAAATCCATTTTTATTTCAACCAATATAAGGTCGGTACTTTTGGGATTAGTTCCCTGCATGGATATATTAAACCCCAAAGTTAATAGAAGGCGTTCATGGTGTAAACCTAAACCAAAAGAAAATTATAGTTGTCATGGTTGTCAGGTTGTTGTTCTTGTCAGCTATTACCTTATTTTCAGTCTATTATTATCTTATTAATTTTCGATAAGCAAGGGGGCTTTATTGGGGGAGGGGTTTATTAAATGTTCCAAGTCAAAGCTGGAATGCACTGGAGCACAAGTGGTAGTTAAACTGGAAATTGAAAACCATCCTCAAAAACCGACATAGCCGCTTCTCTGTTAGTGACGTTATTGTTGACAAAAGTTCCTCCTCCGCAAGCAACTCTGTGTCTTCCTATCGCTGCGTCGTTTTCAGTTTATAATATTTTGGACGAGCCAAAGAAAGAAATAAGAGCACGACGTTAACTAGGAAAACACACGAGAGTTGCCTGCGGAGGAGGCTGGACAAAAATATAACATGTTTTACTTTATTATTTAAGATGGGAAATACGGTTTATCAAATTATCTTAATTGCATGAATAGCGTGGCGAAAAATTAACGTTAACTAATTCGTATTTGTCACAAACGTATAAGCCGAATAGTTCACATTTCACTGTGAACATTTAGACAATATCTGCACTCGACTATACCTTGAACTATTTAAGTTATCTAGTCGCATCTTGAAGTCAGTGAAAGCTGTGTTAAGTTATCAAATTATCAATAGTCAGAAAAAAACTCTTTCTAGTGGCTCAATGGTTAGATCGTATTGCTATAGCATTCAGAAGGTTGCGGGTTCGAGTCCTGCCTGGAGCTCTGAGTTTTCATGAGTATTTGACAAGTTAACAGAGCTTGAAGGTCTCTCAAGGCACATCACGTACGTGATGATGATTTGCAAGTATAAACTGTTTACATCGTATATAGATGGAAACATATGGCACCGATGGATTAGCACTAGGGCGTCTATTACTTTTTCTCGTAGACATTCTATAGTTTTAGTTTATTAAAAACTTTAATTTTAGTTTAAGTAAGTCTTCTTCTGTAAAAAAAAAAACGCTGTCCTCATGTGCCCTCATCCCTTTGAACAACGCCTTCCCAGCATATAGACCTTCTGTTTTGGAAATAACAAATTTATTGTATGATAATAGGAACTATACTGTATATACAGGTAGTCGTTCTATTGGATTATGAGCTCTAAATTTCTATAAGGTGATAATTAACGAAGGCGAAGCCCGAGGTAACTATAACCTGAAAGAAATTGAGAGCGAATTGTTAATTTTTTGTTTAGTTTAGTTTAATTATTAATTGTTTTAGTTAAAAACTAACTTATGTTCATTGTTTCTTTAAAATTATTTTGATAAAAGAGACACAAAACTCTTCCATATATGGACGTCACTCGTCGCTACTCGAGTAGCGTAGCCAATAAGATTGCAGCATTTTCATTATAATTATTACATGAATGTACCGCGCGCCTATGTTAAAACAGTTCGTCCAAGCAGTCGAAGTGAGCACCACTATATACTAAAGTAGTATATGTTCTCCGCTGACTAAGGAGTTGAACAGTCGCTAGCTATCGTCTTGTTTGAAGCAAGTAAAAATCGTTTTGGTAGCCAGAAGTTGTGAAAATGAAAGACGTGAACTCCACAACCTCTGATCAGGTTCTCTCGCGCAACATGCTTATTTCATTAATGGTCTTCAAATGTCTTGTTTTTATTGTTGGAGTATTAGGCAACGTTAGCGTCATCATTTACAATGTCTTTCTCAATCACCCAAAGACGCCAACAAGTTATTTTGTAGTTAACCTTGCCATCACTGATCTTTTAGCTTGCTGTTTTTTGTACCCAACTTATATTGCAGAAATCGCGCGGATGCTTATTGGAATTGAAAGTGACCAGAACCTTTTTTGTCGCATTGTCAACCCTATCGCAGCCACATGCATAATTCTTTCCATCTTATCTCTCGTTGGTATTACTGTGGATCGGTTTATCGCCATCAACAGGCCATTTAAGTACAAAATAATAGTAACGTGGCGACGAACCTATTATATATTGCTCCTGATCTGGTGCTCTGCTATGATCTATGCTCCTTTTCTTGTGATCTACACGCGACCGGGCGATTTTCGTGCGTCTTGTGTTACAGATGTCCCCGTGGTGGTGATTGGTGTGTGTATTTACGCCTTTATTCCGACTATTGTTATCGTTGTTTTAAACTACAAGATGTTCAAAGTCGCTCGACAGCACGTACATAAAATTGCTGCAAACACTGTGTCATCATGTGATTCGTCGAACTCAACGATTTCCCGTTTGCGGATAGCCCGAGAATTTCGAGTCATTAAGACGTTTGCAATTGTTATCGGAGTATTCTTCTGTCTTGTACTCGCAGGTGCAATATTAATAATGATGATTAATCTATGGTGCGCCTCATGTCTCCCACCTGTCGTCGTCGTTATCTACGTGGAACTTGCAGCATTAAACTCGATTGTGAATCCTTTTATTTATGGAATTAGACAAAGGGAGTATAGAGTTGCTTTTCGTCGACTTTTTTCGACCATATTTCAGACTAATAATTAGAAATAATTCAAAACATTGGTGCGAACGAATATGTTCTAAAACTTATAATGTAGATTTTAAAGTCCAGCTTATGAAATAAAAACATTCGCTCTTAATTCCATGTGAATGAATGAATTTATTACTATAAATATAATATTTCAATAAATTTGCTCCATAATTGCACATATTGTAAATTTGAGTAAATCCATTTTTTCGTGCAATGATACATACACGCATACACACATATATGTCCCTTTGTCAAGATATCTTGACACAGGGGCAGAGCCCCAAAACGTCAAAAGGAATTGTATTAAAAACGTTTCGGGAACTAGCCCCTTATTTTTAAAGTTAAAAATATCATTTATATTATTTTAATGTTAAAAATATTATCAATCGGAATTTTCACATTTTACAAAATGATCCTGAGACGTCAGCCATTTTCACCGATAAGCCTTTGGCAACTTTTGCTACAGGTTTTTTTGTTATTTTAGTTTGCGAGGAACTTTTTATTATTAGCTCATGCACTTCATTCCTTTTCAAGATTTTGTTTCGTACCGCTTTACTATCGCATAATCCCCTTGAATATTGGACCTATCATTTCTCCCTCCCCCTCAGTCTGTTTGCTTTAATAGCAAATGATTTAACTTTTCGCATCTCATTAATTTTATCTCCCGTGACACCCTTTTGGCATATATACTAGGAGTAATCCAAGATTATGTAAGTGCGTTCGACGCATGTGGACCAGCAAATGGTGAATGAAGATTGGTTTATAAACATAAAATTATGCTGTAACAAATTATGAAAAAAAAGCTAATAAATATATTACAGCGTCTTAATTCAAGGAGACACTGTAACCTCAATGTTTTTAACAACGGTGACATATCCCGCATGATTTCCGTATGTTATTTTAATATTAGAAGAGAATTCGCGTTTTGAAACATGACTGCTTGCAGACCACCAGATAAATGAATGAATGAATAATCTGGCACCCGAATGTGAAATACATTATGTTCACAACAAGTTATTTTATAAAAATGGTAAAAACAAGGGACTGGTCTAACAATTAAAAATTAATTAAAAATCTTTTATACAAAGTAAGAAAGGTCATTTAAAAGTTCTGTATGCCATCGCAGGAAAAAACTATCTTTATATCTGTTAGTACGGTATCTAGGCAAAGCTAGAGCTGAACGATTGCGTGTATAGTTCAGTAATTGTGACATTGTAAACGCATAGGTCGAGGTAACAAATGGTTTAATTGCGAATTTGATTGTCTAATTTGGTGGAGAACTTTTTTGCAGATTTCTTCCCTCCTACCATCCAGACGGGTGGATTGAGAAAGAGTAAGGGCGTCGAAATAGTGGGTCTGGGGATGAATAATCCTCATAGGGCGCTTCTGCACCATTTCAATTTTGTCCTTGAGATAGTATGGAATACTGGTTGTCCATGTGGTACAGCAGTACTCAAGAACTGACCTAATAAGCGCGTAATAGATATGAACGAGATCGTGCGGTGGAATTCCAGTTCGCTTTAACACCCTCAATATATACAGTCTCTTTGAAGCCTTTGATATAATCTCCTGAGTGTTTTCGTTCCACTTTAGCGTGTCGCTTATTATTACCCCGAGTACTTTATAAGATATCACCTTCTCTATAGGAAGCCCATTGAGATTGCCAAAGAGGTGCGATGTCAGGTATGGATTTCAGCGGGCAGATCACCATTTTTTGGTGGGGTGGGCCCGGTATAACAATATGAATTTGAATCCAAAGAAATACAAAAATAAAAATACGAGCTGGGGAACGTTATTAAATCCAAATCACGTTACATGCCGGAGACATTGCCTGCAGAAAGAACCTCGGATATGGTGATATCGTCAATGTATTTCCAGTGGGAAGATGCGTCATGGAGAACTTTGTGGCGAGATCGTTTATCATCGCCAAAAAGAGGATTGGTCCAAGTTTGGTTCCCTGAGGTACCCCAGCGTGGGTGGATATTACACAGTGGTCCGACGATCCCAGGGGAGCACTACATACTGGTGAGCTATACATATGACTACAGTTAGTTATGATAAGATCAAGGATTGATGAGCCCCTAGTGGAGTCTTTAACAACTTGTGTAAGATTGAGGTGATATTTTAAATCAGAGATGTCAATCTTATTAAAATCATCAAGGACTACAACACCACAATCTGGTGAAGAAGAACGGACTGTATCAACAGTATCAACAATATATTGTATTAGGTCTTTTTGCTCCTTGATGGATTCAACTGGAGGACTAGATACTCCGCAGATTATAAAACAGAAACAGGGCGTGGTAGACGGTGGGGGCGTAGCCAAAGCCAAACTCGAATGGGGGGCTCTCCAAGTCTAGTCTTCGTTTACATGGTATATTATTAGATATATAGGCGTAGACACCACCGCCACGACTTTCAAACCTGTCTTTCCGGTGCAACGAGTATCCCGGGATAGAAAGTAGGCTGTTGTCAATTCCAGAATGCAGCCAGCTTTCCGTAATAATTGCTACTTCTGTAGATAGAACTTCAAATGTGGTTGAGAGTTCGTCTAATTTAGGCGGTTTTCAGTTTCGGTTTTACACTTGTGCTCCAGTGTATTCCAGCCTTGACTTGGAATAAACCCCTCCCCCTGCATGCAATAAAGCCCCATTGCTTATCGAAAATTAATGAGATAATAACTGGAAATAAGGTATACTCATAAGTTATTCAGACACGGGATTCGCACGTACGCTCAGATAAACATCAGTGTAATACGTTCGTCTGACGATCGAAGACGCGGTAGCAACTCATTAGAGGTAGTGGAGTTGAACTATTTGCCATTTTTTGCCGGCTTCTAAACCAAGCGCGTCCTATACTGTTTGAATGAGATTACGTTGCGCTAGGGGTCTGGTAAATCCATTTTTATTTCAACCAATATAAGGTCGGTACTTTTGGGATTAGTTCCCTGCATGGATATATTAAACCCCAAAGTTAATAGAAGGCGTTCATGGTGTAAACCTAAACCAAAAGAAAATTATAGTTGTCATGGTTGTCAGGTTGTTGTTCTTGTCAGCTATTACCTGAGCGTAAGTGCGAAGCCCGAGACTGAATAACTGAAGTACCTTATTTTCAGTCTATTATTATCTTATTAATTTTCGATAAGCATGAGGGGGCTTTATTGGGGGAGGGGTTTATTAAATGTTCCAAGTCAAAGCTGGAATGCACTGGAGCACAAGTGGTAGTTAAACTGGAAACTGAAAACCATCCGCAAAAACCGACATAGCCGCTTCTCTGTTAGTGACGCTATTGTTGACAAAAGTTCCTCCCCCGCAGTGTCTTCCTATAGCTGCGTCGTTTTCAGTTTATAATGTTTTGGCCGAGCCAAAGAAATAAATAAGAGCATAACGTCAACTAGGAAAACACATGAGAGTTGCCTGCGGAGGAGGCTAGACAAAAATATAACATGTTTTACTAATTATTATTTAAGATAGGAAATACGGTTTATCAAATGATCTTAATTGCATGAATAGCGTGGCGAAAAATTAACGTTAACTAATTCGTATTTATCACAAACGTATAAGCCGAATAGTTCACATTTCACTGTGAACATTTCGACAATATCAGCACTCGACTACCTTGAACTATTTAAGTTATCTAGCTGTCACATCTTGAAGTTAGTTAATTCGTAAAGGTTTTCAGTGAAAGCTGTGTTAAGTTATCAAATTATCAATAGTCACTAGAAAAAAACTCTGAGTTCTAGTGGCTCAATGGTTAGATCGTATTGCTAGCATTCAGAAGGTTGCGGGTTCGAGTCCTGCCTGGAGCTCAGAGTTTTCATGAGTATTTGACAATGAAGTTAACACAGCTTGAAGGTCTCTCAAGGCACATCACGCACGTGATGATGATTTGCAAGTATAAACTGTTTACATCGTATAGATGGAAACATATGGCACCGATGGATTAGCACTAGAGACTTTTTCTCGCAGACGTTCTATAGTTTTAGTTTATTAAAAACTTTAATTTTAGTTTAAGTAAGTCTTCTTCTGTAACAAAAACAAACGCTGTCCTCATCCCTTCGAACAACGCCTTCCCAGCATAGACCTCCTCCTGTTTTAGAAATAACAAATTTATTGTATGATAATAGGAACTATACTGTATACAGGTAGTCGTTCTATTGGATTATGAGCTCTAAATTTCTATTTAAGAAATAGAAAACATTTTCCGTGTTTAGATACTGTTATATAAACACGAGTGGAAGTTTGCGAGAACGAGAAATCATAGTGGGAATACGAGCCCGTAAGGGGGCGAGTGTTTCCACGCGATTTCGAGTTCTCCCAAACTTCCACGAGTGTTTATATAACGTATGGGAACACGGATAAAAATGTTTTCTATTTATTTTATAAAATAACCCGTAGAAAGCAAATAAAATGTACAAATATCTTTTTATCAACACGTAAATTCTCCTTACTGCGTATGATGGCGCCGTGATGTCTAATTGATGGCGTATGATGGTTAATTGATTGCGTATGATGGCGTATGATGGCTAATTGATGGCGTATCATTGCTAATTGATGGCGTATGATGGCTAATTGATGGCGTATCACGATGGCGTAATCCATCCATGTTATATAGCCTGATATAAACACGGTAACTGACCAATCACAGCATGCGTAAGACACGACTTATTTTATAAAAGGTGATAGTTAACGAAGGCGAAGCCCGAGGTAACTATAACCTGAAAGAAATTGAGAGCGAATTGTTAATTTTTTGTTTTAGTTTAGTTTAATTTAATTATTAATTGTTTTAGTAAAAACTAACTTATGTTAATTGTTTCTTTAAAATTATTTTGATAAAAGAGACACAAAACTCTTCCATATATGGACGTCACTCGCCGCTACTCGAGTAGCTTAGTAAATAATATTGCAGCATTTTCGTTATAATTATTACATGAATGTCTAAAGTAGTATATGATCTCCACTGACTACTCAAGGAGTTGAACATTCGCTAGCTATCGTCTTGTTTGAAGCAAGTAAAAATCGTTTTGGTAACCAGAAGTTGTGAAAATGAAAGACGTGAACTCCACAACCTCTGATCAGGTTCTCTCGCCCAACATGCTTATTTCATTAATGGTCTTCAAATGTCTTGTTTTTATTGTTGGAGTATTAGGCAACGTTGGCGTCATCATTTACAATGTCTTTCTCAATCACCCAAAGACGCCAACAAGTTATTTTGTAGTTAACCTTGCCATCACTGATCTTTTAGCCTGCTGTTTTTTGTACCCAACTTCTATCACTGAAATCGCGCGGATGCTTATTGGAATTGAAAGTGACCAGAACCTTTTTTGTCGCATTGTCAACCCTATCGCAGCCACATGCATAATTCTTTCCATCTTATCTCTCGTTGGTATTACTGTGGATCGGTTTATCTCCATCAACAGCCCATTTAAGTACAAAATAATTGTAACGTGGCGACGAACCTATTATATATTGCTCCTGATCTGGTGCTCTGCTATGATCTATGCTCCTTTTCTCGTGATCTACACGCGACCGGGCGATTTTCGTGCGTCTTGTGTTACAGATGTCCCCGTGGTGGTGATTGGTGTGTGTATTTACGCCTTTATTCCGACTATTTTTATCGTTGTTTTAAACTACAAGATGTTCAAAGTCGCTCGACAGCACGTACATAAAATTGCTGCAAACACTGTGTCATTATGTGATTCGTCGAACTCAACGATTTCCCGTTTGCGGATAGCCCGAGAATTTCGAGTCATTAAGACGTTTGCAATTGTTATCGGAGTATTCTTCTGTCTTGTACTCGCAGGTGCAATATTAATAATGATGATTAATCTATGGTGCGCCTCGTCTCTCCCACCTGTCGTCGTCGTTATCTACGTGGAACTTGCAGCATTAAACTCGATTGTGAATCCTTTTATTTATGGAATTAGACAAAGGGAGTATAGAGTTGCTTTTCGTCGACTTTTTTCGACGATATTTCAGACTAATAATTAGAAATAATTCAAAACATTGGTGCGAACGAATATGTTCTAAAACTTATAATGTAGATTTTAAAGTCCAGCTTATGAAATAAAAACATTCGCTCTTAATTCCATGTGAATGAATGAATTTATTACTTTAAATATAATATTTCAATAAATTTGCTCCATATTTGCACATATTGTAAATTTGAGTAAATCCATTTTTTCGTGCAATGATACATACACGCATACACACATATATGTCCCTTTGTCAAGATATCTTGACACAGGGGCAGAGCCCCAAAACGTCAAAAGGAATTGTATTAAAAACGTTTCGGGAACTAGCCCCTTATTTTTAAAGTTAAAAATATCATTTATATTATTTTAATGTTAAAAATATTATCAATCGGAATTTTCACATTTTACAAAATGATCCTGAGACGTCAGCCATTTTCACCGATAACCCTTTGGCAACTTTTCCTACAGGTTTTTTTGTTATTTTAGTTTGCGAGGAACTTTTTATTATTAGCTCGTGCATTTCATTCCTTTTCAAGATTTTGTTTCGTACCGCTTTACTATCACATAATCCCCTTGAATATTGGACCTATCATTTCTCCCTCCCCCTCAGTCTGTTTGCTTTAATAGCAAATGATTTAACTTTTCGCATCTCATTAATTTTATCTCCCGTGACGCCCTATTGGCATATATACTAGGAGTAATCCAAGATTATGTAAGTGCGTTCGACGCATGTGGACCAGCAAATGGTGAATGAAGATTGGTTTATAAACATAAAATTATGCTGTGACGAATTATGAAAAAAAAGCTAATAAATATATTACAGCGTCTTAATTCAAGGAGACACTGTAACCTTAATGTTTTTGACAACGGTGACATATCCCGCATGATTTCCGTATGTTTTTTCAGGAAAAAACTATCTTTATATCTGTTAGTACGGCATCTAGGCAAAGCTAGAGCTGAACGATTGCGTGTATAGTTCAGTAATTGTGACATTGTGAACTCATAGGTCGAGGTAACAAATGGTTTAATTGCGAATTTGATTGCTTAATTTGGTGGAGAACTTTTTTGCAGATTTCTTCCCTCCTACCATCCAGAAAGAGTAAGGGCGTCGAAATAGTGGGTCT
Organism: Chrysogorgia sp. JL179-B06; assembly: GCA_035772405.1. Classification (NCBI taxonomy): domain Eukaryota; kingdom Metazoa; phylum Cnidaria; class Anthozoa; order Scleralcyonacea; family Chrysogorgiidae; genus Chrysogorgia; species Chrysogorgia sp. JL179-B06. Next base: position 3,624,116 of record JAYKKM010000504.1, on the reverse strand, counting down.
GGGGATGAATAATCCTCATAGGGCGCTTCTGCACTATTTCAATTTTGTCCTTGAGATAGTATGGAATACTGGTTGTCCATGTGGTACAGCAGTACTCAAGAACTGACCTAATAAGCGCGTAATAGATATGAACGAGATCGTGCGGTGGAATTCCAGTTCGCTTTAACACCCTCAATATATACAGTCTCTTTGAAGCCTTTGATATAATCTCCTGAGTGTTTTCGTTCCACTTTAGCGTGTCGTTTATTATTACCCCGAGTACTTTATAAGATATCACCTTCTCTATATAGGAAGCCCATTGACAGTAAGAGGTGCGATGTCAGGTATGGATTTCAGCGGGCAGATCACCATTTTTTGGTGGGGTGGGCCCGGGATAACAATATGAATTTGAATCCAAAGAAATACAAAAATAAAAATACGAGCTGGGGCACGTTATTAGGTCCAAATCACGTTACATGCCGGAGACATTGCCTGCAGAAAGAACCTCGGATATGGTGATATCGTCAACGTATTTCCAGTGGGAAGATGCGTCATGGAGAACTTTGTGGCGAGATCGTTTATCATCGCCAAAAAGAGGATTGGTCCAAGTTTGGTTCCCTGAGGTACCCCAGCGTGGGTGGACTCCCATTTAGAAATAAAGTGTTCTAATTTAACGGCCTGGCGCCTACCAGAAAGAAAGCTGCAAATCCAGTGAACCAATAATCTCACTCCAAGTTGAAGAAGTTTGTCAACCAAAATATTGTGGACTATATGATCGAAAAACTTGCTAAAATCTAGATACAGCCGGTAGCATACTCTAAGGTAGGATCTAGGTTGGTCCAAGGAGGACAGCCAATTCTAGAGCATGTCTAACAGACAGAAAGTCGTTGAAGTACCTTTCAGGTATAACCAAATTCTTGAGGATCAATCATGTGTTGTACGTCATCAATGAGCCACTTCACGGCGAAGTCTTCTTGGATCTTGGATACACAGGACGTTAGCGCTATAGGTCTTAAGTCACTAGTCTATCACAGGAGACTGATGAGACTTTTGCTATTGGCGCTATAAGGTCGTCCTTCCATGGTTTAGGGAAATAACCAGCGGAAAATGAAGCATTAAAAATGTCCTTGATGGGTTGGGCAAGTTCAGGCGCAAACCGGGCCAATAGCTTTGTAGGTGGTGAGGCTAGATAGGTTCTTGCTTATAGTGGACAGATTGATGGTAGTTGCTCATAAGCAGGTAGAAAAGCAAGTAGTTTGCCAATATCTAGCGGAGGGAGATCAGCCGTTACTGATATATAGAAGGTGTTAAATCTTTCTGCTAGTTTAGCTCCAGACAGGATATTCTCATCTTCGTAACTAATCGGCATTTTATCACTAGATTTACCAGAGATTTTATTAATAGTGTTCCACCATTTGCGTGGGTTACTAAGATGTTGTACCTTGTCTCGGTAGTAGCTCTTCTTTCTTTGGCAAATTACATCGCACACTTTATTCTCGAGACACCTCAACTGTTCGACATGCCCAGAATGATATGCACGTTGTCTGTCCAGAATAAGTTGTTTGATTCATGACGTCATCCATGGTCTGTCTGTGTGATGGATTTTTACGGACTTTATAGGAAAGAAGATTACTGCCAAAAGCATCCAGCGAGGATTTCGCATGGCGTCGTAATTGGTATTTCTTATGCGCGTGAGAAAAGGTAGAACTGGTGTAATTGTCAAGGGGTTTTCAAGATATTACACAGTGGTCCAACGATCCCAGCTGTACATATGACTACAGTTAGTTATGATAAGATCAAGGATTGATGAGCCCCAAGATTGAGGTGATATTTTAAATCAGAGATGTCAAACTACAACACCACAATCTGGTGAAGAAGAACGGACTGTATCAACAGTATCAACAATACATTGTATTAGGTCTTTTTGCTCCTGGATGGATTCATCTGGAGGACTATATATACTCCGCAGATTATAAAACAGAAACAGGGCGTGGTAGACGGTGGGGGCGTAGCCAAACCAAACTCGAATGGGGGGCTCTTCAAGTTTAGTCTTCGTTTACATGGTATATTATTAGAGATATAGGCGTAGACACCACCGCCACGACTTTCAAACCTGTCTTTCCGGTGCAACGAGTATCCCGGGATGGAAAGTAGGCTGTTGTCAATTCCAAATTGAGTATTGATACTATTGATAACTTGATAACTTAACAAAGCTTGAACAAAAAATTACCTTAACGACTTAACTAACTTCAAGCTGCGACTATACCTAACTTAAATAGTTAAAGGTAGTCGAGTGCTGATATTGTCTAAATAAATGTTCACAGTGAAATGTGAACTATTGCTTACGTTTGTGACAAATACGAATTAGTTGATGTTACTTTTTTCGCCATGCTATTCATGCATGAATTAAGATCATTTGATAAACCGTATTTCCTATGTTAAAGTACACCGGTAATTACTTCATAAAGTAAAAACATGTTATATTTTTGTCAACAATAGCGTCACTAATAGAGAATGGGCTATGTCGGTTTGGGGGATGGTTTTCAGTTTCTGTTTTAATTTCTTAACACTTGTGCTCAAGTGTATTTCAGCTTTGACTTGGAACATTTAATAAACCGCTCTCCTAATATTATAAAGCCCCCTTGCTTATCGAAAATTAATAAGATAATAATAGACTGGAGATAAGGTACGCTCAGATAAACATTAGTGTTTCAACTTTGGAAGCCCCCTTGCTTATCGCGGAAAATTAATATAAGATTCTCCCCTCGCAAGCGAGGGTGATAATCTCGCCGCGGCAGGTGTAAAGTGGTAGGTCCAACTCCTTATAGGCAGGTAAAATGTCGTTTTGGGTGATCCGTTTGAATCCGACACATAAACAAGTTTTTACGAAGGGTATGCATGTTTGCGTAAGATTTTACGAAGGGTATGCATGTATGTTATGTACTTGGACTAGGCAATTCTAAATCTGTTTTCAGAATTGAAAACGGTTAAATATTGATCGAGATAACGTTCAAATAATATTGACCGGCTTATACCGAGTAAAGCAGACTAATTTCTAAGTACATAAACCGTTTGGAAAATTTCAGAAAAGTGTTCGTCTGACGATCGAAGACGTGGTGGCGATTCACCACAGACAGCGGTATCGCGATAGCAAATCATAAGAGGTTGTGGAGTTGAAATTTGCCATTTTTTGGCATCTAAACCAAGCGCGTCCGACAATGGCAACCATATGCTGTTTGGCTCAGCTTTTATTGAATGAGATTACGTTGCGTTGGCGTCTAGTAAATCCATTTTTATTTCAAGTACTCTTGGGATTAGTTCCCAGCATGGATATATTAAACCCCAAAATTAATAGAAGGCGTTTATGTGTAAACCTAGTTGTCATGGTTGTCAGGTTGTTCTTGTCGACTATGTTTACCTAAGCGTACGCATGCGAAGCCCGAGACTGAATAATTTTTCGCCATGCTATTCATGCATGAATTAAGATCATTTGATATACCGTATTTCCTATGATAAAGTACACCGGTAATTACTTCATGAAGTAAAAACATGTTATATTTTTATCAACAATAGCTTCACTAATAGAGAATCGGTTTTCAGTTTCGGTTTTACACTTGTGCTCCAGTGTATTCCAGCCTTGACTTGGAATAAACCCCTCCCCCTGCATGCAATAAAGCCCCATTGCTTATCGAAAATTAGTGAGATAATAACTGAAAATAAGGTACTCATGAGTTATTCAGACACGGGATTCGCACGTACGCTCAGATAAACATCAGTGTTTTCACTTTGGAAGGAAATTTCCTTCCGCAGATGCGTCACTAAGGGGATGGTGGTAAGCTTTTATTAGCCTTCTTGATCAGGTCTTTAATTGTTTCCTTCATTCCTCGAAGCCCCGCATCCTTACTCCCCCTATGTAGTGACGCATTTGAAATTAGCGCTAGCAAACTCGCAAAATGAGAGTAAACTTTTGGCTTTAACGAGTTTTACCGAGCATGAAAACATTTCTCTAGCATAGTTTTGCGAATATGACCTCAGTTGAGAAAATTGAACAATTGGAAAATTTCAGAAATGTGATTTTTCGCAGCGTGTAATACGTTTGTCTGACGATCGAAGACGCGGTAGCAACTCATTAGAGGTAGTGGAGTTGAACTATTTGCCATTTTTTGCCGGCTTCTAAACCAAGCGCGTCCTATACTGTTTGAATGAGATTACGTTGCGCTAGGGTCTGGTAAATCCATTTTTATTTCAACCAATATAAGGTCGGTACTTTTGGGATTAGTTCCCTGCATGGATATATTAAACCCCAAAGTTAATAGAAGGCGTTCATGGTGTAAACCTAAACCAAAAGAAAATTATAGTTGTCATGGTTGTCAGGTTGTTGTTCTTGTCAGCTATTACCTGAGCGTAAGTGCGAAGCCCGAGACTGAATAACTGAAGTACCTTATTTTCAGTCTATTATTATCTTATTAATTTTCGATAAGCAAGGGGGCTTTATTGGGGGAGGGGTTTATTAAATGTTCCAAGTCAAAGCTGGAATGCACTGGAGCACAAGTGGTAGTTAAACTGGAAATTGAAAACCATCCTCAAAAACCGACATAGCCGCTTCTCTGTTAGTGACGTTATTGTTGACAAAAGTTCCTCCTCCGCAGGCAACTCTGTGTCTTCCTATCGCTGCGTCGTTTTCAGTTTATAATATTTTGGCCGAGCCAAAGAAAGAAATAAGAGCACGACGTTAACTAGGAAAACACACGAGAGTTGCCTGCGGAGGAGGCTGGACAAAAATATAACATGTTTCACTTAATTATTATCTAAGATAGGAAATACGGTTTATCAAATGTCTTAATTGCATGAATAGCGTGGCGAAAAATTAACGTTAACTAATTATTTGTCACAAAGCCGAATAGTTCACATTTCACTGTGAACATTTAGACAATATCAGCACTCGACTATACCTTGAACTATTTAAGTTATCTAGTCGCATCTTGAAGTCAGTGAAAGCTGTGTTAAGTTATCAAATTATCAATAGTCAGAAAAAAACTCTTTCTAGTGGCTCAAGGTTGCGGGTTCGAGTCCTGCCTGGAGCTCTGAGTTTTCATGAGTATTTGACAAGTTAACAGAGCTTGAAGGTCTCTCAAGGCACATCACGTACGTGATGATGATTTGCAAGTATAAACTGTTTACATCGTATATAGATGGAAACATATGGCACCGATGGATTAGCACTAGGGCGTCTATTACTTTTTCTCGTAGACATTCTATAGTTTTAGTTTATTAAAAACTTTAATTTTAGTTTAAGTAAGTCTTCTTCTGTAAAAAAACAAACGCTGTCCTCATGTGCCCTCATCCCTTTGAACAACGCCTTCCCAGCATATAGACCTTCTGTTTTGGAAATAACAAATTTATTGTATGATAATAGGAACTATACTGTATATACAGGTAGTCGTTCTATTGGATTATGAGCTCTAAATTTCTATAAGGTGATAATTAACGAAGGCGAAGCCCGAGGTAACTATAACCTGAAAGAAATTGAGAGCGAATTGTTAATTTTTTGTTTAGTTTAGTTTAATTATTAATTGTTTTAGTTAAAAACTAACTTATGTTCATTGTTTCTTTAAAATTATTTTGATAAAAGAGACACAAAACTCTTCCATATATGGACGTCACTCGTCGCTACTCGAGTAGCGTAGCCAATAAGATTGCAGCATTTTCATTATAATTATTACATGAATGTACCGCGCGCCTATGTTAAAACAGTTCTTCCAAGCTGTCGAAGTGAGCACCACTATATACTAAAGTAGTATATGTTCTCCGCTGACTAAGGAGTTGAACAGTCGCTAGCTATCGTCTTGTTTGAAGCAAGTAAAAATCGTTTTGGTAGCCAGAAGTTGTGAAAATGAAAGACGTGAACTCCACAACCTCTGATCAGGTTCTCTCGCGCAACATGCTTATTTCATTAATGGTCTTCAAATGTCTTGTTTTTATTGTTGGAGTATTAGGCAACGTTGGCGTCATCATTTACAATGTCTTTCTCAATCACCCAAAGACGCCAACAAGTTATTTTGTAGTTAACCTTGCCATCACTGATCTTTTAGCTTGCTGTTTTTTGTACCCAACTTATATTGCAGAAATCGCGCGGATGCTTATTGGAATTGAAAGTGACCAGAACCTTTTTTGTCGCATTGTCAACCCTATCGCAGCCACATGCATAATTCTTTCCATCTTATCTCTCGTTGGTATTACTGTGGATCGGTTTATCGCCATCAACAGGCCATTTAAGTACAAAATAATAGTAACGTGGCGACGAACCTATTATATATTGCTCCTGATCTGGTGCTCTGCTATGATCTATGCTCCTTTTCTTGTGATCTACACGCGACCGGGCGATTTTCGTGCGTCTTGTGTTACAGATGTCCCCGTGGTGGTGATTGGTGTGTGTATTTACGCCTTTATTCCGACTATTGTTATCGTTGTTTTAAACTACAAGATGTTCAAAGTCGCTCGACAGCACGTACATAAAATTGCTGCAAACACTGTGTCATCATGTGATTCGTCGAACTCAACGATTTCCCGTTTGCGGATAGCCCGAGAATTTCGAGTCATTAAGACGTTTGCAATTGTTATCGGAGTATTCTTCTGTCTTGTACTCGCAGGTGCAATATTAATAATGATGATCAATCTATGGTGCGCCTCATGTCTCCCACCTGTCGTCGTCGTTATCTACGTGGAACTTGCAGCATTAAACTCGATTGTGAATCCTTTTATTTATGGCATTAGACAAAGGGAGTATAGAGTTGCTTTTCGTCGACTTTTTTCGACGATATTTCAGACTAATAATTAGAAATAATTCAAAACATTGGTGCGAACGAATATGTTCTAAAACTTATAATGTAGATTTTAAAGTCCAGCTTATGAAATAAAAACATTCGTTCTTAATTCCATGTGAATGAATGAATTTATTACTTTAAATATAATATTTCAATAAATTTGCTCCATATTTGCACATATTGTAAATTTGAGTAAATCCATTTTTTCGTGCAATGATACATACACGCATACACACATATATGTCCCTTTGTCAAGATATCTTGACACAGGGGCAGAGCCCCAAAACGTCAAAAGGAATTGTATTAAAAACGTTTCGGGAACTAGCCCCTTATTTTTAAAGTTAAAAATATCATTTATATTATTTTAATGTTAAAAATATTATCAATCGGAATTTTCACATTTTACAAAATGATCCTGAGACGTCAGCCATTTTCACCGATAACCCTTTGGCAACTTTTCCTACAGGTTTTTTTGTTATTTTAGTTTGCGAGGAACTTTTTATTATTAGCTCGTGCATTTCATTCCTTTTCAAGATTTTGTTTCGTACCGCTTTACTATCGCATAATCCCCTTGAATATTGGACCTATCATTTCTCCCTCCCCCTCAGTCTGTTTGCTTTAATAGCAAATGATTTAACTTTTCGCATCTCATTAATTTTATCTCCCGTGACGCCCTATTGGCATATATACTAGGAGTAATCCAAGATTATGTAAGTGCGTTCGACGCATGTGGACCAGCAAATGGTGAATGAAGATTGGTTTATAAACATAAAATTATGCTGTAACGAATTATGAAAAAAAAAGCTAATAAATATATTACAGCGTCTTAATTCAAGGAGACACTGTAACCTCAATGTTTTTAACAACGGTGACATATCCCGCATGATTTCCGTATGTTATTTTAATATTAGAAGAGAATTCGCGTTTTGAAACATGACTGCTTGCAGACCACCAGATAAATGAATGAATGAATAATCTGGCACCCGAATGTGAAATACATTATGTTCACAACAAGTTATTTTATAAAAATGGTAAAAACAAGGGACTGGTCTAACAATTAAAAATTAATTAAAAATCTATTATACAAAGTGAGAAAGGTCATTTAAAAGTTCTGTATGCCATCGCAGGAAAAAACTATCTTTATATCTGTTAGTACGGCATCTAGGCAAAGCTAGAGCTGAACGATTGCGTGTATAGTTCAGTAATTGTGACATTGTGAACTCATAGGTCGAGGTAACAAATGGTTTAATTGCGAATTTGATTGTTTAATTTGGTGGAGAACGTTTTTGCAGATTTCTTCCCTCCTACCATCCAGACGGGTGGATTGAGAAAGAGTAAGGGCGTCGAAATAGTGGGTCTGGGGATGAATAATCCTCATAGGGCGCTTCTGCACCATTTCAATTTTGTCCTTGAGATAGTATGGAATACTGGTTGTCCATGTGGTACAGCAGTACTCAAGAACTGACCTAATAAGCGCGTAATAGATATGAACGAGATCGTGCGGTGGAATTCCAGTTCGCTTTAACACCCTCAATATATACAGTCTCTTTGAAGCCTTTGATATAATCTCCTGAGTGTTTTCGTTCCACTTTAGCGTGTCGCTTATTATTACCCCGAGTACTTTATAAGATATCACCTTCTCTATATAGGAAGCCCATTGACAGTAAGAGGTGCGATGTCAGGTATGGATTTCAGCGGGCAGATCACCATTTTTTGGTGGGGTGGGCCCGGGATAACAATATGAATTTGAATCCAAAGAAATACAAAAATAAAAATACGAGCTGGGGCACGTTATTAGGTCCAAATCACGTTACATGCCGGAGACATTGCCTGCAGAAAGAACCTCGGATATGGTGATATCGTCAACGTATTTCCAGTGGGAAGATGCGTCATGGAGAACTTTGTGGCGAGATCGTTTATCATCGCCAAAAAGAGGATTGGTCCAAGTTTGGTTCCCTGAGGTACCCCAGCGTGGGTGGACTCCCATTTAGAAATAAAGTGTTCTAATTTAACGGCCTGGCGCCTACCAGAAAGAAAGCTGCAAATCCAGTGAACCAATAATCTCACTCCAAGTTGAAGAAGTTTGTCAACCAAAATATTGTGGACTATATGATCGAAAAACTTGCTAAAATCTAGATACAGCCGGTAGCATACTCTAAGGTAGGATCCAGGTTGGTCCAAGGAGGACAGCCAATTCTAGAGCATGTCTAACAGACAGAAAGTCGTTGAAGTACCTTTCAGGTATAACCAAATTCTTGAGGATCAATCATGTGTTGTACGTCATCAAATGAGCCACTTCACGGCGAAGTCTTCTTGGATACACAGGACGTTAGCGCTATAGGTCTTAAGTCACTAGTCTATCACAGGAGACTGGTGAGACTTTTGCTATTGGCGCTATAAGGTCGTCCTTCCATGGTTTAGGGAAATAACCAGCGGAAAATGAAGCATTAAAAATGTCCTTGATGGGTTGGGCAAGTTCAGGCGCAAACCGGGCCAATAGCTTTGTAGGTGGTGAGGCTAGATAGGTTCTTGCTTATAGTGGACAGATTGATGGTAGTTGCTCATAAGCAGGTAGAAAAGCAAGTAGTTTGCCAATATCTAGCGGAGGGAGATCAGCCGTTACTGATATATAGAAGGTGTTAAATCTTTCTGCTAGTTTAGCTCCAGACAGGATATTCTCATCTTCGTAACTAATCGGCATTTTATCACTAGATTTACCAGAGATTTTATTAATAGTGTTCCACCATTTGCGTGGGTTACTAAGATGTTGTACCTATCGGTAGTAGCTCTTCTTTCTTTGGCAAATTACATCGCACACTTTATTCTCGAGACACCTCCACTGTTCGACATGCCCAGAATGATATGCACGTTGTCTGTCCAGAATAAGTTGTTTGATTCATGACGTCATCCATGGTCTGTCTGTGTGATGGATTTTTACGGACTTTATAGGAAAGAAGATTACTGCCAAAAGCATCCAGCGAGGATTTCGCATGGCGTCGTAATTGGTATTTCTTATGCGCGTGAGAAAAGGTAGAACTGGTGTAATTGTCAAGGGGTTTTCAAGATATTACACAGTGGTCCAACGATCCCAGGGGAGCACTACATACTGATGAGCTGTACATATGACTACAGTTAGTTATGATAAGATCAAGGATTGATGAGCCCCAAGATTGAGGTGATATTTTAAATCAGAGATGTCAAACTACAACACCACAATCTGGTGAAGAAGAACGGACTGTATCAACAGTATCAACAATACATTGTATTAGGTCTTTTTGCTCCTGGATGCATTCATCTGGAGGACTATATATACTCCGCAGATTATAAAACAGAAACAGGGCGTGGTAGACGGTGGAGGCGTAGCCAAACCAAACTCGAATGGGGGGCTCTTCAAGTTTAGTCTTCGTTTACATGGTATATTATTAGAGATATAGGCGTAGACACCACCGCCACGACTTTCAAACCTGTCTTTCCGGTGCAACGAGTATCCCGGGATGGAAAGTAGGCTGTTGTCAATTCCAAATTGAGTATTGATACTATTGATAACTTGATAACTTAACAAAGCTTGAACAAAAAATTACCTTAACGACTTAACTAACTTCAAGCTGCGACTATACCTAACTTAAATAGTTAAAGGTAGTCGAGTGCTGATATTGTCTAAATAAATGTTCACAGTGAAATGTGAACTATTGCTTACGTTTGTGACAAATACGAATTAGTTGATGTTACTTTTTTCGCCATGCTATTCATGCATGAATTAAGATCATTTGATAAACCGTATTTCCTATGTTAAAGTACACCGGTAATTACTTCATAAAGTAAAAACATGTTATATTTTTGTCAACAATACCGTCACTAATAGAGAATCGGCTATGTCGGTTTGGGGGATGGTTTTCAGTTTCGGTTTTAATTTCTTAACACTTGTGCTCAAGTGTATTTCAGCTTTGACTTGGAACATTTAATAAACCGCTATTATAAAGCCGCCTTGCTTATCGAAAATTAATAAGATAATAATAGACTGGAGATAAGGTACTCAGTTATTCAGTCTCGGGCTTCGCACGTACGCTCAGATAAACATCAGTGTTTCAACTTTGGAAGCCCCCTTGCTTATCACGGAAAATTAATATAAGATAATCCCCTCGCAAGCGAGGGTGATAATCTCGGCGCGGTAGGAGTAAAGTGGTAGGTCCAACTCCTTATAGGCAGGTAAAATGTCGTTTTGGGTGATCCGTTTGAATCCGACACATAAGCAGGTTTTTACGAAGTGTATGCATGTTTGCGTAGATAATAGGCACGTATGTTATGTACTTGGACTAGGCAATTCTAAATCTGTTTTCAGAATTGAAAACGGTTAAATATTGATCGAGATAACGTTCAAATAATATACGACGAAGTGACCGGCTTATAGTCGACTAATTTCTAAGTACATAAACCGTTTTTACGAATGGTATTCACGTTCTCGTAATATAGTAGACACGTATGCTATGTATTTTGACTCGCTAATTCCAAATCTGTTTTCAGAATTGAAAACGGTTAAATATTGATCGAGATAATGTTCAAAATAATATTGACCGGCTTATATAGCGAGTAAAGCCGACTAATTTCTAAGTACATAAACCGTTTTTACGAAGGGTACTCACGTTCCCGTAATATAGTAAACACGTATGTTATGTATGTCGACTCGCTCATTCCAAATCTGTTTTCAGATTTTAAATCGGTTAAATATTGGCAGAGATAACTTTCAAACATTTCTTCGACGAAACGGGCTTTTGCAAATTGAGAATTTTTGCAAATTGAGAATTTTTGCAAAACACAAATACACGGCCACGGCGCGCGAGATCTGGGCACCATGGATGGGGAAAATCCCGTAGGAGAGATAGAAATTAAAAGGCGGGCGAGGGGATTATTGCGACTATTCGTATTTATAGACTGAAAATAAGGTACTCAGTTATTCAGACTCCGGCTAGGTAAACATCAGTATTTCCACTTTGGAAGGAAATTTCCTTCCGCAGATGCGTCACTAGGGGGGAGGGGTAAGATATTATTAGTCTTATTTGCAATAGGTCTTTGTTTCCTTCATTGCCACAGGGTGCCCATCTCTGATTTATTATTTTTATTAATTAATTTTTTATTTCTTTTCTAAATATGTGAGAATGCTAGAAATCGCCATTGTTGTGAATTAAAAATCGTCATTATTGTGTCTCAAGTATGCTGAATGTGCATGAGAATGCGCGAAATCGCCATTCATGTGTACTCTCGTCCGCAGGACGCATTCTCACACATTCAGCATACTTGAGACACAATAATGACGATTTTTAGTACACAACAATGGCGATTTCTAGCATTCTCACATATTTAGAAAATAAATAAAAAATAAATAAATAAAAATAATAAATCAGAGATGGGCAACTCCCCTATAGTGACGCATTTGAAATTAGCGCTCGCGCGAAAACTCGGAAAATGCGAGTGAACCGGTTGGCTTTGTCGAGTTTTAGCGAATATGAAAACATTTCTCTACCAGAGTTTTGCAAGTATGACCTCAGTTGGGAAAATTGAACGATTGGAAAATTTCAGAAATATGATTTTTCGTAGCATGTAATACGTTCGTCTGACGATCGAAGACGTGGTGGCGATTCACCACAGACAGCGGTATCGCGATAGCAAGTCATAAGAGGTTGTGGAGTTGAAGTTTGCCATTTTTTGGCTTCTAAACCAAGCGCGTCCGACAATTTTGGAAACCATATGCTGTTTGGCTCAGCTTTTATTGAATGAGATTACGTTGCGCTGGGCGTCAAGTAAATCCATTTTTATTTCAATAAGGTCGGTACTCTTGGGATTAGTTCCCAGCATGGATATATTAAACCCCAAAATTAATAGAAGGCGTTTATGTGTAAACATATAGTTGTCCAGCGTGGGGGGCGGGCGGCGAGCGGAGATAAGACCCTGGGTACGAGGTTGATAGTTGTCATGGTTGTCAGGTTGTTCTTGTCGACTATGTTTACCTAAGCGTACGTGCGAAGCCCAAGGGCTGAATACTTTTTCGCCATGCTATTCATGCATGAATAAGATCATTTGATATTCCGTATTTCCTATGTTAAAGTACACCGTCCGGTAATTACTTCATGAAGTAAAAACATGTTATATTTTTGTCAACAATAGCGTCACTAATAGAGAATCGGTTTTCAGTTTCGGTTTTACACTTGTGCTCCAGTGTATTCCAGCCTTGACTTAGAACATTTAATAAACCCGTCCTCCATGCAATAAAACCCCATTGCTTATCGAAAATTAATCAGATAATAACTGGAAATAAGGTACTCATGAGTTATTCAGACACGGGCTTCGCACGTACGCTCAGATAAACATCAGTGTTTCCACATTGGAAGGAAATTTCCTTCCGCAGATGCGTCACTAAGGGGACGCATCTGAAATTAGCGATAGCAAACTCGCAAAATGAGAGTAAACTTTTGGCTTTAACGAGTTTTAGCGAGCATGAAAACATTTCTCTAGCATAGTTTTGCGAGTATGACCTCAGTTGAGAAAATTGAATAATTGGAAAATTTCAGAAATGTGATTTTTCGCAGCGTGTAATACGTCCGTCTGACGATCGAAGACGCGGTAGCAACTCATTAGAGGTAATGGAGTTGAACTGTTTGCCAATTTTTTGGCTGCTAAACCAAGCGCGTCCTATACTGTTTGGCTCAGCTTTTTGAATGAGATTACGTTGCGCTAGGGGTCTGGTAAATCCATTTTTATTTCAACCAATATAAGGTCGGTACTTTTGGGATTAGTTCCCTGCATGGATATATTAATTAAACCCTAAAGTTAATACGGGGTGTCCCAAAAAAAAGGCTACTTTTCAAATTCAAATGAGCGTGTTAATTTAAACAACCTATTGTGTTCAATGTCAAAGGGGTTTTAGTGCATGCACACACGGGTGATTAAGAATAACTTCAAGTCTGCGTTTGGAAAGCGTTCCTTTCAAAAGCGATAATGAATTTCATAGAACTACAATAGGTTGCTTGAATTAACATGCTAATTTGAATTTGAAAAGGTAGCCTTTTTTGGGACAACCTGTAGAAGGCGTTCATGGTGTAAACCTAATCCAAAAGAAAATTATAGTTGTCATGGTTGTCAGGTTGTTGTTCTTGTCACCTGCGAGACTGAATAACTGAGTACCTTATTTTCAGTCTATTATTATCTTATTAATTTTCGATAAGCAAGGGGGCTTTATTGGGGGAGGGGTTTATTAAATGTTCCAAGTCAAAGCTGGAATGCACTGGAGCACAAGTGGTAGTTAAACTGGAAACTGAAAACCATCCGCAAAAACCGACATAGCCGCTTCTCTGTTAGTGACGTTATTGTTGACAAAAGTTCCTCCTCCGCAGGAAACTCTGTGTCTTCCTATCGCTGCGTCGTTTTCAGTTTATAATATTTTGGCCGAGCCAAAGAAAGAAATAAGAGCATGACCTTAACTAGGAAAACACACGAGAGTTGCCTGCGGAGGAGGCTGGACAAAAATATAACATGTTTTACTTTATTATTATCTAAGATAGGAAATACGGTTTATCAAATGTCTTAATTGCATGAATAGCGTGGCGAAAAATTAACGTTAACTAATTATTTGTCACAAAGCCGAATAGTTCACATTTCACTGTGAACATTTAGACAATATCAGCACTCGACTATACCTTGACTAACTATTTAAGTTATCTATTCACATCTTGAAGTTAGTTAATTCGTAAAGGTTTTCAGTGAAAGTTCATGTGTTAAGTTATCAAATTATCAATAGTCAGAAACAAACTCTGAGTTCTAGTGGCTCAATGGTTAGATCGTATTGCTATAGCATTCAGAAGGTTGCGGGTTCGAGTCCTGCCTGGAGCTCAGAGTTTTTATGAGTATTTGACAAGTTAACACAGACTAACAGCTTGAAGGTCTCTCAAGGCACTTCACGTACGTGATGATGATTTGCAAGTATAAACTGCATGTTTACATCAGCACTAGAACGTCTATTACTTTTTCTCGTAGACGTTCTATAGTTTTAGTTTATTAAAAACTTTAATTTTAGTTTTAGAAAGTCTTCTTCTGTAAAAAAACAAACGCTGTCCTCATGCGCCCTCATCCCTTCGAACAACGCCTTCCCAGCATAGACCTCCTCCTGTTTTGGAAATAACAAATTTATTGTATGATAATAGGAACTATACTGTATATACAGGTAGTCGTTCTATTGGATTATGAGCTCTAAATTTCTATAAGGTGATAGTTAACGAAGGCGAAGCCCCAGGTAACTATAACCTCAAAGAAATTGAGAGCGAATTGTTAATTTTTTGTTTTAGTTTAGTTTAATTATTAATTGTTCTAGTAAAAACTAACTTATGTTCATTGTTTCTTTAAAATTATTTTTATAAAAGAGACACAAAACTCTTCCATATATGGACGTCACTCGCAGCTACTAGAGTAGCGTAGCCAATAATATTGCAGCATTTTCATTATAATTATTACATGAATATCTAATGTAGTATATGATCTCCACTGACTACTCAAGGAGTTGAACAGTCGCTAGCTATCGTCTTGTTTGATGCAAGTAAAAATCGATTTGGTAGCCAGAAGTTGTGAAAATGAAAGACGTGAACTCCACAACCTCTGATCAGGTTCCCTCGCCCAACATGCTTATTTCATTTTTGGTCTTCAAATGTCTTGTTTTTATTGCTGGCGTATTAGGGAACGTTGGCGTCATCATTTACAATGTCTTTCTCAATCATTCAAAGACGCCAACAAGTTATTTTGTAGTTAACCTTGCCATCACTGATCTTTTAGCTTGCTGTTTTTGGTACCCAACTTATATTGCAGAAATCGTGCGGATGCTTATGGGAATTGAAAGCGACCAGAACCTTTTTTGTCGCATTGTCAACCCTATCGCAATCACGTGTATAATTCTTTCCATCTTATCTCTCGTTGGTATTACTGTGGATCGGTTTATCTCCATCAACAGCCCATTTAAGTACAAAATAATAGTAACGTGGCGACGAACCTATTATATATTGCTCCTGATCTGGTGCTCTGCTATGATCTATGCTCCTTTTCTCGTGATCTACACGCGACCGGGCGATTTTCGTGCGTCTTGTGTTACAGATGTCCCCGTGGTGGTGATTGGTGTGTGTATTTACGCCTTTATTCCGACTATTTTTATCGTTGTTTTAAACTACAAGATGTTCAAAGTCGCTCGACAGCACGTACATAAAATTGCTGCAAACACTGTGTCATCATGTGATTCGTCGAACTCAACGATTTCCCGTTTGCGGATAGCCCGAGAATTTCGAGTCATTAAGACGTTTGCAATTGTTTATCGGAGTATTCTTCTGTCTTGTACTCGCAGGTGCAATATTAATAATGATGATTAATCTATGGTGCGCCTCATGTCTCCCACCTGTCGTCGTCGTTATCTACGTGGAACTTGCAGCATTAAACTCGATTGTGAATCCTTTTATTTATGGAATTAGACAAAGGGAGTATAGAGTTGCTTTTCGTCGACTTTTTTCGACGATATTTCAGACTAATAATTAGAAATAATTCAAAACATTGGTGCGAACGAATATGTTCTAAAACTTATAATGTAGATTTTAAAGTCCTTCTTATGAAATAAAAACATTCGTCCTTAATTCCATGTGAATGAATGAATTTATTACTTTAAACAGGAAACGTATATCACCCATAGTGTTTTACGAAAGGGACCTGCATACTTAATAAATAGATACACACACGCATACACACACACATACACACACACATACATACACATACACACACATGTCCCTTTGTCAAGATATCTTGACACAGGGGCAGAGCCCCAAAACGTCAAAAGGAATTGTATTACTGAAAAAAATTTATTTACAACGTTTCGGGAACTAGCCCCTTCTTTTTAAAGTTAAAAATATTATCATTTATATTATTTTAATGTTAAAAATATTATCAATCGGAATTTTCACATTTTACAAAATGATCCTGAGACGTCAGCCATGCATTTTCAGCGATAACCCTTTGGCAACTTTTCCTACAGGTTCTTTTGTTATTTTAGTTTGCGAGGAACTTTTTATTATTAGTTCATGCACTTCATTCCTTTTCAAGATTTTGTTTCGTACCGCTTTACTATATCGCATAATCCCCTTGAATATTGGACCTATCATTTCTCCCTCCCCCTCAGTCTGTTTGCTTTGATAGCAAATTATTTAACTTTTCGCATCTCATTAATTTTATCTCCCGTGACACCCTTTTGGCATATGTAAGTATGTTCGACGCATGTGGACCAGCAAATGGTGAATGAAGATTGGTTTATAAACATAAAATTATGCTGTAACGAATTATGAAAAAAAGCTAATAAATATATTACAGCGTCTTAATTAACCTCGATGTTTTTAACAACGGTGACATCCCGCATGATTTCCGTATGTTATTTTAATATTAGAAGATCGAGTATTCCCGTTTTGAAACATGACTCATGCTTGCAGACCGCCAGACTGGTAAATGAATGAATGAATGAATAATCTGGCACCCGATGGTGAAATACATTATGTTCACAACAAGTTATTTTATAAAAATGGTAAAAACAAGGGACTGGTCTAACAATTAAAAATTAATTAAAAATCTCTTATACAAAGTGAGAAAGGTCATTTAAAAGTTCTGTATGCCATCGCAGGAAAAAACTATCTTTATATCTGTTAGTACGGCATCTATATAGGCAAAGCTAGAGCAGAACGATTGTGTAGGTTGTAATTCAGTAATTGTGACATTGTGAACGCATAGGTCGAGGTAACAAATGGTTTAATTGCGAATTTGATTGTTTAATTTGGTGGAGAACTTTTTTGCAGATTTCTTCCGTCCTAACATCCAGACGGGTGGATTGAGAAAGAGTAAGGGCGTCGAAATAGTGGGTCTGGGGATGAATAATCCTCATAGGGCGCTTCTGCACCATTTCAATTTTGTCCTTGAGATAGTATGGAATACTGGTTGTCCATGTGGTACAGCAGTACTCAAGAACTGACCTAATGAGCGTGTAATAGATATGAACGAGATCGTGCGGTGGAATTCCAGTTCGCTTTAACACCCTCAATATATACAGTCTCTTTCAAGCCTTTGTTATAATCTCCTGAGTGTTTTCGTTCCACTTTAGCGTGTCGCTTATTATTACCCCGAGTACTTTATTACAGTAAGAGGTGCGATGCCGTCAGGTATGGATTTCAGCGGGCAGATCACCATTTCTTTGTATTTATTTGGATTCAAATTCATATTGTTATCCCGGGTGGGCCAAAGAAATACAAAAATAAAAATACGAGCTGGGGCTCGTTATTAAGTCCAAATCACCAACCGTTATTGGTTGGGCAAGTTCAGGCGCAAACCGGGGCAATAGCTTTGTGGGTGGTGAGGCTAGATAGTTTCTTGCTTACTTCTAGTGGACAGATTGATGGTATAGTGGCTCATAAGCAGGTAGAAAAGCAGGTAGTTTGCCAATATCTAGCGGAGGGAGATCAGCCGTTACTGATATATAGAAGGTGTTCTGTCGTTCTGCTAGTTTAACTCCAGACAGGATATTCCCATTCTCATCTTCGGCGTTTTATCACTAGATTTACCAGAGATTTTATTAATAGTGTTCCAGTAGCTCTTCTTTCTTTGGCAAATTACATCGCACACTTTATTCTTGAGACACCTCCACTGTTCGACTAGCCTGCGTGCAGACTCCGCCTGATAATGAAATTTGCTACTGTTCGACATGCCCAGAATGGTATGCACGTTGTCTGTCCAGAATAAGTTGTTTGATTCATGACGTCATCCATGGTCTGTCTGTGCGACTTTATAGGAAAGAAGATTACTGCCAAAGGCATCCAGCGAGGATTTCGCATAGCGTCGTAATTGGCATTTCTTATGCGCGTGAGAAAAGGTAGAACTGGCGTAATTGTCAAGCGGTTTTCAAGATATTACACATTGGTCCGACGATCCCGGGGAGGCTGAGCACTACATACTGGTGAGCTGTACATATGACTACAGTTAGTTATGATAAGATCAAGGATTGATGAGCCCCTAGTGGCTAGTGGAGTCTTTAACAACTTGTGTAAGATTGAGGTGATATTTTAAATCAGAGATGTCGATCTTATTAAAATCACCTAGGACTACAACACCACAATCTGGTGAAGAAGAACGGACTGTATCAACAGTATCAACAAAATATTGTATTAGGTCTTTTTGCTCCTGGATGGATTCATCTGGAGGACTATATTATACTCCGCCGGTGGGGCTCTCCAAGTCTAGTCTTCGTTTACATGGTATATTATTAGAGCCATATAGGCGTAGACACCACCGCCACGACTTTCAAACCTGCACTTTCCGGTGCAACGAGTATCCCGGGATGGAAAGTAGGCTGTTGTTAATTCCAGAATATGCAGCCAGCTTTCCGTAATAATTGCTACTTCTGTAGATAGAACTTCAAATGTGGTTGAGAGTTTGTCTAATTTAGGCAGAAGTGAGCGAATATTAGTCAGGAAGAAAGCGGGAAGATTTTTTTTTTCAGTAGAGACCGGCATAGATGAACGTTGAATGCTGATAAGGTTGGCCCGGCAGGCGAAACGATCAATGTTTTTGTGGCGACGCATCAAGTTAGGACGAATAGTAGCCAGTGGCGTAGCCAAGCCCGGGCCCACCCGGGCACTGGCCCGGGCAATGCTCCGTCCGTGCCCGGGCAACTATATTCATAATTTTAAAAATCTGAACTAGTGTTACTACGGGCCAAACCACCGAACTGAATGATTTGATTCAAACGTCGCATTTAAGTGTTATATTATATTATATATATATATATATATATATATATATATATATATATATATATATATATATATATATATATATATATATATATATATATATATATATATATATATATATATACGGTATATATATATATATATATATATATATATATATATATATAAATATATATATATATATATATATATATATATATATATATATATATATATATATATATATATATATATATATATATATATATATATATATATATATATATATATATATATATATATATATATATATATATATATATATATATATATATATATATATATATATATATATATGTACAAAGAATATGTAAAATCTAAACTTTTACAGATGCCGTAACACTGTGTTTCATGCCTAGGGCAATCATCGATCAGACGACTCGTCGTCAGACGACTGATGAGTCGTCGACTCGTCTGATAGCCCTAGGCATGAAACACAGTGTTACGGCATCTGTAAAAGTTTAGATTTTACATATACTTTATAACTAGCTCTACAATTTTTGTATCGAGCACTCTTACTTACTGGGATTTTGTCCACGTTTTGGTCTATTCACCTAATATATATATGTCTTTTACCGCTTGTAAAAGACATGCTTTAAAGAGGAAGTCCGACAAAACTGCTGAGCAACTGAACTGAAAGCTGAATATGAGGAGAAATCTGAGAAGTTTGCTGTATTTAGAAAGATCGAGAGAAAGAAATTACTCGACAGGAGATTGATGCAAGTAAGTTAAGCGGTTTATAGAGGTTGTTTTAGGAATTTATATATATCGATATCTAATGAATTTGAAACCCACGCCAAGTTTCTTATGAAGTTAAAATATGTGTATGATATACCTTGCTTGGAATATTTTTTAAAGTTATGGAATTGTAAAATAATCCTAATTTTATTATATTTCTATGATAGGTAAACTACTGGAAGATAGCAGAGCAAGAACACTATTTGGCACAATTAAAGAAGCAGTATGTTCATTTCAAAGCAATGCTTGGTCAGACACAACAAGTATCGTTCTTCATTGTGCTATTGGAAATGTTGACAGCCGGGTGGGTTAGGATATTAGAAACTAGGAAAGTAATAACACAGTTATTGTAAAGATGAATAGTCCATGAGTTAAATGCCACATGGGGAGTGAGTTTCATAATGTATGTATGTATGTATGTATGTATGTAATACAATATTGGTATTGTTTAAACATATTTTGTATTGTGTTTACTTTACCTTATGAGCAGGCCATGATCATCTACTGTATAGGGGGTTCACAGATGTACATGTAGGTGTTGATTTTAATTAGATTTTTATAGGCCCTGTTATAGTAAACATTAAAGGAACAATTAACCACAACACAGGCTTCATATGAAAACTTTTATTTCTATTAATAGCTTTATTAGCAAACATTTATTATGGGTACTATTATACACCAATCAATGTTAAGCCCCAGAGGGGTATTGGGCATATGTGGGTCATCCTCAGGAATTTGATTGTTATTTTTGCCCTGAGGGAAGGGCTATTTGATTTTTATACTAGTCTTTAATGAGGATTTGTTAAAGTAAGGAAAGGCTATTTTTCAGGTCCATATATGGGGATATTTGACAAATTGTCTGACTGTGGGGAATTTGATTACCAAATTGCATGAAAAATCAAATGCCCCACATATGCCCAATACCCCCCCCCCCCCCCCCCCCCCCCCCTTTTGAGTTTAACATTGATAGGTGCATTAGTCAGACAAGAAACAAAACTGACTATAAACAAATATTCTTGCCAACACTTCCCTTTTGCTGAATAAAATTATCTAGTTTTAGCCAGAATAACATAATCAAGGCTGTCTTTGCATAAATAGGTCAAAGGAATAGTATTTAGCCCATTCATCAATAAGCCAGTCTCAGTTGGTCTCTCTCTTGTGCTTAAAAAACAATCCAGCTTTTATAGCCAAAAATAAGGGGACGAGTACATGGACCGGGCTGGCCCAGTTAACTGAGCTCATGCAATTCACAAAAATCTAAAACAAATTTAGGTTTTTGTTTATAATTAAGTAAATCTAATATTGATCCCAAATTTAGTTTATACATGTTTCACAGTATAAAGCTAATAGGGCTTTCCAATTACACGACCAGACCGGTCTGTCCGGCAATATTTTGCTAAATGGAACACGATACGTTTGAGGAGTGCGGCTGGTCTGCCAGGAAAATTTGGGCCTAATCAAGACGAGGTACGTTTTGCCGGACTAACCAGTCTGACCGTGTAAATGGAAAGCCCCCTAAGATCCTACAATCAATTGTGTCAATAACCCTACCAGCCCGATTCCATGTATTTATCCCCTAAGGGTTTTCCTTTTTACAACTGAAATCATCTGGTGTTGGCCAGAGTAAAATACTAAGACCACCACACTTAGTGAAAGCATGAATCAATCAGATTATCCCTTTCACAACTAGATGTCTTCCTTGTTTCAGAATCATCCTCAGAGAAACATAAGGACATTTTCATGATTTCTTACACTGCTAAATCAATAAAAATAATTGAACTCAAAAGGGAAACCAGCTCACCACTCAACCTGTTGAGATATGAGTGTTAAGTTGTCACAATAAAACACGCCTCCAATCACTATACGGTTTGATAGCTCAACAGGTAGAGAGCTAACTGGTATCTTGAAGGTGCGAGTTCAAATACCGCTCAAATCAGGCGAAATATTTTGCTTGATTTTGCAGTCAAGACAAAAGAAAAAGTATGAAATTGAGGTATCCACTTTAAACCAGTAGCCTTTGAACGACACAGCTTTTGCGAAATGATTTTGCAACCTCCTTCAAACATGAATCCACCAAGGCCAGGGACCAACCATTTCGAGTTTATTCCCCTCAACTTCTTCGAGTATATTAAAGGGATCCATGACCATGGCATCCATCTCTTTCATGCCATAATCTGGCTTATTTTCTGCTCCTCTAACAGCATTAATTCACTCCCGCTCCACAGAAAATTTCATCTCTGTCAGTAAAGTATTCCAAAACCTTTCGCCACGCTCCAATGACGCCCAAAAGCACCTTATATTTAATTTAGAACTTTCCTCACTGTTGTTTGCCGTTCGGATTGTCCGCCATCTTTGATTTTTTGCTTACTCTAATGGCACACAGCGCTGATAATACGCGCCCGCGCAAGTGGGAGAAAATATGCCCAATCTGACACCGGAGCTACGCGGGGGGGGGGGGGGGGGAGGGGGGTGCGACACACCCAAAATCGTTTTACGAGTTTCAGTCGGCAGAAGTTATATTTTAGTTGGCAAAAGTTATATTTTAGTTGGCAGAAGTTATATTTTAGTTGGCAGAAGTTATATTATTTTAGTTGGCAGAAGTTATATTTTAGTTGGCAGAAGTTATATTTTAGACGTGTTCGATTTAACACGGACAAGTAGAATCAATTAACTTTTAGCACTTATCCGTTTAAATTAATTTCAAACTACCAAATTTAAGACTCACAAATCTAATGTTGATGTTTAATGTTTTGTTTATATGTAAATGCATTCAACGAGAGAACACCAAAGACATAAATTTATTAAAATGTCATCATGTTTTCATTTCGTATTGAAAGTGCGTTATTAACTAGGATAATTAAGCATTTCACCAGCTGACCAGGGTTATTTTAGTGGCACCCAACGCAATCCCTTCAAAATTCCTATACTTCCCTGCAATCCCAGCCAAACTCCTTGGAAGCAATTTGACTCGGAAAAAAGAATACGGAAAAGGATGTGGTCGGTATATGCCACGCTGGTGGTATTTTGACGTCACGACATGAACTGCATCAATGAACTAATGGGACCCCACAGTCGAGGCAGGACGTTTGGGGATAGTCAGAATTAAGATTGCGTCATCTATCTATTGTTACGCAATATGTTGCGCTTGAATATATTGATTATAGAAGCGACTCCACTTGCTCCACATCCATAACGCGCCGGTGTTATTCACCAGATTTTAAATAAATTAAGAATGACCAGCACAATACATATTTTACGAAGTTGTCGTTATGCACAAAAGGTATGGTAAAATAATTAAAGTTTTGTTGCTACTTATTTTGTCCTTGCCTGAAACATGCTTGCTGAAGTCGTACTCGATATTGAGTGAGAACAAATTTATAATATTTTTTCATAGATCTCGGTCAAATGTTTTGCTCCATCATCCATACTGGCTTGTCGTTTTCAGTCAACTGCAACTTCGGTAAGTGCAGTTCTTAATTATTTAGTTCTTGATTTCAAAGAACGAAGCGGCGAAAACTCAAAATCAGCTTTGGGTTTATACCGGTTGAACCAAAACACACTTTTGAAGCCCTTTCTGTTTTTTTGATCAATTCTATTAGTTATGATGCGAAACAAGGACCAGAATTATGTTTAATAATACCATGTTTACCTCGATTTCTAGTTTTATTCTCAAGTCAAGGGGAGATTTAAATTATCCCAAATTCTCTCTCAGCTTAATACTTATACTAGCTTGCATGAGCGAACATGTATAGGTTATCTGGTTGACACTGACAGTTTACAATGAATTTCAAACACAAATTGTAAGGGCTCTGCTCGAAACGTCAGTATTTCATTGTTAAAAATGCTGGCAGTTCATCACGTTTTCGCTTAAATACTAATACGGTGACATGTTGGAAATCAGTGATGCCCTAAAGCCTGGCCTCCCAGGGGAAGATTTGTGAATGTCCTGAGGGCTAAATCCTCCCTGGACATTTAATCACTATTATTATATGGCAAATGAATCATTAGCAGTCTTATTAAATACAGCTTTTCTGCCTTGGGTTGGTCCCTGAGCGGTCTTTATAAACAGGCAAAGACCAGTTACAAAACAAAACATTACAAAACAATTTAAAAGTTTTAAAAAATTGGGGAAGGTCAAGGTCTTTACTGCAAAATTATCCTGCCCTTGGTCTTTTCACGCAGAGCTCATTCCTTCTTTGCTCAGTTTACAGTACACTGAAAGACAGCGGGTAGGATAATTATGCCGTAAAGAGCCTGTATTGATACTTTTTTTAAATGTCAATTGATCATTTCAATACTTTATGTGATGCCCAAACTTGTACAAGGGATTTCCTATGCAAGAGGTGCTGGAATTTGCTTCCATAAATAGAGCCTTTTTAATGCATTTACAGTTAAACCACATGTTTGTTTTCCTTTAAAATTGCAAATTGTGTATCCTTTGCATAATATTCAAACGTTAATATTCCTGTGCAATTAGGCGTGGTAGTTTCTGGATGAATGGCTTTACAAGTTGAGTTGCACACAAATATGTTACATTTCAATACATTTCAGATTCAGTACCCTACTGTATATATATGTGGATCAGGTTTACAAGAGTGAAGTCTGTCTTCACAAAAAAAAGTTTTTGGGGAAATTGTGTATTGTATACAGGCCTCGAATTTAGCGGCGGCCACGGCAGCCACTGGCCGTCGATATGCCTGCTTGTTGGCTGGCCACTATGCCCTCGAAATATACTGAAATCCATGGCCAGTAGTGGCCTTCCCTCAACCACAGTATTAAGCTTTGTAATACAAAGTGTATGATTAGTAAAACTGACAATAAAACCTAAAATTCTGCTGAAATATCCGCAATATTTAAATTCACCTGCTCTGTTAGTCTTTCTGTTGAATATTCTAACATTATAATTATAATTAGGTGATTACGATACATGTAATTATACATAGTTTCGGTTTGCAGAGTTTTTATAATATTATTAATGAACAGTAATATAATTTTCAAGTTTCATGGAAACTCAGAAGGTATTTCACAATTGACCATACATGTACTTTTTATCTTTCTGTGTGCTTCAATGAATAGCAACTGAATGAAAGTTTCAAAGTTGAAATTGGCCTTGATGCCCTGAAAAACATTGAAAAATTCAAGGCCTGCCTTTTATTTTCCCAAATTCGAGGCCTGTGTATAGATAAGTGACATACCAGCACCCCCTGAAATTTGCTAAGAAATATTGTGATAAGGAATAGATAAATGCATATGAGCTGAGGACTCACTTTATCTCTAAATTGGACAAGTTCAACAAATTGTATACTCAGTACTTTAATCCTTTTTATTTTTGTTTTTTTTAATCTCTTGGTCTAATAAAATGTAGAATTGAAATTCTTTCACTCATTACCTAAAACATCACAATGGTAACTGGACTGTTAGCTTACATTGTCTTATTTAATATGAAAAATACCCAGGGGTGCCATAAGCAACTCAGGGCAGCGGGGATCTTGGCAAACAAGCAAATGAAAATTTTCATTTATAGTAGGAGAAACCATCTAACTGCCTTTATTTATTTAATATCTATTACTGGACTCACAGTAAATGTTTATCAATAATAATATTTAATAATTAATGCTAATTGAGTAAAAGTGATATAATGTAACATAGAAAATAGCTTGTGTCATTTGCGTGCCTCTGTGTAACTAAATTACACAACCTATACTTTGCCAATCGTCAACCACAACGACCGGTGACGATTCGGGCTCGTTCCTCCTCATTTTCATCGTTACGCATCTCACTTGCAAAATTAAATGTTTTTTCTTTCCGAATTTGGGCAGTATAAATTTTAACTTATAAATAGATTGATAAAATAGATTCAAAACGAAGTATAAGATATTATAATGGTACCAAAGGGCACATGGCTGCCCTCGTAACCAAAGGGCAGTGGGATTGCATATGACTCAAGAATGAAAGTGTATATAAAATTTTAAACATGTCTTGTACATCTGACTATCTTGTAAGCAGTGAAAAATTGCTGCCCTGTATAGTTCTGTTCATATAGTAGTTAAAATTATATTAAATCCAGCATTTTGTTTGTGACAGAGTCTAAAAGATGTAATGCGAAATATTATCCCTGAGAAGAAGAAAGAGGTTGCAGAGTTCAGAAAAGAAAATGCTGATAAAATAATTGGACAATACTCTGTTGATCAGGTAAGAATAAAAAAGTCTATGAAATCTTTGCATTTGTTTTCTTTGAATAATTTATCAGCAAATCGGGTTGTCCCAGTTACACTCAGGGGTTGAATTATAATTTTTGCATCCAAAGACAAAAATATCCTCTGATAATGAGTTTCCATGAGGCTATCCAAGGACATTTTTCTCTCGGCCATAATATTTTTAATTTATAAAATAATTACAAGTCAAACTAAATTTAGTCAATCATCGTCAGTCATCTGATCATTAGACTGGTCAGTGTGGTTCTCATCACCAGAAAGTTCAAAATGAAACCCTTCAAAATCACGTTCTGATTCACTGTCCAAATCTTCCAAAGTTCTGATCACCTCACTAGGCTCACTGTCCAGAACATTATCAAGAGGAACATCAGGAACAACTGCAACACCATTGGTTTTCTTTTTCCGAGGTTTGAAAGGAGTGTGTTCTGGACGACGGCACCTAATACTACTTCTCAACCAATGTGTCACTGCTGGTTGAGTGTCAAATTTGCAAGGTGTGAACCTTGCAAATTTGACACTCAACCAGCAGTGACCCCATCTGAACTCATTGTCACCTGACTTGAGATAATCGTCTAACATTAATTATTTTAAAACAACTCTAAAGTCTAAAGAAACTATTTTAATTACTTAAAAGTTTCTAATTACTCTTTCAGTCTACCACTGATTTTTCAGGGAGCACAATTTTTTTTTTTTTCAAAAACAGTGCTAATTTACAAGAAAAACAGTGCATAATAATAATAATAGTCGTTAAAAGGACACACAACAGATGTGCGAGTTTACAAGGATGTCATGGCAAAAAGTTTTAAAAGAATCAGACAGTATACAAATTTAATTATTGTCTTTGTCACTAACATCACTGGTATGAATACCTACTGTATCCTAAATCAACCTACCTCAACGCCGTGACTGCTGTATATGGGTACTGCTGACCGCGGTACCCACAAAAGTTCACCATTAAGGCCTTCCGGCTGGAATTGAACCCGCAACACTGTAATGCTATTGCAGAGATTGACCACTGAGCTACGGAGGCCATTGCCAAGAGCCTAGTCACAATTAAGTTCTGTATATATTATTGTAATCGTATATTACAAGTAATATTTGGCATTTCACTCTATTTAGACTGCATATGACATCTTAATTTTATTAATTTTAATCATCATAATTTTAATCATTTTATTAATTTTAACATCTTAATTTTATTCCGGTAGTCATTTTGAAATTTTAACGAACCCTTCAATCATCCCTCTTGACAAGTTACTAAAATTGTTGCTCCTTGGCCAAAGTATAATCAAGAGACTTTACATTTCATTCTCTGATGAAAGGCCTTCGCACAAAACATTATAATGTTCAGTCCTGTTTCTTCTGCCTGTTGCATTTTTAATTTCTTGTCCTTTTATGCTTGTTATTGTATATATGTTTACAGTACTCACAATAAATATATTAAATAAAATCAATAAATAAGTTGTAGGATTTAAACTAATCAAGAGACATTTTGTATTTTAGGTATATGGTGGTATGCGTGGGATGATTGGATTGGTCACGGAGACATCATTGTTGGACCCTGACGAGGTAAGGCCTGAGGGTACATCGCACTATATATGTACAGGTAATATTTGAATACCCACGGCCATTCAATGTTTGAAGCTACCCCCTTCACCATGTACATGTACTGTACATGTATATTGAACAATAAACAACTTAGTCTGTACAGCTCTGCAACTAGTCTGATTCTCATGTGGAAGGAGAGAGTTAGGGCTTAAACCTAGTAGCCTGTATTGACTGGTGTTCTATGTGGGGGTAAGGCATATACTGTACAGGGCTGTACATAATGGGGTGGGGGGGGGGGACAGCAGGGGTAACTGCCGCCCCCCCCCCAAGAAAAAAACGAAGATATGTTTTTATATGGTTGATTAGATGTGTGAAGTTGATCATCCGGGTTGTTGTAGTCTTGAGAAAGACTGTTGGTGACTGACGGTTCGACGGCCTCAGCGGCAGTCATCTTCAGTCATCTTCAGAGCCAAGATGTGACTGACGTTTCAACGGCTTCAGCGGCGGTCCAACAATAGTCTTTCTCAAGACTACAACAACCTGGACGATCAACTTCACACATCTGATGGTACTCCTAGGTTCAAACCATTTACTTATAAGGTTGATTATCAATTTATTATGGGCATTCAGACAATAATTTAGTTCGATTGCTGAAAAACAACTTAAACATAAATAATTCGTCTTGAAAATTTCAAAAGGAATGCTTATTTTGGTTTCAACTCATGGTTAATATGCTATGACCATGCAGCGATTTTGTTAAGAGTGCACAGTAGAATGTTGCTTACTATGTGTGGCAGCACGTGCAACATCGCAAACTAGACTGGGTACCAGCCACCAAACTGCAGACTCATTATAAACTTACAAGGCATACTCTTTACTAGATAGTCGTCATCGTTCATATGAGTAGTATAGAACATGGCGGTGCGAGCTCAGCGACGCCAACCACAAATGCGAGTGCCATAGCAACGTTAGTTTTTACGCCAAATCGCGATTTAGCGCAAAAATTAGCGATGCCACGGCGCCCGCATTTGTGGGTAACGTCGAATAAGCTCGCACCGCCATGTTCTATACTACTACAGCAGTCGTTAATTAGGCTTGACGCACCCCTCCCCACACTCTCCACCGATTAGTGTCAAACACGCGCGAGACTCACGAAACAATACTGAATTTGTACCAAATCACATTTCAGTCACGTTTAAAAATAGTCGTTTCAACATTTTCACAAATTTGTGTCACTTCAAAATTTTCACGCTTTTTTTTGACCGACACGTTTCCAATTCACGCGCGAAAAAAAAAACCACTAGATTTTGATTCTAGTGGTGATGTTTTATCCAAATGGATAGCGAAATGGCGCTCTTTTGATTGGTCAACCCACACCAGCGCCCACAACAAATATTTTATCCAAACAAGTACCCAAATGGGGAGCGAAATGGCGCTCTTTTGATTGGTTAGCGACATTAACTAATTTGCATACTAACAGGTGGCCGGTTGTTTCGCGAATTAGTCCGTTTGTTCACTATTTTCAGTGTTTGTCACCTCACTTCTAAAATGGTGATCGTACACATATTTCGACGTTGTGATTCCTCCCGACAACAAGCCCAAGAAAGGCACGTATGGCGTCACAACCGCGACAATGCTCTCAACGTCTTTCTTTAATAACGGGTCTTTTTGCAACTCATCATTTAGTTCGTCAGGATTCTCAATAGCGTTCAACCCATCTAGTAAGTTAGCGAATTTGCTGATTAGCAAGTCAGTGAGAAAAGCGTTTGCGATTTCCATTCTCTTCAACTCATATTGGCGCCATATCTTGTCGATAACCTTTGCGGACGCTTTTTTAATATACGCTTCAGATTGGCTCACCACACCATCACCAGACAGTCTAATAAGTTCGGCTCTCCTAACGTCAATGTTGTCTTCCACAGTCGAAGTACCATCAGTCTCCTCAACTAATTCCTCAATCGTGGGATTTTCCTCACTTTTGCGTTTTACCATCACGCTATTACTTATACCCATGTTTTATTGCGGAATAACAACTTCGTGACTGTATGGATAGCGCAGTGAGATTTCAAGTCTAGCGTACTTATTATTTTTTAGTGCGGTCACAATCGCCGACGCTTCTTCTTTGCTAATGCTTCCAAGGTAGTCGTCAATAACAACCTTCATATCACTCCTGCTCGGACAGTAGAAGCAAACGAGCTTACTAATGTTTTCTCTATACGGTTTTGCGATCGACGTCAGTTGTTGTGTGATGACAATAACGCTCAACATAAAATGTCGCGCACTAAAAGCCAAGTTGACTAATTGACTAGTCCTATTCTTGACGTCCTGCCCACTTGCACAGTCGTCCAACACAATCAGAGTGTTAGTGCCTTTAAAAACATTTGTTACACACTTGAGAACAGCGTCAACACTATCCTGCGCACAGTCTATCGCTAACACGTCAGGGTCGCGCACATATTTCCAATCTTGATACGCTTTGTTCCACTCAAAAGTAGGACAAATCAACACAATGTAGTCAAATTTGCCGCGATACTCAGATTCCAATGTGTTGAGTAAATAATGCGTCTTACCACAAGCTGTCATACCAACGATTAACATATTAAACGGAGTTTCCATTAAATTGTGTTTGATTTAATTCCAGATTGAATGCAACCCATTGTTTATGAAGTTGACCAACCCATCACTCATCACAAACATCCTGCACATAACATTTGCAGTCGTCGCTTTCTTAGTGATTTCAAGAAGCACGCCGGATTGTGTGTTTACAATGTTCTTGCCAGTGGCGATATTGCGATTATCTTGAACACTCCTCAAGTCGATGACTAACGCAAAGCCATCTTTATAGAACTTCTGTATGGTCATGAACTGAGCGTGTTCTTCACCCAACCCAAACAGTCGCTTCGCTTCTGCGTAGAACTTCGACTTTGGAATACCCTGTGAGTACACGCTATTTGGCACGCCTTCGATTGTGACTCTAACGCTCTCAATATTTGGGTAAAGAAACTCCTCACTGTCTGTTCGCACCTTATTCGTGAATAGCAACACAATTGCCTTCATGCTTTTTCTTGGAAGATTAACATTCTCGTTCACAATGGTTGTGCCTTTGTCCCATTTGGTGGTTTTCATCAACGTGATGTGCTCGTATGACAAACTACGACCACTTGCATAGCCCGACGCTATTTCGTCAGCGAGCTCCTGGTTATCAATCGTCTCATACTCAAGCTCGAGGTTCTCCAGAGTGTATCCGCCCACAGCGCTACCGGATTGCGCCACCATGATGTCTGTGGCCTTCGGAAGTGTGATCACATACTGCAAGTTGTTGTTCATGCTAAAAGGAGCGTACAACCCATGGTCGTTCATGATCTTACCAAGCTTAATCCGCTGCTTCGTCCCAATCACACCAAACATCAACGCGTCACTAACTTTAGCGACGTTCCCACTCGTCGCACCACTGTCATCCTTAGAAACTAGCTTTCTCAAGTTCTCACCACCAATACCATAGTCAATCATTTGATTTCGCGCAGTAACACTTTCCCAAAGGTCGCGATAGACACCAATGTAATTTTCCCCATTGTTGTCATACACAATTTCCCCAGCTAGTCTCACAACAAGTTTCTCAACCAACAACTTGCTAACGTTATTCAAGAACCAGCTTTTGGCGTTCGCGTTCTTAAAGTCGAACACTAGACCCAACGATCCAGGCACCAAACAGCTACTAACCTTGAGCTTCGGTATGTCAATGTAGAGTTCCTCGCCAGGACTGGCCTTATTAGGGTTCAACGTGATTACGTGTTGCGTTCTCGCCCCTTTTATGACACCCATAGTCGCTCGTCTAAAACCAGGACTCAACTCTGCTGACGTGACGTTCATATACTTTACATATGTTTTATCACTACCGTTTTAGCTTATAATAGTCGTAAGCAAACCACGCAAATATCACCGCGAGTACCCACAGATTCTGAGCCAACCATGCGAGACCCTTTGCACCCAACGTCAACGCATTGTAAACTAAATTAGCCAACCCAACAGCCCATGGACCCATCTTCATGATTGCATTCTTAACAGCCTGTGCGAACGACTTTGTGGCTTTAGCGCCTTTCATAACAGCGGACCTCCCAGCGATAATAACAGTTGTCACAATTCCAGCTATCGTAATCGCTAAAGCGCTCAACCCAACCATATTTTCTCTAGCCCATTTCTTGAATCTCTCTAACCTAGACAAGTCATTGTTTCTAACCTCATCAACAATAATTTTGTTAGCTTCTTCATGTTCTGGTTTGAGACCCTCCCGAAGTCGTGTGCTATCCGCTTTCAACTCGGCTGTCTCACTAATGTTTTTGTACCATCGTTCTTTCACTAGGTTAGTCTCGTTTAGAGCTTTCAAGCGGTATCTATCAACCATGATTTCTAAAGCTTGTATCTTCATATCGTTTGGACCCTTTGGACTCAATACACCTGCGAGCTCTCTTATCTCCTCTTCAGTAGCGACCGTCGCGTTTAGCTCACTCTCTCGTGACTCTACTTCGTCTTCAACCCTATCACTAGCGGTAGAGACTATAGCGTCTGTTAAATATTCTGTTGGCGTTATATCCTCAGACCTCAACTGTGCGTCAACCACGCCACTTGACGTGTTTTTGTGTTCCTTTCCAGCTCGCTTGATGAGTTGTTTGAACTCTTTAACGACTTTAGCAGCTTCTTTTGCGTTACTATACTGAAACGTCTTACCTTGGTTCCTTGAGATGACAACTTTTACATCTCTAAACACAATACCGCTTTGCTTGTCCCTCTTATCGAAAGTTATGGTTGACCCATCGATGAGTTCCTTTGAGTTCGGTCCATCTGACTTTCTAATGTCTAATCTTAGAGCGTTTTTGAAGAAGTCTTTTTTGTCCCTCGTTATTGCTGAGTTTATGGTTGGTCCAAGTCTCTCCGTGTTTGGTATGTCGTCTAAACCTATTTTGGAGCCTTCTGTTGGTGTCGCGGGGACTTTTATAGTCACCGTCTTACCGTCGTCAACAAGCGACGTCTCTTTTTCTTTAACCCCTCTTTTATCCTCTTCGTCCTGCAATTTATTCACTCTCTCATACAATTTATCATACTTGACACGCTCGATGTCTGGCATGCCACCACCAACGTACTTTTTGTCAATTAAATTATAATCTCGAGTGAGTTTTTCGAGTTCGTCATTTATTTGATCGTCGGTGTACCTATCGAGTCTATCGAAGTCCTCCATCTCAATCTCGTCAAAACCTTCCCCACCTTCGGCCATATTACATTAGCTCACATTTTGAATATCGCTTTCTGGTATCCACGAATTATGTTTGCTCTCATAACCCAACCATTTGACCAACGCCATCTTCTCTCCTCTAACTTTCTTTCTTTTCAACACCTTTTCAACTCTGTACACATCGTCACCACGTTTCTTATTAACCAGCGATAATTCCTGTTCATAAAATTTACCAATAATCTGTTCACCGGTGTGATCCTCAATTTCGTACACATTCGGATCACCACGAATAACCTTTACCACTTTAAACAGCTCTTCAGTGAAGTTGGCTTCATAGCCCTTTGTGAACACACTCTTGTATTTACTAATTCTCACTGATTGACCAACTCTAAACTTTGGCAATGGGTTGTCTGCAAATTGGTGACCAAACAAAGTGGTCCACACTTCACCCTCACTTGACTTATCGACATCCTTTGGCTTCATCATAATGCTTCGATTCACATTGCTATTGTAATTGCTTACAAACTGAACCAAAACGTCAATCCATTTGTAAGTTCCATGAGTGTAAAAGTACTTCCACATAATACTCTTGAGGCTTCTATTAAAACGCTCAACAACAGCGGCCTTTTTATCACTCTTAGTGCTGAAATATTCAACACCATGTTCTTTCAGCAAACTTTTCACACCAACGTTGTAGAATTCGAGTCCATCATCAAATTGCGCTAACTTAGGCGTGGCTCCAAACCGATCTTTAAAGTCAACCAACAATTTTCCAACAGCCTTAGTCATGTTCTTAGTGTCTTTTCTATAAACCGCAATGCCAAAAGCGTATCTACTCAATATTTCAATGTTTTGAGTACTTACTCATGTCCACTAAGTCCATTTGGAGCTCTTCACCAAGAAACCCAACAAAAGTCGCGCGGAACTTGTGTCTTCTCACAATGGGTTTGTACCTAGTGTAAGTGTCCTGCATGGTCAACCACTCTTTCACTGTTTTTCTAGTCACTTTCAATCCGTCTCCCAATGCACTTTGATACAACCTCTCTACACCACTGTACCCTGTCTTAGGATTATAATAAATGTCTCTCAACCCTTGCTCTGTCTCCACACCAAGCTCCATATAACTCACACAATATACAGTTCCAATAACACCGCGCCAACGTCAGCGTCACCATTGTTTGGTTTGACACGAAACGTCATACTTGAGTAAATACCTTTTTTAATTCTCACCTTGGACTCAACGTATGCGTAGCGCTGTATCCCCCCATCTAGAGACTGCTCGGTGGGCACTGGCAATGTTGTGATCACATTACTACGCTTCCCATCAGTGCCCACATTGCTCTCCGTCTCAACAGCGTCGCACGAGACTTCTACGTACTTTAGACCTCTGCTCATGTCGATCTTGTTTGGACTGTCATGCCACTTAGCATCTGGTGAAATTCCTGCGTCCTTCGCAAAACCAAGCAAAAGCCCAATATCACCTAGCCTAAGTTCGTATACAGTGGTGGCACCAAACCTCAAAGGCAGAGCTTTGACCCTACTTTTACCTGTGGCTATCAGTCTCTCCACCACGAAGTCCACATAAACCACCCTGAGCGCGTGTCGTAGAGCTCTAACCAACGCGTCGAAGTCGTAGTAGCCCCTACCCACTCGAGTTGGCCCGGCTATCGACGATGGTCCTCCTGTGGCAGCGAGTACGAATTGAATATCGACATCACTCGCCACGTTATTGTAGCTCCAAAACACAGTGGCTGTCTTGACTACAATGTGTGGGTTATCGTGTGTGGCCACTACACTGTAGTCAAAAGTTACAACTTTCTCCACACCTTCAACGAGCACCGTCAACTTTTGAGGACTGTCGTCTACACGTCGCTTTTCAATGTAACCACCAGAGTCATACCCGTAGTTTAGACTCATTACTTTAGCATGCGTTTAACGTTAGCTACTCAAGCGTCGCATACAAGTCCAACAATATGTCACCAACGTTGACACCACTACCATTTTGGTCAGTCACATTAAACACCAGCTGCGTAAAAGCGCCTTTGTTTATCGACACCTTCGACTCAATGTTGAAGAAGTGTTGAACGGAGCTCTTCAGTGGTTGGGTGGTGGTCAATGGTAGCTCAACGATAACCTCGCTTTTGCTACCACTAACAATGTTCTCAGGTCTGTTCACAATGCTACAACCTACTTGCACATACTTCAACCCTTTGTTAACATCCACAACATTAGGGCTGACCAAACCACTAGTGGTTATCGTTGTGTTATCGTTGAACCCTAAGAGTTCTCCAAATTTAAACAGCTCTAATTGTTGGTCAGTTCTTATCGCACACTTTGAATTGTGTTTGTTGGCTACTAGCTCGATAGCCCCTAATCCTCTCAATTCGTCGGCAATCATTTTAAAAGTGTGGTACCCAGACTCAAAAACGTGTTTGTTGCTGTTGTAACTTATTTCATCATTCACACCGGTCTCCACATTAACGTAGTCCCAAAAGATGGTCGCTTTTTTCACTAGTAAGTGAGGATCTGAGCCAAACGTCAAAAGTGCCTCTGGTAGATCCACAGTTTCCGTTGGACCTCTAATCAATACTACAACCCTGACCATATATAATGTAGCATGTGTTATGTGTAACATATGGTATATTATATATGCAGAAAGCCCTTCACGACTACTATGGAAAGTACTACAAACGTGCGATGGCTAACACATCAAAGGCTACACACGATGCAAAGGCAGACCTCATCAAAAAGTACCCCCACGCCACTTTAAGCAAATTCGAGTTCTATCCAAATATCTCGCAAGATGGTAAAATCATGAGTGTTGACATATATTTCAGAAACAATGACATCCTCAGCACAGACATAACCAGCGCAACTTTCAAAAATGATAAAAACATGTGGAAGTGGCTACACAATAGTAAGTTCCCAATAATATGGCAAGGCGGTGGAACTATCCAACCACTACCAAAAGGTCATAAAAACCACTGGGGGCTTTGGGATGGCTATCCAACAGAAAACGTGTTAAATTATCCAGTGAATAATTTTAAAGTTTTTGTTAACCAAAATAGTTACTTCATGTCAAAGCTACCAACCTTACAAATCACCACGTCAAAGACAAAATCAGAGTGGGATGACAGCGAATCTTACTACCGCGTTGTGTTTGCGACGTATTGTGCGAGTTTTTGTTGTGGGGTGTCATTGCAACATTTATCAGTGTCACAAGAAGTTCACCCCGTGGTCACAAGTGTGATGAGATTTCATTTGTACTTCACCATTAGAAGACTTCTCAGGAGAATGGAAGGTGGTGAGACCATGAAATCAATAAGTAGAGAATTCAACGCTTCCGAATTGTATGGTAAGATTTCCAAGATTCCCAGAAAACATTACTACCAGAATAAAGTCCTGAGCGATGGCACTCTAGGCGAATCCAGAGTCTTCACACTCAACGACGTTCGGAACGACTATAAACGATATGTCGCGCGACTCTCAGACGGTTTTACCAACATTGGGCTGCAATATCTAAATCAAAGCATAGAAGCCTTTGTGTACTCCACACTTGGTGCGCAAGCGAGAACGCGTGTGTCTGTCGTTGGTGGTTCTGCAGGGAGTTTAGAGACCCAACAAGAATTCCGCAAGTTGTTTTCTGACAGTGTTATCAACTATGACGTATCGACATGGATTCTCAACATGAATAAATCGATTAGAGACACCAACGTTGTCCAAAATCTTGCAGTGTCACCAAGTACATGGTTAATGCCGAGTAATGTGGTGATTCTCAAGAATAAAATCGCTGGGTACAACAACTTATTAAAGATTGCCACAGAGTCCATGAGATTTGGAGTGAACACTCGCTTGAATGCAACAACACCAACAATTACGGCTAAAAAAGTCCACCAAGAAAATGTGGTGACTCACTCCCTAGTAGTACCAACGACCGTGAAGAAAAAAGCTCACCAAGAAAATGTGGCGGTGTCAACTAATCTCGTGGCTAAAAAAGTTTACCAAGAAAGTGCGGCACCACTTCCCATGAGAAAAGCAGTGGCCACGAGTAAGTCAGACACGACAACGTTGGCGATAGTGTTGGGGTTCTCAGCAGTCTCTGGCTATCTGCTAACCAAATACACCTTGAAGTAGTAATGAGTCTAAACTATGGGTATGAGTCTGACGACCCTCACGATAAAATACTAAAGAGAACGAAAAGGCATCTGGACGAAGATCCTAAGTTAAGTGCGACCGGTGGAAGGATGTCTGGAATAATAGACATGCAAGGCTCAGCAATAAAAAACGTAGCAGACCCAGTCGATGACTCAGACGCTATCAATAAAAGAACTATAGAGCAATTGTTAGCAGGTTTCCTCAAGAGTCAGTCCTACAACGTTGTGCTCGACTTCAACGTTAGCGCACACGCCTTGAAAAACGTGGAATTTCACACCAATGGTTCAAACAAAGTGAAAGCCATTGGTGAAACAAGCAAATTAGTGCAAAACAACCTAGCTTATGGCCCTATTATTGGCGTTAACAGTGCAGGCCATAGTTTTCTGTCCCCTGTGTTAACACCACTCCCACTTGAGTCAGGTCTTCATTTTAACTGCCCCAGTATGCAGTGGTGTGACCTCTCCGTTTTTGTCGTAGCGCGGTTACCTACTCGCACCACGGGGTCAAATTGGGAGACAATTATATCAAACGACGACGGTCAGTGGGATAAGTTCGTAGGGTACAAGACTGGCATGACTAATGGACTCGCGTATGGTGGTAGCAACCCAGCGATGGAGAGCATATGCACTATTCCAAGTGGCGTTGACCTCACAAAAATGCATATGATATCAATACACTGGCAAATGAGCAATTCACATGTCAGGGTCAACAACGTCAAGTCAACCGACTCAGACTTCGTAGCGAATATGAAAAAGATAGGCACACCCTACGGAACAATTTTTGGAATACACCGACCAAGAACACCACTCGCACCTTATGCGTACCCATCGTTGATAGAATTCTACGGTGTGAAAATCGTGAGTGGCTACATGACAAACCGAGACATCATAATCATGGGTGGAGAAATGATGAAGGAATATGGTGTAAAGTAAATGGGAGCATGTGTTTCGAGACCTCATGAAATATATAAGATAAATAAGACGACTGATCACATGTTCAAAGCTGGTGGATCATTTGGTCGCGGTGACGTTACTCTCGAGCTCCACGCTGAGATTGGTATGAGGTCTAAAAAGACTTACGGCAAACCTATTATGTTACCAGAATCAGACACTGTGGGAGTGGTAGGAGACGTGACCTAAGTTAAAATGGGTTGGTCTCAGCTTCGAGGGTCTCAGCTTCGAAGATTTAGAAAGCTGATTCGTAACATTAGAAACTTTTTCAGACGACGTAGAAAACCGAAGACTAATGAAACACACCTGATGCGTTGGTACACAACAAACCAGATCTATAAAAAACCTAACGCCCACATCGAGTAGAGTTTTTTGTGGAGGACTATATAGTGATGACCCCCATAGCGCCTCAACTATTTGATTTCGACGGTCATCAAATCACGATGGTTAATCACAACGGTGATATATGGTTCAAAGCAAAAGAGGTCGCGAGCGCTCTAGGTTACGCTCGACCAAAAGACGCAGTAAACGACCACGTCGAACCTGACTGTAAAATGAAGATGGAGCAGGCCTCATTTATCAACGAACTTGGGGTCTACTCGTTAGTGTTCTCGAGTAAAATGGAGCGTGCGAAACACTTTGGAAGGTGGGTGCACTCAGAAGTCTTACCAAGCGTTAGAAAGACTGTGGCTGACGTCGGTCTTAAGCACAACCAGTTTAAAATGATCACTGAGTTCGATCTTCACACGAAAGTTGTTGGTTTTCTTAGGAAATATTATCCAGAAGCTATTTTGATAGCTGCTTGTGGTGAAAATCAAGACACTTCGAGTAAAAGAATAAATTCGTGGAAAAAAGGTTACCAACGTGGAACACCTGACTTAATTATTGCCAATGCAAACCGACAGCACAGCGGGCTTGTGATTGAGTTCAAGAATCCAGGTGGCACAGGTAAGACATCTGAAGAGCAAGACTCTCTGCTGCTCAGATACAAATCCGCTGGTTATCTAACATTATTGTGCGACTCATACGACGACGCTATTACCACGGTAATAAAATATTTCTTTGACGTTGGGTCTCAGTGTTCCCAGTGTTTTCGTAAATTTAAAAATAAATCAGCGTTGAGTAACCACGAGAGACACTATTGTAAAGAGACTTTTTAGACAGCGAGTAATAAGTCGAGTTAGCACTCGTTCTCGTTGTTGAGACGACGTTTGAAGCGACAACTGCTCTAGCATTTTTTAAAGACGTTTTTAACTCGGTGAAAAATATCTGCGAAACTTTCTCTCTTTATTTCACAAACCTTCTGACCACTGTGTGAAAAAATGTTTCTATGAGACATTGGACGCTTCATGTGACCAATGTATAAATTTAAAAAAGTGGGGTATCTGAGAACACCCTTAATTTTGTGTGGAAGGATGATGACGTCTGCACACTGCGCGATATTGCTCAGCGCCACCAACGAATGATGGTCCTGGGTTGTATCTCCAACTGAATGGTGCTTCAACGGTTGTTCCGTAAGTGTCGCGACAAACGGCGCAATACGCTTTTAGAAATGTGATGTCGTCTGCCATTGGGAACAACGTGTCAAGTTCACCAATTCTTTTTAAGCGCTCTGTTGATACGAGACCACAAATAATGACGTGAATGCCGGCTTTGATGTACTCGCGAATAACTGGGAGTAGATCAGAGTACCAATGGCCCTCATCAATGCCAATGACGTCATAGTCAGCTAGCTCGGAAGAACTTGGAAGGTTGGTGATTAACTTCGCAGGTAAACTGTCTGATCCAACAACAATGGTCTGACGATGTGTGGAGAACGCGTGGTCAGTTCGCCTAGTGTCGCCTGTGTTGTTCATGTAAAGGACTTTGAGCCCTGACTTACTTAACGCGACTAACCTACGAAGAGTCTCTGTTGTTTTTCCTGCAAACATGGGACCAATCACGATTTCTAGTTTACACCGAATTTCTTCATGATTACTATACCTCCAGAGAAACGCTCTCTCCTGTTGCGGCAACTGTTGTTCGTTGTTAAATATCCGCTGAAGCTCTAAGTTTTTAAGATGAGACCTCGAGCTCTCGTGTCTCAAGCGATGAAGTGGGTCGTTGGTGACCACACCGCATGGGTGACAAGTGTACACGTTTTCGTCTCTCGCAAAGTGTCTGTGGGCGGGCGAGAGTACATGGTCCCTGATATCGTCCACACCTAGTATTTCCTTACACCCAACCTTGCAAACGTGAACGTCGCGGTTCGCGGCGAGATCTAGCCACGCTTTGGCTTTGGTTGGGCATGGTTTCCATATAAGGGTCACTAAGAACACTTGGAGGAAGTTACCGAGTAACGTACCGTTGGACCCACTAGGGTTGTTCAAGTAGACATCACTTGCTAACATAAGGTACAGTACTTGAATGATGAGTAACACCACACAGGGATTATGCTAGCTAATCTATCAGCAATCTCCTTGGCTCTATCTTCTCGAAGATCGATCCAAGTGTCGTGAAGATGCCTCGCACAGTCGACCTGGGGGATAGGCTGTTTTATTAACACCTCTTCACGTCTGAGGTCGAGCAGATTGTATATTGAAAAGTACTCGTTTAAGACGTTGGGTCCATTGTCGACTCGTGGGGTAGACACACTGACAAAGGCCGTTCTCAGCAAGCGGTCAATAACTTCTTCGCTAACCTCTCGGTCTTGAGTCATTATGTTATACTCCCAGAAAAAATCCTAATTTTTTAGTGCGTTTGGTCTGGAACTGTGAGATACCTGTGAGGTCAACTGTGAGACACTTGTGAGGTCGACTGTGAGTAAGATAACATGTGATAGTGTATTAGATGGTTGAAGACTCACAGACGGCTGTCGACGCTAAGATCACAGCTGATGTGAAAAGTGTTAAGGTAAAGGACCCAAAACGCGTCGCTGCTGGTAAAAAGTTGGCTGAGATATCGAAAGCTGCGAAAGAAAAGAAAATGCGTGAAATGATAGTCAGCGAAGAACAGGGTAGCGAGTGGGGCTATGGTTACATTGTTGGAACACTTGGCGTTATCATTGCTGCTGCTTCGCTATGGTACACAATTAGCAGTGAAAAAGAACCTGTGAGTACTGCACCAGCACCTGCGTCAGAGAGTCATAAAACTCGTCGTCCAGCGTTAGACACATTTGATTCTTGAACAAAACACACGACAATGTATATGACTGCGATCGATCGAAAAGAACTTATGAACGAATTGTACGATGCGCTACTTGTTACGACTGGTGCTGTGGCAGTGAGTATGATCTCTAAAAAGGCTTTGGGAGAACCATTGGGAACACCAGAGACTGTGAAAGGTACAGTTAAACTTGCTGCGGCTGTTGGTGCAGGAACGCTGTTAGTAAAATGGGTGCAATCGAAAAAGTGGATACCGACAGATCCATTCAAATCAACGTAAGTTAATGGTGAGTGTTGTGGCTGGAGGGATATTTAATGCAGTGGCTTTTGCAGGCGCTGGCTTTATGTTTTCAAAGTTTAACCACTCAGGCTATGAAGCTGAGATGAAAAGGCACAACCATGCGTTGGAACAGTTAGCCAGCGCGAAAGAAGTGTGGTATGAGAATGAAGTCGCTAAGAAAGATAAGATCCAGCGTTTGCGACAACGGCTCTCTGACGCTAATGCTGACATCAACGACACAAACCACGCGTTGGAAGAACTTAGAAGCGTAATGACCATACGGTACAGCGGACGAGTGTTCACTGACCTCCCGAAGATTGCGGATTACTACCAACCGAGTGCGGAAATGAAGGAATACCAATTGTTGTTTGTTAGCGCGTTAGGTTTGGGTGGTGGAATAGCGGTGTGGGTACTAGTTCGGTGAAAAAAAATGTTGGAGTAGTATAAGCGATGGACAAACTTATGAGGCAGATGAGTTATGGCTTGACAATTGACGAGATCGTGAGTGAGACGCGAACTGAGTGTGGGGACACCTTCAGAATTTACTACTGCTCGGATTGTGACGTTGTGAAAAACATGACTGACTGTGGTGGGTACGCGTGTCCAAAGTGTGGCGACATCGAATGGGGATACATTCAGAGTTATGGTGACATGAGACTCACGCGACTAAAAAGCGTTCACAAACGGTCTTGGTGGATGGGAAGGAGACTACGGAACGTTGTGAAGGGTGAACACCTTGAGTTGATAAAAGAGGACTTCCTGAAAGTTGTCAATGTGCTGCACTCATGCAATTTGATAAAGGGTAGAAATGTCAGCAGATACGGATACTACATTATTAGGTTGTGTCATAGAAGGCAACTCGAGACACTCAAGAAGGTGCTTGACCTCAAAGACGGGAAGGTGAAAGACTTGTTTGACAACAATCTGTTTGGGGTGGTGTACCCAAAGCTGGGATGGTGTGAAAGTGGCGATATTTATTACAATGAGTGGGCTAAGAAAAAAAGTGTAGTGTAAGTATAAGCCAATGAGTCGGACTGTGAAAAACCCACTGACAAAAAGACGGGCGCATAAGACGAGTGCAGCCGTTGTCAATTCACTAACAGATGAAGCGACCAACGTTCACGGCTTCTTTAGAGATCAAGAGGGACAACCTGTAGTCGAAGACCTCGCACCGTCAACGCATCTGTTGGATCGAGCACTGAGAGGGTTCACAAGGTCCTATGGAGTCGAAGTAATTGACGACAGAGACATCAATCAGGTAAACGCTAGTAGAAGTGCTGTCACTAACCTTTTGAGACGTGAGCTGGGTGAGACCAACGGAATGAAAGTAGTGGAGACAGTCAAGGTCACTTTTGAGAAAGTTTTAGAGCGTGATAAGACCACATACAAAACTGCCTACTTTAACAGCGAAACGTTCGTCGTCATTAACGAGCATGACATCGAGGGTGTCGCCAATCGTGGGTCGGAGCAGATTTTGACGCGGATAGCTGGGTGGCTATATGATAGCTGGGTGGCTATCGACAAAATAGATGCGCACTACGTCAACGTCGCTATTTACAGACCTTTGCATGGGAGTAGCTACATTGCGTTGCCAAAGGAGCTGTGCAACAGTATGAAGGGCTTGATAAACGTAAATAACGGGGATGACAACGAGTGCTTTAGATGGTGTCACCTTGCACACAAATTTCCTGTTGGAAAAAACTCTGATAGAACGTCAAAGTACGTCAGACATGTCAGTGAGTTGAATTACGATGGAGTCGACTTCCCAGTCACACTCAAAGATTACAACAAGATCGAAAAGGCTAACGAAATTAGCATCAATGTTTTTGGGTACGAAAGTAAGCAGCCATTCCCTGTGTACGTTTCTAAGGAGACGTATCCTGACCATATGGACCTACAGGTACTGTTGATAACTGCCGATAGCGACAAGCATTATGTGTATATTCGTGACTTCAACAAATTCATGCACCGGCAGACAAAGCACGAGGCGAGAAAGCACTTTTGTAGGCATTGTTTGCAGTGTTTCACCCGCGCGGACGTGCTTGAAAGTCATATTGAAGTGTGTTTGGTCATCAATGGGAAGCAAGCTATTAAAATGCCACAAAAAGGTGCGAAAGTGAAATACGAGAATTTTAGTAGACAGCTAAACGTGCCATTTGTGGTGTATGCAGACTTCGAGGCTATCACACAGAAGGTGCATGCGGCAACACCATCAAGCGAGTGTAGCTACACAAATGCTTACCAGAGGCACGTTGACTGCGGTTATGGGTATAAACTGGTTTGTTGCTATGATAACGAGTACAGTAAGCCAGTGAAAGTGTATCGCGGTGAAAATGCAGTCAACAAGTTCATTGGGGAGATGTTAGAAATTGTCAAATATTGTAAAGAGACATCTGAGAGTCACTTTAACAAAGAAATGACACTGGCTGATGCCGAT
This sequence comes from Chrysogorgia sp. JL179-B06, assembly GCA_035772405.1. Classification (NCBI taxonomy): domain Eukaryota; kingdom Metazoa; phylum Cnidaria; class Anthozoa; order Scleralcyonacea; family Chrysogorgiidae; genus Chrysogorgia; species Chrysogorgia sp. JL179-B06. The sequence goes on along the minus strand of JAYKKM010000504.1, from coordinate 3,579,772 downwards.
AAGAAGAACTTTGACGAGGCTAAAAGTTGTCACATTTGCAGTGTTGAGTACACTGGCGCTGACGTTAGAGTGAGAGACCACTGTCACGTGTCAGGTAAGTACAGAGGGTCCGCGCATCGTGAATGTAACGTGAACTTTAAGTTGACTGATAAAATACCTGTGATCTTTCATAACTTGCGCGGCTACGATAGTCATTTCATTATGCAGGAAATTGGTAAGTTTGGTCAAGACATAAATGTGATACCAAACAACATGGAGAAGTACATGGCGTTCATGCTTGGAAAAAACTTGGTGTTCTTGGACAGCTTTCAGTTCATGAGTAGCGGTCTAGACAACTTGGTGAGGAACCTACCAAGGGACGCTTTCAAATACACGTCAGAAGTGTTTCGTGATGAGGGGTTGGCACTTATGACAAGAAAGGGGGTCTATCCCTATGATTACATGGACTCCTTTGATAAATTCGATGAATGCGAGCTACCCTCCAAAAAGGACTTTTACAATATTCTGAATGACGAAGACATTACGGAAGAAATGCACGAGCGTGCTTGCGATGTGTGGGACTACTTCGACGTTGAAAACATGGGTGGGTATCACGACCTGTATTTGAAAAGTGACGTGCTCTTGCTTGCCGACGTTTTTGAGAACTTTAGAAAGACATGCCATCGCGAGTATAAATTAGACCCTTGCCATTATTTCACATCGCCTGGATTGGCTTGGGATGCCATGTTAAAGATGACTGGAGTAGAACTCGAATTATTGTCCGACATTGACATGTTCCAGTTCGTAGAAATGGGTATGCGTGGTGGTGTGAGCTACATATGCAACAGACATGGTGTGGCGAATAATAAGTACATGAAGGGGTATGATAAAGCGCGAGAGTCGAAGTATTTGATGTACCTTGATGCCAACAATTTGTACGGATGGGCAATGAGTCGAAGTCTACCTACGGGTGGCTTCAAGTGGTTGACTGAGAAAGAAATAAAAAAGGTTAATCTATGCGACTATCACAACAATAGTAAAAAGGGGTTGCTGCTCGAAGTCGACTTGGAGTATCCAGACCACTTGCATGACCTACACAACGATTACCCGGTGGCTCCTGAGAAGATGGAGATAACTGTTGACATGTTGTCGGAGTACTGCACAAAAATCAAAAATAAGTTTAACGTGAGTGTTGGTGGTGTGAAAAAGTTGGTGACTAATTTGATGGACAAAAAAAAGTATGTGTGTCACTATGAAAATCTGCAGTTGTACACAGATCTTGGACTAAAAATCAAAAAGGTTCATAGGGTCCTACAGTTTGACCAGTCCAAGTGGTTGGGTAAGTACATCGACTTTAACACAGTCAAAAGAACCGCAGCTAAGAACGCTTTTGAGAAGGATTTCTTCAAGTTGATGAATAACAGCGTGTTCGGAAAAACGATGGAAAACTTGAGGAAGCGTGTGGACGTGAGATTAGTGACCACTGCGGAGAAATTTGAAAAGCTTGTCTCAAAGCCTACGTTTGTGTCTTGCAAGATATTTAGCGAGAACTTAGTCGCCGTCCACAAAGTCAAAGAGACGCTGACATTAAATCGACCTGCGTATGTGGGTATGTGCATACTAGACTTGAGCAAAACGCTGATGTATAATTTTCACTACAATTATATTATGAAAAAGTACTCTAGCGACACCTGCAGATTACACTTCACCGACACTGACAGTCTGCTGTACTCAATCAAAACCGATGACGTTTATTCCGACTTTATGTCGGAGTGCGAAAAGTTTGACAATAGTGACTACCCTGCAGACAGCCCATTCTTTTTTAGAGAGAATAAGAAAGTTATTGGGAAGATGAAGGACGAGTGCGCTGGAACGCCAATTGTCGAGTTCGTCGGGTTGCGCAGTAAAATGTACAGCTATTTGAAAGAGGGTGGAGGTGGCGGGAAAACCGCTAAAGGTATTAGAAAAAATATAATTAAAAAGGTAATCAGACACGAAGATTACAAAAGCGTGTTACTCGAGCAGAAACAGTTGCGACACACAATGAAGACCATTAGAAGTGTCAAACATGAGCTCGGTAGTTATGAAATTAATAAAGTATCGCTATCCTGCTTCGATGATAAGCGATACCTTTTAGAAAATGGTATTGACTCCTACGCATATGGTCACAAAAACATTGTAGTGAGAGATACCACTGAAAATAGTGAACAAACGGACTAATTCGCGAAACAACCGGCCACCTGTTAGTATGCAAATTAGTTAATGTCGCTAACCAATCAAAAGAGCGCCATTTCGCTCCCCATTTGGGTACTTGTTTGGATAAAATATTTGTTGTGGGCGCTGGTGTGGGTTGACCAATCAAAAGAGCGCCATTTCGCTATCCATTTGGATAAAACATCACCACTAGAATCAAAATCTAGTGGGTTTTTTTTTCGCGCGTGAATTGGAAACGTGTCGGTCAAAAAAAAGCGTGAAAATTTTGAAGTGACACAAATTTGTGAAAATGTTGAAACGACTATTTTTAAACGTGACTGAAATGTGATTTGGTACAAATTCAGTATTGTTTCGTGAGTCTCGCGATAGAACATGGCGGTGCGAGCTTATTCGACGTTACCCACAAATGCGGGCGCCGTGGCATCGCTAATTTTTGCGCTAAATCGCGATTTGGCGTAAAAACTAACGTTGCTATGGCACTCGCATTTGTGGTTGGCGTCGCTGAGCTCGCACCGCCATGTTCTATACTACTCATATGGATTTCTTCTTGTAATATAGTCATGAAGGGACACTTCTTCGAGCCATTTAATTAGACTTGTATCGGTGTTGGTGGTACCAGCAGCTCCGATAGGGGGTTTATGTATCATACATTCATCGAGGATGTGCTGATGTATGTGGAAATCGACAGTCAGCTATCGTCGTCAATAGCACCTATCACCTTTTGAAAATGACGTGTGTTAGCCCAGCCCGTTATGAAACAGGTTTAATCGCACCCATGTACAGCAAGGTAATTGCGAACCAAGAGGATTCTTTGATGGAATAGTTATAAATTGCTGTAACATGGATTTTTCCCACTCCAATTATCCTCAATCCATGATTCCGTTAGTGGGTTGGATTTCGCCAAAGATAAGGCACGAGTAGTGCAATGGTTACGTTTAATTCTCTGGATGACATCATTGATTGGTGGTACTAGTGACCCTGGTTGGGATGATCCCCTCGCCCGGAAGGCCTGAGGCCCTCAAGGGATGCTTGGGTCTGCAGATCAACCGCCGTCCAATTTTTGTTGCCTTGGTAACAAAAGGATTTATACGGCGAATGAAGATTTGTGTTCAAAAAGTTCATTGAAAATGTAGTGTTCAAAAGATACAGTACCGTTGGCGGAAGATAACAAGCTCGTAAATTTTAAACGGCGACAAAAGGTAAACCCGATTTCCCTTTTTTGACGATGTTAGTAATGAGTTACAAATATAATTTTGTAAATACAGTATGTCCGAGTATGTTATTCTGGCTTTCATTTGATGTATAGCATGATTTACTATAGAGCCAGTAGTTCACAAGATATCGTCGTCGGAATATCTAATATATTTATCATAGCAAGGTTCGAATTAAATATTTCAAAGTGAATAGCGATTTTTTTGCCCTACTTTCCTTCGCAACGCAGGGGGTCTATTTTCTTGACAAATTGTTTGACATGAACCAACCTTCAAATGCACATTAAAATAATGACACATAGACAATCTGGACCATCTAGTAAAGTTATTTTATGAACGATAAAAAAACACTTAATAAATGAAGCAAAAGATTGAGAGATTAGCAAGAGATAATACAGTAAAAGATTTTGAGAAAAAAATTATTCTACCACAATTTGTGTGCTATATGTATCACCGCCCTATATTATTATCATTAGAAAGCTTGCTATACCAACGAAGCGTGGTCTCTAGTGCTTGAAGAGACTTGTCCATCAGATGCCTTTCGTCTTTTCGAAGGGTATTTGTGTCGACCAGTTGTCAACCTTCTAACTTTGCCTGCACAAACCGTTTGTCGATAGCAGCATCTGGATAAAAATCGTCTATGGAAGGACCTTCCTCTCCTACTGTCAGCAAATATCTGTCTTTACCCGGTTCATGCTTGAAAACATTCTTTCCAGGATCTCTATAACATGAAGAACATTGTTGCATTCCTTTTTAACGGACGCGTTAAGATGCTCAAGTAGTCACCTTCTTCGTATAGCCTCTTAGTTCCACATCACAATCAAAATTGCAACCAAATTCGTGTTCCCAGCTCTTTATCGTCTTCAATGCTGCTTTATTATCTTTCCCTGTAGAAGTCATGTTTGAAATAGCGGTGTTTTTGGGTGGAGTACAGTATTTTTCAACTGAAACTAGTTTTTGTCTTCGTGCGCATGTCACAAAACTGTGTTTATATAGGTAGGTCGTAGGATGCGCTAAAAGTATTTCGAAACTGTGTAATGTCTAAGTTGACATCGATTGATAATGAAACTTTGATAAATCAATTAAGTATTTAGCAATTTTAGCACTTTTTAAAGCAATTTTTCGTTTGGTTGAGTAATTTTTTGAATAGCGATTTTTCGTTGGTTGAATAGCGAAATGAGAAAAATGAATAGCATTTCGCTATTCTTTGTGAACCCAATCCGAGCGTCGCTTTCGCTTTTTCTATAGCAATCAGTCCCAATATATTTTAGTGTAGGTATGATTGTCAGAGGCTGTTAATAAAGCTTTCATTAGATATGTAGAAGAGTTCTTAGAGTTAGTACTTCAAAAGATATCTTGGTCGAAACATTTGTATTTTGTATGGAGAACAAAAAAACAAAAACGTGAGCGTTGAATAGACCTGTTACACACTATTTCGGCAGTGCACCAACCTTTAAGAGATCTGTATTTCTACACTGAGTGCCTAATAGTGCCTACACATAAGTATGCAGAACAACATAATTTTTATAGTACTTCAGACTTCAATAAAACAACCATATATTACTCAGAAATCTTTAGACACATCCGGTATATGATTATGTTGACATTGGGTATGTTGACACTCACTATGTTAGCAGAAATTGTTAGGGATTGAACAAGTACTGTAGCCTGCTTGTTGACGATGATCTAGCTGATAGGCATGTCATCCTGAATATATAGGTTTTATGCCATGCTTTGTTATATGCACGTACATGGCTTTTGTTTAACCATCAAAATATGATATCTGCATTTGGCATTATTATTATTAATAATAATAATAATACAATAATATTTATACGGTATCAATGGCCGGTCATATTTCCTAACAAATTAAAGTTATTACAAATATAAACACATAATTCATATAATTATGTACAGTACAATGTTACAAAAATTAATTTTAACTCAAAAGTTGTATATCCTGCAGATTGTCAATCAAGGCAATTGATAAGGTGGTAAAACATGTATGTATGAACAGATTCATTGAGATAATATTATTAGTTCTTTAGATTATGATGTGAAAATGCCTTCACAGAATTTCTTAACTAGAATTACACAATGTAACTTTCTTCTAATTACAAGAGGTACCTGCAGTCCTAGGGTTTCTAATTAACAAATCAGTTTCAAGTTCTGAGTTAGGAAAGATCAGTTTCCCTGCTCTGCATTGAGACCGGTCCTCTTGAGAGAAATCAATACCCTAACAAAAAAGTCTATAGGCCTGCCTATATGCATGTCTATAGGCAACCTATAGGATCTTATAGGAAACATATAGACTTCTATAGGCAATTGGAACATTTTCTATAGGCAACCTACAGAGAAACCTATCAGCCTATAGAAACCTATACCGGTAACCTAATTTGAATTATTCATTGCCTTAATTTGAATGGACCCTATACAGTTGCACTATACAGTATAACCTGAGTTTTTATGACCTGACTTTTTTAGTATTGTTTTGCTTAGTTTCATGATAAGCAACTGTATTTTGATAGTGCATAATAAATATCCGGTTATATTAACTATTAGTATTGGCAACAATCTCAAGCCCTTAAACTAATAACATTGTTGAGGGAAACGTTTCTAAACTGACGAAAAGCTCGGACTAATATTTGTTTGTTACTGCCATCTTGTCAGGGTTAAACTTTGTAGTGTGAGATTCCAAATAACTTTGCTAATACAACGCAATACTTGACATAATTTACGTATGTTGTACACCATTAAACGATCTAATGCTTGAAAATGTTCGAAAACCTAGCGAATGAGGTTCGTAATTATTATATTTTTGTATCCTCCATCTTTGTTTATAGTGCAAGATCGCCAATAACTTTGACTGTGCATACAAAATTAGTATATATATATATATATATATATACAGTATCGTTGCTCCTTACTCTTTTAGTCTGTTTATTGCTGTAAATAAAATATTTTCGAGATCAAATGTGAAGTACGTAACACATGCGTACGTTTGCCATTTACGACCACCTGTTGTTTACGACCACTAGGCAATTTTAGGGGTGGTCGTAAAACTCAGGTTGTACTGTATATACACCCCTATGAAAAAGATGCACTTTCTTCCTTCAACAGCCAATAGTGTCTGTTTATACTAACTATTACCATTAATGTATTTAGTTATTTATTTTGATGTCCTATGAAACAATTAAATTCAGACAACACAAAGCTTTCAGAGATATTATCCACTAAGAGTACATTCAGTTTGGCAAATGAATGGGCTATTATCTAATTCAAGTACAACTAAAAGTAAGAACTGAAAGAAGTACTGTAAGCAACTACGCTATACAAGTTTCAAACAGTAAGCGGGTGAGGGTTGTTGCGTATACGTATTTCTAGTTTAGCAGGTAGTTTCAACAGTTGATAATTCCTCCTGATTTCGGGTGGAGGGATACTGGCAAGTATGTATTGGTAGGTTGTCTACAGGAGTAGGCATGAGGGCTCCATTAAATCTGTCTCATGGCGCTGTTCAATGCAATACCATCATGTCTTGTGCGTGCACTGTGGCTCCATACCAGGGAAGCATATTCAGCTGCTGAATAAACAAGAGCATTGGTGGAAGTTTGTTGAGTCTTGAAATCAGCTCCCCAGTCAGGACCAACCAGTTTCTTAATTAGGTTAACCCTGCCGTAAACTTTCTGCGTCACTTTGTCTAGATGGGCTGAGAAGGTGAGACATCTATCCAGCGTTACCCCTAGGTTGGTCGGTTGAGGATCAAACTTCAGTCTTTTTCCATTGAGAAGAGTGTTGAATTGCACATCTGCTTTTCTGTTGGCAAAGTGGAATACTGGAAGTTATTAGTTATAATTAAATTGTACAAAAAGCAAAGGGCCACACCCATTTTGAGCTAGTTGTTGGACCAACAGCAAGCACCCTTTCCTCGAAAAATAAGAACCCTTTAAGAACCTAAATAGCCTAAAATCCCATAAAAATTCCAGTAAATACCATTTATATAAGAACCTTTTTAGGCTAACTCGAACAATGGTGGTTCTTATACGCGGGTTTTACTGTATACTTCAAATATTGTTAAAAATGTAGAGCGTGTGCGGTTTATTATTGAGTTTCTATACATGTATGCGCATCTAATCAACGCATTTGGCATTTTAATAACGAAGTTACCGCAGTTTAAAAAATATTGAATACTTCAATATTGAAGTATCAAGATTGGAGTTTCTATATGTGGAATACATATATGAGTGCCAAACGTACAAAAGTAAACACGAATATAAACTTGAATACAATGTTATATAAAAACTCTCGTTTAAATGTGTCATTAAATCGCTCAAATCCTGTAAATAGAAGCACAGAGAACGCTGATGAAGTCAACTTGCAAGTAGCCTACAATACAGGCTCTGGACTTGCATTTCAGGGCACCCCCCCTCCCCCAAGAGCCTGCAAGGGACAGGTAAACATGCTGTGTTATTACCTGAGAAGGCACGAATGTTATGTACTTGAAATCTATTTTCAGAATTGAAATCGAGTAAATATTAACCGAGATAACGTTCAAAAATCTACGACGAAGCTGCCTTCCTATTGCCGATTAATTTCTAAGTACATCTGTACATAAACAGGTTTTTACCGAGGTATACTTAAGCATCTTTCGATACATTGAAGTTTTCTTATTTCTCCTTTTCATATTACATCCTAAAATAATTCGATTCAGCTCAGTTGTCATAAAATAGTGCCTATTTTGATGAAATAATAATGAGCGTGCTCTGTATTTTAAAAGCTATTCCTTTTATAACCGCAATATAAATATTCAGGTCAGTTTCATACAATCCCGAAATAACGTCACATAGACTATCGGTAGTAAAATTCGAAATTAAAATCCGCTGTTATTTCTAAAATAAAGCATTATCGCAAAGGCCTGTTTACACAGGCGATTTTTGCTGCGATTAATTTTTTCTGACCCTGACGTATGCGATATAGTGGATGACTCACTAAAGTATTGAACGTCATAGATCTGCACAAATGGTTCAATACATTCGTAAGACAATCCATTCGATCGCATGTGTTAAAAAGAGAAAAAATTGCAGCAAAAATCGCCTGTGTAAACGAACCTTAAGAGTTAGTATTCGGGTTAGGATTAGAATTAGGGTAACATTTAGGGTTAGGATTATATTTTAAATTTGGGATTTGTATATAAAACGTCACTCAATATTTATATTATTAACTCAATATAAATAATAGAGAAATTACTCTAGCTCAGCTGTGATATAATTTAGTTATGTGACGAATTAGATGTTTCTCTAGATTTCTATCACCATTGTATGTCTTATTATCATGTTTGAAAAAGTACTCTCTTTCACCCACGTACTGCGGGTGTTCTCGGTAATTTTGCCAACAATTTTTTGAAACAAATGATTTTTTAGTTGGACTAGTCAGTCCCAAACAACGTCATGTAGTTGATGTCCGTAATGGTAAAAAGAACAAAAGTAATTTTTTGGTATAAGACCACCTTAATTCTTCTGTTTTTACTATTTTTAGGGTATACGGTTTAGGGGATACTCTATACCTGAATGTCAACAAGTAAGTTTATATTTCTTTGGAGGAGCAAGGGGTTTCATCAACCTCGTACCCAGGGCCTTATCTCCGCTGGGCGAGGGCTGGCGGGAGAGGAGATGAGGTCCTGAGTACGAGGTTGGGTTTTCAACAGTATAAAGGCACTGTCCCTTGATTATACAAAATATTTATCGATGATGATGTTGGTGCCACACCACATCCATTTCACAACAAAATACCAATCGTCCTAACATCCCGTCCGCAAAACACACCTATATACCATATTAATATTATTTCTAAAAATTTCAACATGCTACAACAAGATCCTCTTACTGACAACATTTTTTCTTCATGTAGACCGGTTAATGCCTTCAGACGAGACCCAAATTTAAATGACCTGCTTTTTACAGATCTATTCAATCCATACCAAAACTTGTAATGATCCCGGTACTTTTCATTGTAATACTCCAGTAGATGCAAGATTTCGACTGTACTACTACTACTTATTAAACGCAAATTAGGCGATCAAACCTTAGTGACTACCCTGTCGCTGAGATTTTTAATTCAGTAGGCCACTCCATATATGATATGTCCATCACATCCTCAAAAATTGTTTTGATGATAACGAACGTAAACAATGTGAGTGCAGGTTTATTTTCAACTTTAACACTTTACTCCCACACGAGATTAACGTTTATTATAATATTTAAACAGGGAGCCCTTATCGCCAAAGGAGATTTTCAATGGGGCCCTGAAAAGGAGTTTTTCAATGGGGCTCGATTTTCAATCACACTCGACCGATCATATGATAATTGTATACATTTCGGCATCTTTTGAAATGTGAAAATACGCCTCTTTCTTATGCTACATCATTGCGTCACCCACACTATATATATCGCGTGCATTGCTCCCATTCTCCGTCTGTTCTGAAGGGCACATCGTTCGAAACGTCCTCTATGGAAATAGGCCTTGCTCCAACTTTCAAAAATGACAATATGTCTATTTTATACTAATCATATTTATTAAAAGTAGTCAAACACTGGAACATGTTTTCAATTGAAGGATTGTCCAGCAGAACACAAAACGTTTTTCTAGCGTTTTGCATTCCTTTAGTTCATACATAGCTTCGTATGTAATAATGTCGATTTTGTAATCTTTTCAGCTTCTACCAACAATTGAAGGTGGGGAACAACCGCTACCAGAAGCCATCTTTTGGTTGTTGATAACAGGAGAAATTCCAACTGCCGCACAGGTGATCTTCTTGCGTCCGAAAATAAGACCGTCGAAAATAAGCCCCCCCCCCCCCCTCCGAAAATAAGCCGCTCCTGAAAATAAGCCCCTCCCCCGAAAATAAGCCGCTCCTGAAAATAAGCCCCCCCCCCCGAAAATAAGCCGCTCCTAAAAATAAGTCCCCACATCTTAGACGCAGAAATCCTTACGATATTATAAGCCCATGGGCTTATACTAACGAATACAGTAAAAACCCGCTAACAAGAACCTACCATTATTAAGAAGCACAGGCTGAAATTAAGAATTTGTTTATATAAGAACATATAAGAATATAAGCACCTATCCCAGGCTGATTCAGGATTGGGTAAAATGTAGGTTCTTGTTAGCGGGTTTTTACTGTAGTCCTCAAACACACAAGTACATTACCAGAAATGAACGACAAAATGGCCGTCGCTTGAAGACTAATTTACATATGGTCCTTAGAAAATGTCGTCCCATTTTACAATGAGTTACATAAAGCGTAATTATTAAAATAAAGATTCTGCTTATCGAGTAGATCGCCTATACCGTTTGCCGACCTCTTCATATACGCAACAACGATTTTCAAATTTCAATTTTTCAGGTACCGCCAAATTGTGTTGAAAATAGCCAACAAATAAAATAGGCTACGCGTCATTGAGTTGTTGTCGGATTTTGTTTAGTATTTTCAAATGCGTTTGGTGAAATGTTCGAAAGTCGATGGAAGAACCTACATTTTATATGTTAAAATTTGAATACGGTTAAAGTTTTATACCAACATTTTAATAATCACCAAACTTGTAACAGGAGAATGGGCATTTTAAAATTTCCGTCATTAATAGACGCACAAGTATTGATGATAGTTATTTCTAGATTTTGTCAATTGGCAGATCGTAGATTTGAATTATCTAATCAAATCGGTAACTGGATAATTTGATAATCGTTGTTGCATATATTAAGAGGTCGTCAAACGGTAGACGAGCTACTCAATAAGCAGAATCTTCATTTTAATATTTTAGTAATATGTAAATTAACCCTCATGAAGCGGCGGTCATTTTGTCGTTAATTTTTAGTAATGAAAGGATTTGTACGCATAAGGATATGTTCATGTTCAAAACGAAAGAGAATAGCTTTAATATAGACATTACAGTGTCACTGGTATACTAAGTAAACAATGTCCATCGTCTTCCTAGAGCTCAAAGTGCCTATCCGGTGTTTGGGTATTTTATATATTTGTGATCTTCGGAATCTCTTGAGAAGAATTGTAAAATATCTTGTCGTGCGAAAATTTCATCTTCATACCCTTGCTAAAGTGATTTACTATTCACAGGAAATGACGTCAAAGCAGAGACTCGCAAAGACATTACACACTGATTCAGCAGTGAAATACAAAGATAGTTTGGGAATTGAGAGAATTTTTTCTAAACAGGTGTTTAAAGTTCAGAGCCAAACTTTCTTTGTATTTCACTGTTGAATTAGTGTGCAATGTCTTCGCGTGTCCCTGCTTGACGTAATTTCCTATAAATAGTAAATCAACTTTAGCAGGGGAAAAGGTATGAAGTTGAAATTGTTGAACGACAAGATATATTACATTTCTTCTTGGTAGAACCCAAAGATTAGGAATATGTAAAATCCCTAAACCCCAGATAGGCACTTTAATGTAGTTCCACATCTAGATATTTAGCTAATGCATTGCTCTTTGTTTAAAGGCTAAATCTCTCTCTGTTGAATGGGCAGCGCGGGCTGACCTGCCCCCTCATGTTGTGCAACTGTTGAACGACTTTCCAAGTAATCTGCATCCAATGAGCCAGCTTAGTGCAGCAGTGACAGCTATGCAAAGTGAGAGCCATTTTGCCAAAGCCTACAGTAACGGTGTAAAGAAGACTGAATACTGGGAGGTAAATTTTTAGTATGATTATATTTGTGATCATAGTGATGATCATGGTGGTGGTAATACCATTGGTGGTGGTGGTGATGGTGGTGATAGCGGTGGTTATAGCGCTGATGGTGGTGACGGTGGTGATGGTGGTAATTGGGATGATGGTGGTGCTCACAATTAGGATTATTAGGCCAATAATCCAATGACCAGTAGTCACTACCATGATGAGAAAATGGACGTAAACACTTTTATTTGAAAGAACTCCTGAAATTATAGTCTCTTTGTTCTAGCCTGCGAATACAGCCGTCCTTCATCGCCTTGACTTTGTTCTGGAGATATGAAGATTTGTTTGGTATGTAAATATCACACTGCATACGTCACATTGCATAATGAAAAGCCTGTATATATTTGGGATACACTCACGTGCATGTACAGTTTCAGGTGATTTCGTTACATAATCCCAAGGATATACATGATTTTTCAGTCATTATTCAGTTTCACGTATGCAGTGTGATATCTACATAGTGAGACTTGGGGGTGTTTACATGAAGGAGGGCTAGCCCTCTTGGTAGGGCGGGCCCTAGTAAAAGGAATGGATTTCACCTCGCGTTTATATTGGAATATTCTAGCCCTTCGAGGAGGGCTGACATGTTTACCGAGTTGACAACATGGATTTTCCCACGTAACCCGCTGAATCCCATTTTCCCGCACAAGTTTTCAATTTAAAATCTACGCATAAACAAACAGAACTTGTGAAATAAAGAGTTGTCTTAAAATATACGGGCGAAGACCAACTTAGTCGCGTGTTAGGCGAGATCCCGGGTAGTCAATAGCGAGATCTCGCCTAGGAGGGCTGGCCCTCCTCTCATATAAACACTCCCTTGGAAGGGTCATAAACGCCAATCTTTATAAGAGAGTTTAGCGCAAACAGAAATGTTCACTTCATGGACACTTTAAAAACCGAAGAAATTAAAAAGACAAATTCAATTACGAAGATTTTTTAGAATCTTGCTAAAAATGCTAAACTCCTCCGCCTTTTACTACCCTTCACTATTTTAAAAAGTTGAAGAAACTGGTTCGTCTTCTTGCAGCATACGTTTGAGGACGCTATGGACCTGATTGCTAAACTACCAACTGTTGCCGCTGCCATCTACCGTAACTTGTACCGCGATGGTAAAGTCGCTCCAATCGACCCACAAAAAGACTGGTCTGGAAATCTTGCTACCATGCTTGGTTTTGATAGTCCAAATTTCGCTGAGATGTTAAGGATGTACCTGACAATCCACGTCGACCACGAGGGGGGTAATGTCAGCGCTCATGCGACACATCTTGTTGGAAGTGCTCTTTCGGATTCGTACCTCTCGTTTGCTGCTGGCATGAACGGACTTGCTGGTCCTCTTCACGGTCTCGCAAATCAGGTACATGAGACTTCAGTTTTATTACCAAGGAATGTTGAACACAAGGAAAATTGTTTCGTCACATATCCAAACACCAAGAAATGTGTCGAAATTCCCTTTCTCGACGTTTCGTATTTCGATGTAATAGTTCAAACACGAAGAGTTCTTCCTCCAATTTCAAAACTCCGAGAACGAGTTAAAAAAGGACGAACTCGTACTCGTATCAAACGAACCTGTATTTGTAGAGAAAATCAATATTAGGAAATATATAAGATTTATGATGTTATTGAGATATAATTTGCTATATATATGAGATATATTTTGATATAAAGTGCCTATATAACATCAAAAAAAATTTTTGTTTTATTTGGAAGAACTTTTTTTATTTTATTTGGAAGAACTTTTAAAATGATAAAGTAACTTCTTTTGAATATTTTCGTTTCTTCGCTTTGTTTTTTATATATTTCAGTTTGTTTGATATGCGAATGTCTGTAATTTCGTCACACATGCATAATGACTTAGCAGAGAATGTTATATATCTTTGCCATCATGAAATGAAAACACTAAATTGTGAATAACATGTGCGCGCGTTTCTCCCACCGCACCAAACTTCTTGATTTTAAAGGATTTCATTTGAGAATGAAAGTGATACACAAACTTCTCCGGTAAGTCATGCATGTGGGACGAAATTCCAGACATTCAGTGCATATCAAACAAACTGAAATATTTCAAAAACAAAACGAAGAAGCAAAAATCTTCAAAAGAGATTACTTTATCATTTTAAAGGTTCTTCCAAATAAAACGATACTTTCTTTTGACGTTATAGGTTCTTTAACTGTTGACCGTTAAAAATTTAGTTTTTAAAAAAAATTGTCTGAATTTGGTAATTTGGGATTTTTGTCAGTGGGATTATTGTTATGGACCCATATTAACTACCAAGTCGTTTGGGGGAATAATTTATGCAAAATTTAAACGTTATGTGTGTTTATATTACGTCCGAAAACCATTGTGATCCATTTCCTATATTTACAAATCCTAAAATATCAAGTGTAAATTTTGAGCTACTGATAATTAGCATGTTTAGCGCACCATTCTTCCCCAATCTTCTTCACAGATCTTACTCGTTCGTCGCTCGGTCTGTGCGACAACCTCATGCAGGCAAATGCTTAGTGGCGGATGACCAATGACCGTCTGAAAATCAGGCTAGCGAATGCTTTCTCTTACAGACCTTACTGTTAATAAGTAATCAATATATAATATAGCTCACGTAGGTGTTCATTTATGACAGGGACTTTGTTTTGCTTGGTTGAACATCAACACCCCTCCTGGAAACCAGCGTTCAGCTGAATGAGGTTAGCGTGGTTAAATAAAGTTTTACTTACTTATGCTTTTCATTGTTTGTATCTTGCTATAGGAGGTGTTAATTTGGATAAATAAGTTGGTGGAATCCCTTGGTGAACGACCGACGAGAGGACAGGTGGAGGATTATTGTCGAGAAGCTTTAAAGACAGGTGTAAGTAATTAATACAAGGATTTGAATGAGCTAAAAGGACTGGGACTAACATGAGAATATAAATCAATTAGAGGTCAACCCATATACGGCTTTTTTGTGCTGATTCAATATAGGCCGATATCCGATCAGATATGTTTTGGACATGTGGTTTAAAGTCAACGCCCAGTCGTTATAAATCACTTCACTTATGTTTACTTTGATACTTAGTAATAGACATTACTACATTAGACTATCTATAATAGTCTACTGTGGCACATTGAATTGAGAACACATATTACAGTGAAAATAGAAAATACCTTCCCACTTCCGCAGGCCATTTTGAATTTCGGTATTGTCAGGAAATAAGGCCTAGTTCAGAGTTTAGACGTCGCAGTTTTGTTGCATTTGATTCGTCACATTTAATGCGACAGAAATGCGACAGAGTTTAATTTAATGCGAATTTAAATATTTAACTGAAGTTACTAAATTAAAAATAATACTATTTAGTTCCTTATGCAGGAAAATAGAGGAGCTTCTTAGGAATACTACGAGATAGAATATCTCAGTAACGTCATATTTGAGAAACAAATATGGCGTCGAAATTGGACAAACTCTCCAACTTCAACTAGCCATATCTTCTTAACTAAATTGATAGGAATGCTGAAACTTTGGAAATAAACTAAAGTCAGTAAGATCTTTCATATGACCTACATTTGTATTTTTGCTGGAGTATCCATTTAAGAATTTGCAAACTTCATAAAACTTCATAAACTTTAATAAATATCACTACCTCAAAAGGGTTTTTCAGTGATACAATAGTATAAATTAATAATATATGATACATATGATATAATAAATATCAATTCTATATAAAATAAAATTAAAATAAAAAATCTAATCACAAATTAATATTAAAAAATGATTGTACAATTTATGTTTAAAAGGTCTTAAAAATTGTTCGGATTTGATCTCCGGCGATAATGAATTCCACAATTTAGCGCCTCAAGTTCGCCACAAGTTCGCTGTCCTGTAACAAGGCGACAAAGTGGCAAATGCAAATCATTAGCATTCCTTGTAACTCTGGAATGTACCTCAGAATTTTTTTTAAACTTTTCAGTAAGAGAAGGAGATGTCAGATTGTGTAACGATTTAAAAACAAGTACCGCATCTCTGAGATACAATTGGTCTTTAATATTCAACCATTTGAGTTCTTTCAGGGCAGGAGAAACATGATCGTATTTTCGTAAACCAACTCATGTAACTGAGCTTACCAGGACGCTCTAACCAATGAGCTTACCAGAACTCTCTAACCACTGAGCTACCAGGACTCTCTAACTACTGAGCTTACCAGGACGCTTAACCACTGAGCTTACCAGGACGCTCTAACCACTGAGCTAACCAGGACTCTCTAACCACTGAGCTACCAGGACTCTCTAACTACTGAGCTTACCAGGACGCTTAACCACTGAGCTTACCAGGACGCTCTAACCACTGAGTTTACCAGGACTCTCTAACCACTGAGCTAACCAGGACTCTCTAACCACTGAGCTAACCAGGACTCTCTAACCACTGAGCTACCAGGACTCTCTAACTACTGAGCTTACCAGAACTCTCTAACCACTGAGTTTATCAGGACTCTCTAACTCGAACCACTGAGCTTACCAGGACGCTCTAACCAGGACTCTCTAACCACTGAGCTTACCAGAACTCTAACCACTGAGCTTACCAGGACTCTCTAACCACTGAGCTTACCAGGACGTTCTAACCACTGAGCCACCAGGTCTCAGCTTGCAGAGCAAGGTTACCAACAACTTAGTAACTTATCATCCCGATATCTAGATATAAGATATATCATAAGATATATAATATGTCATCCCGATATAAGCTCCTTGTCGCAGCTCTCCATTAATTTCGATCTAAAGTAAAACTTATTTGATGTAGCATCTACTTAAATTTTCCTTCACAGTCTATCCAACGTTTCCTTAAAGTGCCCCTAACCTCAATTTTTTTATTGTTTTATTTGGAAGAAGATTTTCGTTTCTTTGCTTTCTTTTTGAGATATATCAGTTTGTTTAATATGCAAATGTCCGGAATTTACGTCACACATGCATAATGACTTATTGGAGAAATGTGTGTATCTCTTCATCCTCGAACGAAATCCTTTAAAATCAAGAAGTATGGTGGGAGAAACACAAGTTGTCAAGACAAGACAAGTTGTCAAGACAAGTTATTCACTCTTTAGTGTTTTTATTTGATGAAGGCAAAGATATATAACATTCTCTGATAAGTCATTATGCATGTGTGACGTAAATTCCGGACATTTGAATATCAAACAAACTGATATATCTCAAAAAGAAAGCGAAGAAACGAAAATCTTCAAAAGAAGTTACTTTATCATTTTAAAAGTTCTTCCAAATAAAACAATAAAAAAATTTGAGGTTAGGGGCACTTTAACGAGATAATTTCAGTTTGTTTGTCCGCATTTTGGCTGTGCGCTCTTCTATTGAAAGCTACTTAACATGACATTGTCTGGTTAATAGTCGTGTATTCATTTTCCCCGCTGTAGATCTCACTTGTATAGTATTTTTTTATCATTTTTAGGTTATCCCAGGTTATGGACATGCCGTTCTTCGTAAAACAGATCCGCGTTACATCTGTCAGAGGGAGTTTTGTTTGAAGTACATGCCTGATGATCCCTTATTCCAGGTGGTTAGCAATCTTTACGAGATCGTCCCTGATGTTCTTCTAGAGCAAGGCAAAGCTAAAAACCCTTGGCCTAATGTCGACGCACACAGCGGAGTTCTGTTGACGGTTAGTATGGTTACCTATCATCATAGTCACTCGAGGTATGCTCTGGAAATTAGGCAAACTTCGAAGCGACTAATAAATTAGCTGTTATAAAAGTGTTGTCCAGCGTAGGCAATGTAGAAATACGAATAGAATACTCTAAATATTGGTGCACTGCCGAAATAGTGTGAAGGAGGTTTACAAATTGTGTATTCTGACTGTTGATGAGGTTCTCCGATGAAAAAATCGTATATCCAATTGTGATTTTATCTGGGTTTCTCAATACCTCATCTCGTTGCAGAGATATTCAGGTTTTTAAAACATGCACATTAAATATTTATGACGCCATGGCCTCACATAGACTAAATGAAATTCACAAAATGATGCATATTTCTGCAAATAACAGATAGAAACTAGAAAGTGTCCTGTTTTCCGACCGCCTACAACAATATTACTGATACAGTGGTGTGTACTTTTCTCAAAGACATACATGTGCAAAGTTAATGTGAATTGCTGTCTGTTATTTGGAAATATGCATCATTTTGTGAATTTTATTTAGTCTGTGAGGCCATGACGTCATAGATATCTAATTTGCATGTTTCAAAAAACCTGAATATCTCTGATTGAGAAATCCCGAAAACCATTCTGTCTCATTTTGAAAGTACTTTTAGGTAAAATCAAAATTGGATAGACGATTTTTTCATCGGAGAACCACTTTAAACCTTCATTAAAGTTTTAACTAATCTTGAAGTGTTTTCGCGTGCACATAAAACATTTCTTGAACACATTTCCTCACAATCTAAACCCTTATGGAGTGTTGTTTTTTATTATTTATTTCAAAAACGTGTTGCTATTTTCGTGGTTTACATAATTTATAACACGATTGAATCGGTTTCTTTTGTTCTCCAAAGGGATATATATCCACTAAATCCCCAGAAAACCAGCAGGTTACGCCCCTCGGTTTTCATATTTTTCTCGTGTTTGGAACCTCTGATGAAACACTCAAACTCGTGTTTGATCTATTACATCCTATACATGAAAACTGAGTGAAACTATTAAAACAAAAACAAATAATTAACGAGTTGTAAAAATAGGAAACTCATTTGCTATTTTTAACAATCGCCAAATAATTATACGATTATTTTTATTGTATGTATAGCATTACGGACTTAAAGAAATGAGTTTCTACACGGTTCTTTTTGGTGTTTCCCGTTCATTGGGTGTACTCGCTTCGTTGGTTTGGGATCGTGTGTTTGGATTACCGCTCGAAAGACCTAAAAGTGTGACCACAGAATCCCTGAAAGCATTGGTGGACAAATTGTGAAATCTGATCGTAAATTACAGGAAGGAGACATCGTCTCCTTGGGAATCTGGAACATATGAACCGACATTCAACCCTACGTTTTTCCTGAAGTGATCTATAGGAATCACGACGAACAATTAATTTACCTGTAAAGAATATTAATAACTAAAGGTTCGTCTGTCAGTTGGCGATTTCAATTCTGTAAAAAGGACCAATGTCATCCCAAATAAAATCTGGTTTAAACGTGATGTCATATACAGACGTTTCTTGGAAGGGATAGCCGGTTATAGTTGGTGTTAATTTGTTCCAAAACGATAAAATAGTGGCCGTATTTGTGTACCTGGGGAGAATCGAAGGAATTTAGCCTGTTCTTTTGGGTTTGGATCAGCTCAGCATAACCCTCCACCCTTATTTTTATGACAATGATTAAAATACAGTGTGTATCAAAATAAAACTGAACCGGCATAAAATTAATTAATATTGGCTCAGAGGTGTCTAGGCTTTCACACTACTACAATACTGTAAGTTGTTTGAAAGAAATATTAATTAATTTTATGCCGGTTCCGCTTTTTTTTTATACACTGTAGAACCTATCCCCAACTACAACACAAATCTTAACACCCCGGCCGTACTCTCGCCATATCTAGCCACCGACCCTAACTACTCCCCTGATAGGTAATGCTTGTGGGATATGCGCAGAACAGACTACAATTTAGACCTGTAGAGTTCATGCTATTTTGATTATCATAAAAATAACACGAATTGCCAATTTACGATAAAAATAAGGGTGGAGGACATGTTGATCAGCTTGGATCAAGTCTGTCTTTCAAAAGCTAGGGGAGTGAGGGACTGGGGATGATGGTGGTGCAGTGATCCTAACCAAAAATAAAGACCAGATAGCCATTTCCCTTTTCTAGATCCGAATTTCACGACTCAGCGCTTTGACAATAATCGTCTTGTCTGAATTTTGTCATGTTGACAACTAGCCGATAACAATAATGAAATTCTATTTTTTAAAGATTTTTTCGCTTTAACCTCTTTTCTAAAGACCCGAATGACTCTGCGCTTTGTTGACAGCCCAATGGAAGCTCTATTTTGCACTTTTGAAACGAATCCTGGTTTTTTATCTACTTTTTACGGCGGTAGGCTAGCCATGTCCTGTCATCATAAAAGTAGAGTGCTGCGTAGCAAGTATTAACTATAAATACGAATAAAAAAACACTAAAAAGGTTGGTGTACTACCGCAACTTTACGTTTCACTATCTGACGAAGGGCATTCGCTCGAAACTTTAGACAATGCTATTCACCATGAGGGCTTTTGCTGTATAACAAATCGCCGGCTATATTTTCCCGCAAGCAAAATCGTCTCTGCAGGTTTGTTTTTATGAAAAGCTGCTAAAATACTCAGTGTAATTCATACAGTGAATGCCAGGGGACAAGTCGTTGATAATATAGTTGAATTTGCTGTCTATCAATTACTTCTTTAAATGCTGAAAATTGTATACATATACATACTTACATACATTACTTTATTGATACTCCCCTAGCCTAGAAGCTTTTCAGTAACAATGTTTTTAGCTCGAACGTGGCCGAGTCGAAGGCGCCGCAGGATGCCACCGTACGACCCATGTCTGACCACGGAGCACAGCTATTTTTACTGAAGGAAGAAAACCCTCGAAGCACGGGTGAGATCAACTAATGACTAATAACTCTGCTCACATGAGTTCAAGCTCGCGAATCAACACCAGGTTATTCCCAGATGGTCACATTCCCAGATAGTCACCCATCGAAGTACTAACCCGTCCGACTGGACTTGACTTAGCGGTGAGTGGTAGCGCCCTAATATCACAAGCCACCCGTCCTTCCTAAGATTCACATTTTGCAGGATTAGTATAGACCGCACCACTATAGCATTGGGACAGCCACCTACTTCAGAACTAAGCGAAAGCCCTGCACCAGTCAATTACCTTTTAGTGTTTTGGAATTCGTAAGAGAAAACGGAGACTGTTTGCGTAGATACTGTATTTAAATTTAATAAAGCCAACCTTATACAGAATGTCAGCAGAATATAGCAGAAAACCTTAAAAATGAAATTTCTGAAATTTTATTCGCACATAGTTTCATGTAATTATTACGGTATGAAGCAAAGCAAGTAGCACCACAAATAATATCCTATTTGTGAAGCTAATTTTGAGGAGTATTTTAGAAATATTATCTAAAGAGCATTGGTGCGATCTGTAAGTTTTGTCCAGTTGGTAACTTTTTCACTTTATATTATTCTGAGAATATTCCAAGAATTTCTGCATCGCGAAAAATATGGTACTCCTGGATAAAAAAAACAAAGATTTATATGAAAACCAGAAAAAAAACACGAACAAGCCAAATCAAAACATTTTGTTCAAGTGCTTATAACCCCAAATACGATATTACTGATATAGATTCTACATGAAGTGAATAGTTGAATGACAAAAATTAAACTGTTTTGTAATTGGAGCTTTGCATTGTTTTGGGTTTGTTTTGCTAACGACTGTGGCGTCAAACCATGCAGTCATCATTTCGGATACAATATAGACCTGTTTCATAATGGCGGCCAGTCTTAATATTCTTTTATATGCATGCAAATTAACCTTTCTTGCCTCGTTACAAAGCAAAGAGTCTTTGTAATTACAGACACACGAACGAGGTCAGAAAGGCTAATTTAAATGAATATAAAACAATATTTAATTTAGGTGCCATTATGAAAGAGGTCTATTTTGCTGCTAGAGAAATTTGACCGATTCAAACCAACATAAGCGACATAAATAAGCATAAGGACAATATCAATACGAAACAAAGTAGGACTTCTCCTTTTTGGGAGAATGCGAACTATTGCGATCGAATGCGAACTATTGCGATCGAATGCGAACTATTGCGATCGAATGCGAACTATTGCGATCGAATGCGAACTATTGCGATCGAATGCGAACTATTGCGATCCAATGCGAACTATTGGGATCCAATGTGAACTATTGGGATCCAATGCGAACTATTGGGATCCAATGCGAACTATTGGGATCCAATGCGAACTATTGGGATCCAATGCGAACTATTGGGATCCAATGCGAACTATTGGGATCCAATGCGAACTATTGGGATCCAATGCGAACTATTGGGATCCAATGCGAACTATTCGGATCAAATGCGAACTATTGGGATCCAATGCGAACTATTGGGATCCAATGCGAACTATTGGGATCCAATGCGAACTATTGGAATCCAATGCGAACTATTTGGGATCAAATGCGAACTATTGGGATCAAATGCGAACTATTGCGATCGAATGCGAACTATTGCGATCGAATGCGAACTATTGGGATCCAATGCGAACTATTGGGATCCAATGCGAACTATTGGGATCCAATGCGAACTATTGGGATCCAATGTGAACTATTGGGATCCAATGCGAACTATTGGGATCCAATGCGAACTATTGGGATCCAATGCGAACTATTGGGATCCAATGCGAACTATTGGGATCCAATGCGAAAATACGAAATAAAGTAGGATCCAATGCGAACTATATTGGGATTCAATGCGAACTATAACAAAACAAAGAAAAATGTTTCTTTCGTCTTATGTTCTGCTCTTTGTTTATGCTTGGACTATGTCTTTGTTCTTGCTTATGTCGACCTTATGTCGCAGGCTTCACTTCATTCCTTTGTTTTGCCTTTCGTATTGTCCTTATGCTTATACAGTTATGCAATATGTTCAAGTGAAAACCAGGTTTTAATTAGTTTAATTAGTTCATTTTTAAGTCGAATCTCTTCGATGAAATTATGGCTTCAAATTTTGGGGTACGTCTGCGGGTACAAGCGCTTGTGCATATAGTTTATGCATAATTTTACTATATGTTTACCTCGTATTATCTACCAACTTAATTTGTTTGTTTCTTTTTTTTTTTTCAAACTTCACTTGGTTCATTGGTTGCATGTCAATTTCACTTTGACGATTTTTTCTTCAAACGTTTGGTCAAAAGCTAGGGTAGCAGCTTATATGCTGGCGAGCTTTTTCATGAATACATGTACTTACGGTACAGACATTGTACTTACGGTACAACTTGTACTTACGGTACAGACGAAATGATCGCATAATACCAAATGAAACTTTATGCCAAATTTCATAATTGCGCGGTGCCCTTTGGCAGCGCTTTATATTCTGGGTGTGAATTCGTTCGTTCGTTCGTGAGGAATCAAAAGTAAGCGACATTTTGACGCGACATTTTTAACACCAGAGGCCACCACACTTTAGCACTGTCTGGTTTTCTGTATATTTTCGGGTGGTGCAGCATAATAAAGAGGCGCCAAGGCATACAACGTATACATATTACAATATGTATTAATCCAGCAAGTTTTAGTGTTTTACTACATTACCTTTTCATCCAGGTTAATTTTTGTTCCACCATACTCAGGAAGAAGAACTTTGTCACCCTCTTGAACACTTATGGGAATAACATTGCCATGCTGTGAAATAATAACAGCACAACTAATCAAAAGGGGCATGAATAAAATGCATTCATTTTCGATTTAGTTAAATTGTTAATTTAACTGACTTAGCAACAGCCATTAGCATTTTACTCATAACGAAAGACCAAAGTCTTTAAATTTATTTTTTGAACTGCTTCTCCAAAAAAATTATGGCTGAGACACGTCACTGAGACACGTCACTAAAAAACAGCTGAGACACGTCACTTCTGACATCATCATCTCCACCACACATGAAGTTCACTTATGTCATTACTCATATAAGAATTCAATTTAGAGTTTAAAAACATATTTACAAACGAAACTATGGGGAGGAAAACAATTTTACACTGTGAGCGAATATAAATTCAATAGCTTTGGTGTGTTTGTGTGGGAGTAGATAACGACACAGCGTGTGACTGCAGTTGGGATTTTACGGCAGACACATTTTTCATTCAATTTATTTTATTTGTTGTCAGCTAAAATCACACATAATTTCGTTTCATACTGCCCCTAATTAACAGTTTTTCAAATACATATATGTGGTCAATCCATTTTCTACAAGCCTGAATATAAAACTACAGGCCATCTTACCTGATCTCTTCCACCTGGACCAGCAGCTATAACTGTTCCTTCAAGTACCTTACCCATCCCCTTTACCGGCAAAAGAACACCACCTTTTGTTATCTATTTTTCAAAAGAACAAATTGCAGTATTTTTGTAACAATATTATAGTTTTAATAATATCCTTACCCCCACCACGGAAAGCACTGGAAATCCTAAGTTGGGAGGAGGGTGTTTATATGGTGCAGAGACTTAGGCGGTGAAGAAAGAACATGTGAAGAAGCTGGAAGTAGCGGAGATGAGATGTTTGCGAGCGATTAGAGGAGTGACAAGACGGGAGCGAATGAGAAATGAAGACATAAGGCAGGAAGTGAAGGTGGCGGAACTGAGAGAAAAGAAAGCAGACTGAGGTGGTACGGACACGTGAAGAGAAAAAAGAGGACGAGTTTGTTAGATGGTCAGCGGAGCGCAGGGAGACGGGAACAAGGAAAAGAGGGCGACCGAGAAAGCGATCAATGGATTGTGTTCGAGATGATGGTAAAGTTGTGGATCAGAGTATACTTATTGCTAATAAAAGACAGTGGAGAGCGCACTGATCTCTAAATAAAGACTGGATCGAGCAACTATTGTTCAGAAAATGAAGCCGGAAGTCCACCATTACTAAGGGACCAACTGAGAATCCTATGAGGTTTTTTGATGGTTTATGTGCTCTTACCATCGACAAAATAAAATATTACTATAAAGAGGACCAGAAAACATTTTTCAAATTACTGGGTAAAACGATTCATCGCCTACCTACAGATTTACTGGGCTCTAATTATCCAGCGAGAGAAGCCTGATATGAGACGTCAAATTAGGTTGAAAATTTTATGCATTTAATGTTAACAAAGAAACTATATTGACCAGACACTAAACCTATTTTGCTAGCGTCACAGTTTGATTTGCTTGCAAACTCGGAGTTTCTAATGATCTCTCGTTAATTTACATTATGCAGGCTTAAAAATCAGCTCATCAGATACAATAGAAAGCTCAATCCAGTCTTTATTTAGAGATCAGTGGGAGAGCGGTGTCGAGACAACCCGAGGGGGAAAATGGGATGATGATGATGATAGTTTTTTCTGTTGTTCACCATTTTTGAGCACTAAAGTAGCAAACCGTAACATAACCAAATGCAAGTTGCAACGCATATCACGTAAATCAAATGCAGCTGTCTCCGATTATTCACTAAGACCCCGTTCACACGATGCCGGTACGAAATCATACCGGTGTCCCAGGGTGTTAAAATTTCCTAGGAATATCGCCCCCCTTTAGGAATTTCGCCCTCCGCTTTATTCGCAAGATATAAATTGGAATCCACTCGCCGTCAATATGTGGTAACAACACGTGTCTTATGTCATTCGAAATAAAACTATTTCCACTCGTCTGCAGCCAAAACGGCAATGTCGAAGCGAGCCAATAGTTACTGTTGTGACTCAACGATTGTAAAATATCTTTCTCCTAATGTGCATGGGTTTTGTTTTTAGTATGTTGTTAAATATAGCGTCACTTCATTAATGGGGGGTGACGTATTCAACATTTATCGTATAAATACCCGCTCTGTTTTGTTGATAAATTATCCGCTGAAATGCATTATCATTATTTTTTTAGTTTAAATGTTTTCCTCCACTTTTTTTCTTAACTCTGACTCTGCTATGTTTTGAACACTTCTTTTAAGAACTATCCAACATTGCTATTCACCTCCATGAATGCATTTTCCAAAGCAATAGTTAATTTTGTCACCACGACAAAATCGTTATTTTAAGAACTCTTTTCTGGTAATAATATAAACAGTTAGGAGGGACTGCCCAGTGAATTAAAAAGCGATTATAAGTTAAAGTTAAAACATCACACAATAGGAAGGTCCGATCTAGTCCTATTTTAGAGATCTGTGGAAGAGACCAATGTTCAAATTCTAGACCCTTTTGTTCATATTTTTCTTTTGCACGCGTGAGTCATCGTTCATTGTTAAAAAGAGATCACAACGAATATATTTAAGTATCTTTTTTGTAAAATATTAAATTTAATAAACAATGTTCTTGAGAAGTTTTGATTTTAAAACGAAATTGAGAGGGGGGCAAATTTCCTAGATGGGAGCGAATATCCTAGGAAATTCGCCCCTAGGAAATATTCCTAGGAAATGCAAGTTCCTAGGAAATTCCCCCCCCCCAAGGGGAGGGGGCCGAATTTCCTGGGGGGGGGCGAATTTCCTGTGACACCGGCATCAAATCATCACGGTATCAAACTGTTCACACGGTACCGGTGTATTAAATTTAATATTTTACAAAAAAAATACTTAAATATATTCGTTGTGACACACATGCAAAACAACAATATGAACAAAAGTGTCTAGAATTTGAATAGGGTCGGTTGCGGAATATTGGTCTCTTCCACAGATCTCTAAAATAGGACTGGATCGGACCTTCCTAATCGCTTTTTAATTCTCTGGGCTGTGCTTCCTATTCATGACGTAGCTACCCTCCCCTCTGTTTATATTATTACCAGAAACGATTTTGTCCTGGTGACAAAATTAAATATTGCTTTGGAAAATGCATACATGAAAGTGAATAGCAATGTTGGATAGTTCTTAAAAGAAGTGTTCAAAACTTAGCAGAGTCAGAGTTAAGAAAAAAGTGGAGAAAAACATTTAAACTGAAAAAGAATGACAATGCATTTCGGCGGACAATTTATCAACAAAACAGAGCGGGTATTTATGAAAAATATTGAATAACGTCACCGCCATTAAGTGTCACTATATTTAACAACATACTAAAAACAAAACCCATGCACATTAGGAGAAAGATATTTTCCAATCGCTGAGTCACAACAGTGACTATTGGCTCGCTTCGACATTGCTGTTTTGGCTGCTGACGCACTCTCCTCCAGAGGCTTCTTGCGCTTTTTTAGAGTTCGGGTAGGATTTATTTCGAATGACAGAAGACACGTGTTGTTACCACATATTGACGGCGAGTGGATTCCAATTTATATCTTGCGACTAAAGAGGAGGGCGAAATTCCTAAAGGAGGGCGATATTCCTAAAGGGGGGCGATATTCCTAGGAAATTTGTTCCCCAGGAGGGCGGATTTCCTAGGAATTCCCCAGAGGGGCGATATTAAGGCGGGACGAATTTCCTGGGACACCGGTATCATTTCATGCCGTTACGGTGTTGCGTTGACACGATGCCGGTATGAATTCGAGCTTTTGATTATTGCTGACCGTTTTGATCGCAGTCACTATTCAATGAGTCACTATTATATTCGATACTGAATGAAAAACTGTGAATCGAAAAACACGGCACACGGTAACGCAAGATTACAAATCAAATCTCGACAAGCGCCAGGCGCATGCTATCCACTCACACGCCAAGTTTGATTTGATTTAAAAATATATACTCTGCGATTGGTGGCATTTTTTCCATCTTTTAGCAGAGAAAAAAGTTTCGTAAAACCGTGATGAAATCATTACGGTTAGGTGTTCACACGATGCCGGTAAGGAATAATTTCGTTACGGTTTCACATCGCTCCAGTTAGCATTGCGGTTTCATGTCATTTCATGCCGGTATCGTGTGAACGCAAGGCTTAACCGTAACGAAATCGTTACGGTTTCATTTCGTACCGGCATCGTGTGAACGATGGTAAATACTAAATAAATACTAAATGGTACTCCATTGGTAAATACCATATCAGAAAAGAGATCTTGGAGTCTGGATTCTGGACAACCTGTCGTGGTCAAAACTGATCACTGAGCAATGTGCTAAGTCAAATAGGATGCTAGGGTTGATCGTCAGGTTTAATACAACTAAGCACTTATCAATAGTAAACCAATGAGATGTGCATTCTACCTTGCGCTGGTGCGACCTTGCCTGGGCTACGCAACACAAGTACGGTACATTCAATCGAAAGATCTGATACGACAGACGGAACGCGTGCAGAGACGAGCCTCGAAGTACATCCCTTACGAAAGAGGTCTATAGGCATCTATAGGCACAACACCTATTAGGATTGGACGTCTATAGGTGCCTATATACCTGTAGATATATAGGCAGTATATACAGGCAGGATATACAGTAGGATTGGATATATAGGATTGGATATAGGGTCGCGGGTTCAATTCCAGCCGGAAGGCCTTGATGTAGCATTTTTCGCAACTAGTCCTGGTTTAGTCTTAAGCCTGGCGCACACTAGGCGATTTTTGTCGCAAAAAACGATTTTGATCGAGCGATATTTGTCGCAAGAAACGATTTTTGCCGGTTGCGCAATATCAAACATGTTTGATACTGTGAGACCGTTGCTTGTGTCGCAAGGACACACACAGTAGGCAATGTTGCCATATAATGTCGCAAGCGACAAAAATCGCAAGGATACGGCGGGCTTAAATAATAAAAGGGAAATGATTCCGTATATGGACATTTCCCATAGGTCCTAGCGAGTTAATGTTAATAAGCAGTTGCGCCATATTTGAATTATGTCGTGGTGTCTTGCATTCTTTGTTTGGTAACTGATTGCTTTGTGTTACCATTTCATGAGAAATGTCTGATCATCAATTAATCGTCGGTCTTACAAAATACTGGCTTTGAAGGTAAGTCTGATCTTTAATACTATAAAGCAAATCAAACAGTTGATCTGAACTTATCTTATCAAAAACTTTGTCTTAAGAGGATAATTTCCAATAATTGTATGGGATTAATGTGAAGAGTTATTTTAAAATGGGAATGTGGATAATCGAATGAGAATTAACGTGGATAAATATCAAAACAATTTGAACGATAAAGAAAGCTAATCCTTTATCTGTCTCAGGAAACAAAGTGGTATTCTCTAGGATATCCTATAGGTTGGCCTTTATATAGTACTCTGTAGGACAACCTATAGACCTTTTTCACAAGGCTCAGCCTACCTTTTTCCTGTTAAGAGTCATTATAACGATAGACTAATAAAACTGGATCTCCCTCTATATCTAGGGCATGAATACTTAGATGTGATTTAATTTCTTTTTTAAAGCAATAAAATTAGGTTTGATTAATCTGAACCCTGATGTATTATATACCCAGTGGTGCGTACTTGTGCAAGGCGCACCAGATCTAACAGTATGTTAATCCCAGCTCTGTTCAATTTGTAGTCTGCAAATTCAATAGAACTACCTTTCAAAAATGATTTTTTAATAGAGCTACTAGAATTTTGAACATGTTACTGTAGTTAATGATCATTGACAATTAGAACTGTCTACCTTTAGAACTGTCCTGCTTAACTACTATTTCAGGGCCCTCACTACATACAGTACAGTAGCTAATGATCATGATGATCCTCACTCATGGAAGACATCATCATCTTCGTTTAATACTGTATGTCTATATTTTCCCATTTATGGCATTAAGACATGGTTAATGAGTACACCCAGTTATGTATTGGATTCTCCAGATATATTGATCATCTGCCTGAAGCTCCTCCCTGATGTTTAGTTCAGCCAGGTCTTTATCAATTCCCTTTTATCATGGAAGACAATTTGTTTAAACTGTGGCACTCCACACAGCCTTGTTGGAAATATTACTCACTGCTTTTAATGTTTTGTTATTATATTCTTGTTTTTTTCCAATTTGTTATTTTTTAATATATTTTTGTTGTACAGTAGTTGGTTTTTGGCCTGCTGTAATCAGCTTAATTTTGTGCCATTGTTCTATGTAGTTATATATTGTAAATTGTGGCAAAGCTAATAGAAATAAATTAATTAATTAATAAATAAACCGTTTGAACACTTGGAGTAAACTGTTTGTTTTTCCCTCTTGCCGTTTAAACATTTTGGGAGACCATTTGAATGCTTTGCCATTTAAGTTGGAAGTTCCAGTGCATGTGGAGGGGGATCGATGTTTGAATCCCAAAACGGAAATTCTGTGAGGGAGGGGGTTCCTAGACAAGTCAATTAACTTCTGTGGTGAAGGTACTGTAAATATATTTTCTGCATAATTTCAACAAACAAGGATATTAATTATCATAGACGTTTAACACATGTAAAATTTATGAATTTCAATTGCCAATAGATATTTTCGATTTTTCGCAGCCTCATGAAATTTCTCCTCTGAATAGAGATTTTTACTAGCTTTTTATGCGGGATCGAATGATGTTGTACTCGCCTCACAATATAGCTGATAACCAAGAGACGCTTTGAGAATTGAGACTGCATTTAAGATATAAAGTAAAAAATGGACGAAAACTTGATTATTGATCTTAGAAACCTTTTGAAGGTCTTTAGAATTAGTATTCGAGTAGTGCGCCATAAATTGTACTCGGATTCAAACAACAGTACAACACAATGATTTTATAAAAGTAAACCACTAAACCCGTATTTTGTGTTGGGTTTACACTTTACACTTTACAGGTTCATTTAATTTTAACTCTCTCAACGGAAATGCCAAATTCATTGATTTGACAACTTCAAAAAAACTTAGTTTTTTGCGAGGCTAGAAATCTTGATTTTTTCAAATTTTTCCTGGGGTACTTTGTTTTCTACTCTCTAGCCTCCTTCTCACGGCTCTACCCCTAGAGTCTAACTGTCTAGACCTCACCTTGGTTTGGTGACGCTTTGTGTTACCTCACCTGCATGCTCACCCCCCTAAAATTTATGGCACCACCCCAGTAAAAAATATGAAAATCCGTCTATGTGACTAACGCCATTAGGCTCCAAGCTCCCACATTCACTACATTAATGTATATATACAAACAGTATAACATAATATTGCAATCTTGAAAATTCCATTTTGAGTTTGACAATATTCAACAGCACCATGAAGAGTCACCCCTGCCCAGTTGAATTAACGCTAAATCAATATTAAACCAATGACTTACTGTTTCTGGAAGGAGTTTTTCCACTATAACTCTATCAAATAAAGGACGTAGTTTTTTAATGCTGTTTGCCTGATAAGAAAAATGATATTATAATAATTTTAATTTAATACTTATATTTTTTATGAAAACAATTAGGTAATAAATATTATAATTATAACTAGTACAAAAATTAATTGCCGGTTAAATAGATGCATGCAATGCATAGCATATTTTATCACACATGGGTTTGTGTTGTGGTGAGTATTTATATTGTGTAATTTTGTAAGCTTTCTGGCAATTTCTGAGAAGATTTTTTGCAACAATAGGCAAGCTGCCATTTCTAAAATATGAATCAAATACATTAATAACTCAGAACTATCAACTGTACTCATTGCATATTATAGTATTATAATATAACCAGCGAGATGAAATTCTAAACGGCGTTAACATATATAAATTGAAGAAATATTATTTCATTTAAAAAATTGCAGGTTGTTGTTACGAAACATGGCCATCAATGATTGGTGTTGATTCAGATGGTAGTTGTTTTTAGTTTCTACACCCAGCAGAGCAGCAGGTAGGAAAGGTATATAGAACATGTATTCATGTATTCATAGAACGCCCATGTTCATAGCTGATGTGTGGGCCCTGCAGACCCCAGTCTGGCTACACCACTGTATCTCTATGTCCCTGTATCCCAATTTTTGGTAAACTGGGAATCATAATTAAAATTCAATATGGTGGGATAAGACACTTGCTTGTAGTTTGCTATTGCAACAAGGACAGTCAGCATTCCATGGACTTCTGAAAATGGGCCCTTTCTCGATATATAGCAACTGTAAAATTATTATAGCATCAACCCAAGTCAGTTTTAGGGTTAGGATTTGGGTTAGGATTAAGATTAGGGTAAGGATCGGTTTGTATTTCGGTTTTTCATATATCGAGAAAGCACTGAAAATGGTTGGCATGACATGGTAGGGCAGGTTTTAGGGGCTTCTCCTTGGGTATTATAATCTTCAGCCAAATATAAAAAGGAAAATACTGGTACGGTCGCTGCAGCTGCTACGCATTTCACTGATACATATTACACATAAATGTTGAGCAAGATTGTATTATGCCACATGTAAAACTGCCAAATATAACAATGATTTCATATTGCAGAAATATTATTAAATATTATTTATATTTAGTTTAAAATATTATTTTGAAATGTAAAACACTGTATACACTTTATGCAGTTGTCATTAAACATGCTCCACTTAACTCTTGCTTCGGCATGGTAGAATCTAACAATAATTTTAATAGTACAGCCTCTTGACTGACACTGACTGGTCAGTTTTTGGTATAAATAATAGACCAGCAGTTTTATCAACATAACTTATGCAATATACCATTCAGTACAAAATAAATTAGATAATAAAACTAATCAATGATAAACGACTGGCGTAGAAGAAACATTTTGAATATAATTTCTTACCATATCTGCCGATTTCAAACGCACGTGTAGGACGAAAGAAGTTAGAAGGGTCGTACTTTGGACTAAAGTGCGCATGCGTCATTCGGTTGATTACGTAATATTTGGACGTGACAATTTTATCTTTATCAATAACCCGAATAGGCGAATACTAACCCTCATCCTAACAAAAAAATAATCCTAACCATAAAACTAGCCATAAAACTACCCTAACCTTCAGAAAACAGTAATCATTAACCCTAGAAAGAAGAAAAATGACAAGTACGTCATCGATGGAAATAGCATTCACACAAAACGCCCCCATTGTACCCCTATTTTCCCCTATTGCGCATGAGCATTGATCGGGTGTCTGATAATTTTTGTCATCCAGCTATCCTGCACGTGCTTTTGGATTCTTTGGTCTTATTTAGCAGATCTTTCGTTTACGTTTTCTCTCACATAATCCAGGTAAGAACGGTTCTCGTATTTACTCCCAACTCTTTTAATTTTTGTTTTTATCGATGTTTTTCTGCTGAGAGTTGGTTATTGTGACTGTACGGCGCACATGCCACACAAATAGTTGTGCAACCATGTCTGCCTGGTAAACCAATCCATTTCGTAGTTTGACCAATTTTGGGGCATTTCTCTACAAATATTTGTCTCTGGAATAGCTTGTTTGTTTAGTGTAGTTACTTAACTTGTACAATTTTTTCGTAAATAACACATTGCCTAGTCTGCCATTCAAATACTCTTTAATAGCCTTTATAGCTTTATATCTGATAGTAAATATAATGGCATGAGTTATCAACTGGGCTATGGTTGCCTTAATTTTCACAATCAGTAATGCACAGAGTGGTGGAGAAGTTTGGATATAGGGGTGGGTTTTCAGACTTTGGGGGCATTCCCCCAGAAAACTTGAAAACTTACCTATCTAAATCACACCATTGGTCAGGGTGCATTCCATGTAAACTCTATGCTGAAAATATGCGGAATACTTCCGAACGCCACACCAAATTACGCAATATAAAAAATAGGGGTCTGGGGAGAGTGATATTCATGCCGAGGCATTTGAAAACTGAGGAAATAACATGCCTTCTTGCAGCTTAATTTCAAAACACACATGACCCTGAGGACAAGGTTGAAACCAATATTGATATGCCTAAACAAGTAACAACATAAAGCAGAAATCACTTGGCGATCTTATGCCGACATGCTAACCATTTTCACGAGTCCACGCCAGAGATCTCCAGGCTCCAGCATAGGGAGGGTGTCAACAAGGGGCAGGACATCTGAACAAGGTGCACAAGAGACATCTGGTATTTTTTTATAATTGGGATTTTCCCATAGTGGTAAAAATCCAATTACTGTAGTATACAGGGGCGGATACAGGATTTTTTCAAGGGGGGTGACTTAATAGTGACTAAGATGCTGAAACATGGAAATCGTCAGGGTGTTAGCTAGCCCATATAGCGTCCGTTTGACGGACTCTTCCCAATTGAAGTAGCTAAGGGGCTTTCCCAACTGGTCTACTGGACGATTTTCATTTTTTCTGATGAGAAAGTGTATTGCGTTTGATTTAATACTATTATATCATTCAAAGAACGTATTATTTACAGAATACTTTTTCCCATTAACTATTTTCTCAAAATGTATCGAGTTTCAATTCATATTCGGTGTCATGTATTCAGTTAAATGAAATGTACAAAACAAAGTGTAATCGATGTGCATTCCGTGTTCATTCACCGGAAATGAAATGTACAAAACGAAGCTACGGTACACGTTGTTTACATCTAAGGCCTGGTTTAGACGTCGAAGTTCCGTCGCATTTAATGCGTCGCATTTAATGCAACCTATTTTATTCGACGGAAATGCGACGTCTAAACTGATTTTATTCGACGCCTCGTCGCATAATTCGACGGAAATGCGACGTTGGTTTAGACATCGAAGTTCCGTCGCATTTAATGCATCGCATAAAATGCATAAATTAGTATAATTCATTTTTCTATCCCTCATTATCCCAATAAAACCACATTTTATGCTGCGTGGCGTGCTTCGTGGGATCCACGAACTTCATTTTCAATGTGGATTATTAAAGTAGTGTGGTACGGAGACAGTGTAGAAATACAAATCGAGAGATAGAAAGGTCAATCTACTGCCAAATAACGGAACACGTATGGTCTAACGTTTCCAGCAAAGATCCTTCGTCAGACGGTCAGAGAAGGGCCTTCATAGCCTCGTCGAGCCTCGGTCCTTCGCTCGAAACGTTAGATCATATATACGTATTCCGTTATCGTTATTGGGTATTTGGCCGTACACCGACCTTTCTATCTCACAACTTGTTATGTACGTGCTTATAAGACAAAATATTGTTGTATTCGTTGTGGCATTCCGTTTGTAAAGCAAACAAAAGTGTTGCAAAAATATACTGTAAAGTTGCGGCGTTCAGCCAGGGCAGACCATAATCGGTGAAGGTGATCAGATCAGTCAGACTGAGAATGAAAACCAAGAAGCAGAAGACCCCATTGACAAAAGAAAAGAGCAATTTCTTCTAGTTTGTCAAAGTTGGTTTAGAACGATTACTCGAAGCGCGCCATAGTTTTTACTCGTTGAGATGAAAACAACCTTGATTTCTGGTGTCATATTTCAGGTGTCGCATTAAATGCGACGCAACTTCGACATCTAAATTGAAAGTTACCACTTCCGTCGCATTACCATCGCATTAAATGCGACGGAACTTCAACGTCTAAACCAGGCCTAAGGAGAAACACGTCATCAACTTAATTAGCGCTAAGAAAAGCGATGATAATGTTTTTATACAAAGTTAAGGGTTTTTCCCTAGATGCAAACGACGGTATTCTATTACAAATCTACTGTAACAGCTCAAAATTTCCGAGCATGCGGTATTTTAGCATGTAGTCTAGAAAAGAAAATGTATCGATGAGATCATAACAGTTTAATTCCTCTCACCATGGTTACCACAAAATGATATAAAGTAGCGTATTTAAAGGACTTTGATCGGTCAAAAATACTTTCCCAATTTACGTTTAACGTTACGGACAAAACTTTTCGTTTCTGGCTATTCCACCCTGATCGTAGACCTTCACCACATTCTCTAGTTACGGAATGAGGCATTTTTACAACCTTGCAATGCTTACAGGCAAGCAACACTTGTCTGGTAACGATCTAGATTCTGATATTTTCAAGACATAGAATCACATTTTCAGCGATGTTTCATTGACATAGCCCTTTAATAAGCCAACCACTAAGTTAAATCATACACTATTAACAGGACCCAAGGCAAGATATTGATTGAAAACAATTCAAAATGAGAAATCAGAAAATGGAAGAATGTAGAAATAACTTAACCTCTGCTCATGATATTGAAATTTAGGGATGAGCCGATACCGAAAAATCCAATTTACCGATACGATAAATTCTGATATGATTTGCAGGCTTATCGGCCGATATATATACACCATGTAGGCAGTTACCGATATTGGTCGTCAAGAATTTTTAGCACTTGGATTTAGGGCGAAACGTTGGAAAAACATATTAAACAATACCGTAACTGATAGACTAGTAAAAGAAACTTGATTACAATATTTAATGGACTCTAGTAATCAATTTAATTAATTCAATGGGAAAGTATCACGTACGGTAAATTTTAAAATACGTCATACACCTGTACTGCAATCGCGTGATTTTAAGTGATAAAAAGAATTGAAAAATAAAAATATGCTTGTAACACTGTGGAATGTTCTAGAACCAAAAGGTAATAAGATGATGTGATCGGTAGGCATCTGCAAAACGGAATTAAAGTAATGAAATCTCATTGCAAGAAGTTACAAACAAAACATGTCTCACCTAGCGAGAAAAACGTCATGTTGAATGAACCTGATGGCATGCGCTAATCAAATTAATTAAATTTGGCAGTTTTATTGTGGAACAGAATGCGTCATATAAACAAGTTGGCGTTTTTATTGATAAACGAAGGAAATATCACTAGAAAAAAGCCAGCATCAGCGCAGCATTTTATTTATCGGAAACGATAAATATTGATGTTATCGGCCGATAACCGATAAGCCTAAAAGTTGCCGATTATCGGCTTCTACCGATAAATATCCGATTATCGGCTCATCCCTATTGAAATTCAACTAGTTTCTGAATCGAAGCATATTAATTATAGTGTATCAGTTGGGATTGGGACAGGAAAGGGGGGTCACCCCTGTCACCCCTGCTATAACTGCCCCTTGTACAACCTCGTACCGGGATCTTATCTCCACTCCCCGCCCCGCTGCAAAACGTGTGGCTGGTCACGTGTATCCCATATTCTGAAATCAATAGAGCCGTTGTTTATGTTGTTTTAGGCTGCTAGATTTCAATCATGATTTATTATCCTAGCACAGAACGATCGTAGTATAATACCGGTATACTTTATCATGCGTAATGTGTTTGATTTTGGTATTTAGTAAGAACATTTTGTCATTTTTTCAGAATGACAGATCAGAAATTTTGGAAACAGCGGCAATATTAATGTCTCTGTAAATACAATGAAATCGGTTTCTCCGCGATGTTAATTTCAGTTTTGGCCGGCATGTTTTATTTACTCCCCTAAACAAAACGTCTTCTATTTTCTTTAACTTATATAAGCGCATTTAGCAGAGACACTACAATAATTACATGGTGAACTACAAATGTTGTCGCCTGTCGTCCATAGTTTATTTTGTCGTGGAAGAGCGAGGGAAGAAGGTGAAAAATTATCGACTTTCCATAACCCGTTGGAAACACAGCTACAACATCTTTCATACCACAGTAGACTGCCTTTAAACACTTAACTTACTTAAGGTTTCACTTAACTTGAACAGTTGCTATTGACAATTGCAAACTGAAAGCTACTTGAAAACATCGATACTGTATTTGAAGGACCCCTCTCTGACTCTAACATTTTGTCAACTAGCACGTGACTAGCCTGGACCAGGGTTTTTTTCAGCTCGCGGGGGGGGGGGGGGTGGCGGAGATGAGACCCTGGGAACGAGGTTGCCCCTGGTATATCAAAGGTATAATGCTTGACTTTTTGAAAGGCAAGCAGCATTCAGTGACCACTATAATAATTATTACCAACTTGGTTAGCATTATTAGAAGCTTTATTAGATGTAGTATATAAATCTTTTTTTCTAGAATGTTTCGTCTTCCAAGTGTGGTTCGTAGTGCTCACCTTACGAGGCATGTCCTTGCCCCGCAGCTCTCAGTAGCGCTGAGTACATCAAGTCGCTGCAATGCTAAGGAAATTAAGTTTGGACGAGATGGAAGATCTGCTATGTTGAAAGGTGTTGATATTTTAGCAGAAGCAGTAGCTGTTACATTGGGACCTAAGGTATTGCCCAATATAGCTTTTTTAAACAATTGCACTAAAATAATAAATATAATTTATAATTATATGATGCAGTACCTAATTTAAATAATCTGATAGTGAAGGTTTATGAAAGTACATGCACTGTATATTCCCCTAGCGAAGCAAGGGTGCTAATCGTTTGTACGTATGTCCGAGTCTGTTATTCAAGCTTTCATTTGATGTCATCTAAGAACATGAGTTTTTAGAGTTTTTTAGAATTTCAAAAGATATTGTCATTGGAATATGTGAAAAATGAAAATCATTTTAGTTGTCATGGTAACAATTTTTGTCATTTCTTCACTAAATCCAAATATCGAATGAAAAGCTGAAAGTGATAAAAAAAGCGAAAAAAATTAATTATGCAAGATATCATAAGAAATACATAAGAAATACATAAGAAATACCAGTACATTTACTTATTTCTTATGTACAAGAAGTACATAAGAAAATAATAAGCAATTTTTTTCTCAGTACAACTTCTTTTGTGTCTGTTGTAATCATGTTCGCATTTGTACATGAGCTTCAAAGCGGTGGTGCCAGTTTTAGCCAAAATTCATATAAATTGTTTCCACTAGAACAATGTCTTGTGATGAATACAATGTTTTTAACTTTGTAAATAGCAAAAACAAATATCAAGCTTTTGAAGTCCAAAAGTGGAAACAAGTCTAAGTTTCCGATCTTCAGGGCCAGTGGCAAACATGATTGCTCAAAAGACAAAGTGGAAATAAATTCAATTGCGAGCAGCTGCAACTGTCAAAACCAGCACTGTTATGTTCCTTTACTATATCAATCAAATGAGGTGATCGCCCGCACGCAACGAATTTGTTTGAATTTATTGACGACAGACGGATTTCATTAATTAACAAGCGTCAAATAATTCTGAGAGGAGTCGACAAAGAACATCTACTTTATAGAGTAAAATGAATCTGGACTGCTAAATAAACAAATTAAAGCTGAAAAGTATCGGCATTTTATTTGTGTTGACATGATACCAAGGCTCATGAGCGTGCCATTTTCATCTCGCACCACCGTCCGCTTAGAAATGATTTTCAAATTGCTCCAGATAATTAGGTGACAGTTTCTCACATTTTCACTATTGTATCACATGTAAACGCAACGGCTAACATAAGCTAAATCACAATGGTCATAATAGCAGCATATCCTAGCTAAAATTGACTTGGCCGTTCATCTTGACCAGCGACCAGCTAGCAGTTATTTTGCGCCCTACATGTGGGTTCGAGACTTAACTGGCTGCAACTTTTTTCTGATTTTTTTCCTTTTTCCAAATGTTGAGTTATTTCTTTTCTTTTCTCCTATTTAAAAATTTTCCAAGCATATATAACTTATTTATTACCCAAATTAGGATGCACCAAATTGCATGCATATTACAATATTATTACATGTATTATGTACATGTATTACACGTACAAACCCTCTTAAGCAGACAACCCTCTTAAAGTACACCTAACCCCAAAATTTTTTTTACGATATCAAATCTTGATATGATTTCTAGTATTTCTGCAAAAACAAAAATGAATTTCTTAAAATCCTCCGATTTTTATGGCAGTTTTTGATGGACCACTTCCGTGGCCACTGGCTACGAGGAATCTGGAACGAGTAAATTTTGTGATTAGGGAAAGTCTTGGCTGCCCTAGACAAGTGCGACCCCATGAAGACCATCATCTCTCCCCTCTCCACCACCATCATTGGTTTGATATGATCAAAGGGCTCAATTCGTGTTTCCCCTCATCGTATAGCAACTCTCTCCTGCGCTCCTCCGAAGACCATCCGCGATCTCCGTACATAGGTTCTTCAAGATGCTCGGTCGTGTTATCGAAGGATCAGCCACCCTTATTGCTCCTTTTGTGAGTATCACCGCTGGAAGCGGAGCCAATCAAACAACGCCATGTTTTTTCAGTGCAAAGACCAGAAAACATCAGGTCACCTGGCATCCTTGTGAAGTCGAATGGTCTGTTGCCTCTGCCAGTAAGCACTTTGTACCTTACATTATCTTCCATCCAGGACGTGCTCTCTGATTCCGTCCCACTCCCATTCACCACTCGTTCTGCGTGGTTGCAAACTCAGAAAGAGTGTCCAGACTTGCGGCGTGTCCACTCTCATCTTTAGCAAGGCACTCGTCCCTCCAAGAAGTCAACCAATATCAAGGACGTGAAGCACAATCCCAACGTTACCTCTCTTTCAAGGGCGGTTTAGTTGTAGTCAGGAAATATGAGCCATTCTGCCCTTCTCTCGAGTGCATCGTCATTCTTCGCCCTATAATAGATGGTCTACTGTCTGTACTCCATATCAAGCTCAACCACCCTTCTCGTCACCAGTTGAAGCAAGTCGTCGTCCACTATTTTTATGCCATAGACCTCGACAAGGCCATGGGCCAATGCACACAATCATGCCGCCTGTGCGCCTCCTTGAAGAAGATTCCTTCCTGTTTGGTGGAACAGTCCAGATCCGATCCTCCTGCTGCAGATGATGAACTCATCCTGGTAGTTCGTGAGACTACCTCTTACTTCACTACATTCTGCATCGTACAAGACGAGCGCCATGATACTCTTCGTACTGGTCTTATCCGTCTCTGCCTCGAGTTGTGTCCTATTCCTGGTCCCGAGTTTGCCTCTGGTCAACGACGACGAACTCCGTCGAGATTGGTCGCGTGAAGTATGCAATTAAAAACCCTGTAGCTGAGAAGTGTATTGCTAAGCTTGGCGATGAACTTCTTCGCATCTGCCCAGAAGGAGGTTCCGTCATTTCTCTTACGTTAGCTATCACCACTGCTAACCTGAATACTCATATTCGTGACAGAGGTTTATCTGCCCGAGAGATGTGGTACCAACGTGACCAGTTCACCAACTCTCGACTTCCTCTGTCCGACCTCCACCTGATCAGACAACACTCACAGTCACAACGTCTTCAGAACCACCCTGACCCAGCAAGAGGTCCAAAGCCCCAGTGGTCGACGCCCTTCGTTCCCTGTGGTGCAAGTCGTTGACTTGATATACATCACCTCAGATGGTTCAAAGACTCTCGCCCGCGACAGGTACCTGGTTGTTTCCATCGAGCGCCTGTGGTGCAACGTACATACGTTTACCGGCTCCCAACCCCGATTCACATCATATCGCGTGAAGTTAGCCGAGTGTTTTCGTGTCTATGACAAGTCAGCTTCTTCGTCCTCACCAATACGTCTCCACCATCGCTCTGACGATTCCACTCCTGTAGAGGAGTATGTGTGCCCAGCTGCATCTATCTTCCTTCTAAGTCCCAGAAGAGCTATCCCAAGTCCGAACCATGAAGATGCTAGCCCACCGCACACATCTTTTACTCCCTATTTGCCTGGTCCTGTAGTCGAAGACCTCCAAACTGATACAGAGTCTATCCCCTCTTCTGACCAGCCTGGTGACCGACCCCTGCCAGTTCCCTGTTAATTCCTGCCAGTTCCCTGTTAAGAGTCAGATACTGTCCCTCGTCATTCCAGTCGACAATGTAAAACCTTATTCACCTACAGGACTTATATTCACTCCTACAGGAGCTGAAGTGTTTATCAAACTTCGATCGTTTTCATTTAAGTTCACTTGTTATTCTAGTTCGGACAGTTGCCTCTGGGAGAACAGAAACAAAAATGAAACAGAAAAGAGCAGCCACGCCATAATTTATAGTTGTCGACACTATCTCTCCTATTTTGTTTGTACTCTGTGTAAAATCCCTCTCTCGTTTTTTCCACGCCTACTGTTGTCTCTTGTTTGGCTTTATTAAATTGTCGTAGTTATTCGCTCTCTGTGTTGACTCGTCTCCCAATATTGGCGCTGTTGAAACAATTACAATAATATAAGATATTGATGCTGTGTAACCCTATAAATACTGTACGTACTAGCTGACAATATGTGCCACCACTGCAGAGCCTATAATACTGTACGTACTAGCTGTCAATATGTTTATGGTGTGATAATTTCAGCACGTCAATGCCATGTAATTCAGAGTCCGTCCTCAGGTAACATGAAAATTAATCAACATGATTAACCTACAGTACACTACTGAGTCTATACGAAAATTATTGACTTTCACCTTTGGAATTCCAGTCTGCTGCTCTACCAGTTGAGCTACCACACCAACTGGTAACAGTGTGCTAATTTTATCCATTTAAGTTCACAACTTAAATCAAACACATTTTGTTATAAACTTAACGCTTATCTATTTCCAAATCATCCTGCATCGTCACACTCATGATACCCTGAGGAATAGAATTGAAACACTACACATCTGATCCTTGCAGATTATCATAAGCGTTAAGTTGTCGCGAAAATATTATGTACAGTCACCAGTTGAAGGTAGCTCAACTGGTAGTCTGGTAGAGCAGCGGACCGCAATCCCAAAGGTGCAAGTTCCAATCCCCCTCGAGTCAACAGTTTTCCGTCAACTCGGTAATGTAGGTTGTTAGTTATAATCATGTCGATTAGTTCGTGTATAGTAAAAGTATGTCAACACATTAGGAGCATCAAAAACGCTACAGATACTTTTATCAGTGTAACTTTTATCCCAGAAAAGTGGTTAAGCCACAAATGGGTAATGATCGATTACCTTACTGCGCTGGTCAAGTTTCTTTTATGAAGCAGCTGAGATAGCTTTGTTTATGAAACCAGGGCAGGAATGTCATCATTGAACAATCATTTGGTGGGCCCAAGATAACCAAGGATGGTGTAACTGTTGCTAGAGCAATAGAATTACAAGATAAATTTCAAAATCTCGGAGCCCGGCTGGTTCAGGATGTGGCAAACAATACAAATGAAGAAGCTGGTGATGGAACCACGACAGCGACTATTCTTGCACAGCATATCGCCAAGGAAGGTTTTGATAAAGTTTTGAGAGGAGCGAACCCACAGGAAATTAGACGAGGTTTGTTGTTTTATACCTTAATTCTCTAACCAGTGTCCAAAATAATTTTGGCAACGTTACAGCGGTTAGCGTGACCAGTCGGATGTCAATTTGGGCGGCTAAAATTTGTTGGTCAACTTTTTTTCTTTAAAGAAAAATTAAGTGTGTTTAATATGAAAGAACTCGTAAAATGATAGAGTAACATCTTTTACAACTTTTCCGTATTTTACTTTGTTTTTGAAATATTTCAGTTTGTTTGATATGTAAATAAGATGGACTTTTTTCACACATGAAAAATTATATTAGTTCCATCTTCAAGTTTGTTCTACAAATTTACTTGAAAATGTGCGTATAATAACTCCTCATAATAATGAACGTTGTAAACTTAGTAATCACTGAGTTACAAGACTTTTTTATGAGTAAAAATTCTGCACCTGACATCAGAGACCATCTCATTTACATATCAAACAAACTGAAATATTTCAAAAACGAAGTAAATTACGGAAAAGGTGTTACTCTATCATTTTACGAGTTCTTTCATATTAGACAAACTTAATTTTTGTTGCGAATGTCCTTTTATATACATTTAAAACAAAAATATATTTTCCTTAAAACTCTATATCACCGCGGGAGGCCATGAACGTTTGACCGTCACATCTGCTGCTGCCATTTTGACTTACAGATCCTAGAATCAAAGTTACTGTTGGGCTTTCCCTTTTGTTTGACAAAACAACTTTTATTTAAACAATTAAGGGACCAGTCATTATTTATGGTGTGTGTGTGTGTGTGTGTGTGTGTGTGTGGGGGGGGGGGGGTAAAAAATATGGGGGGTCAGAAGGATTTTCTTCGTGAAAAATGGGGATCGTGTTTTATTTAAGCCCTTGTAAAATAAATCAAAAATATATTTATTTTCTAAAAAGGCTTTGCAGTCAAATTTAATATAAATATGTTATGAAATGAAATGAAAATGAAATAAAATATGTTACAGTGTATCACCAACAGTAACAATTTAAATGTCTTTGACTTCTCGTATAAGTTCACAAAAGCACGAGTTTTCCTTTCTGAAGTCTTCTTATTGAACAAATAGTGTCCATAGGTAACCTGGATAATTCTCTATGAGAATGGATATACGAAATGAGCTAGACTAAAAAGCCTCCGTCGTCTGTAAAAAATATTATACTATATATGTATTTTTAGTTATCTGTAGTGGAATCAGAAGTAAACTGGCTGTTTGTTTTATTCAATTAGGAGTAATTTTAGCTGCAGAACATGTTGTCACTCTACTGAAAGACATGTCAAAACAAGTAACCACCCCAGAAGAAATAGCGCAGGTACTGCAGTGTGTTACATTTAGTGCAGGGCCTTCAAACTAAACAATTTGCACTTTAGCAGTGAATCATGTGGGCATTGCTGCACACTCAACACTGCAATAGGCCTTATAGGCCTATAGATATATTAGGCCTCTCATCAGAGGTACTTTATCGAGCATCTCTGCACCCCAAGCCTCAAATTTAAAAATTTCACTCCAAGGCCAAAAATGGCCTAGGACATTGTCTAATAATTTGCCTATCGTCGGCCATTTTTTTATTCACGTAGGCCAAATTTTTAATTGACTTAACGTAAAGTATACAACACCTTTGACCATGCCCAAGGCGAAAACGGGCAGCCCAAATGTAAAAATCACATTTTTGCATTAAATATTTTATGATAAAGTGTAAAGATGTTAAATTTCAGGTACATACCAACAACAAGTAAGTAACTAACAAGTAATTTCATAAGGTTTCATACTTTACAATTAATATAACATCAATATTTACCCAATTTGTGCGTTTTTCAAATGACCTTTGCATCTTGACACATTTCGAAAGTAAAGCAATTATTACTAAAGGTAATACAATCTTCAAGAAAGCGTGCCAGGTGCGAAAGCGTTTGATGTTCAATTATCAGATTTTGACAGTGAGTGACACTCCACGTGTATTAAATTTCGTCCTAGTGTAACAAAAAGTCGAGTATCGAGACAAAAAGTTGAGATTAGGAAAGTCTAGACCTTACATATAATTGTAAAATAGTGTAACAATTATTTATATAAAACACAGTCAATTTATTCTCGCATGCGTGTGAATAATTTAACAACA
This sequence comes from Chrysogorgia sp. JL179-B06, assembly GCA_035772405.1. Classification (NCBI taxonomy): domain Eukaryota; kingdom Metazoa; phylum Cnidaria; class Anthozoa; order Scleralcyonacea; family Chrysogorgiidae; genus Chrysogorgia; species Chrysogorgia sp. JL179-B06. The sequence goes on along the minus strand of JAYKKM010000504.1, from coordinate 3,534,940 downwards.
ATACAAGGAAATACTAACGTCATTTACACATTGACATGTCAACGCTCTCTATAATACGATTGGTTTCGGCGTGTAAAAAGCGCGATGCTTGCGGCGCAAAAACTCCAAAAACAAGGCAGAACAAAACAATATCCCCAACCGCAAAATAGGCGCAAATATATTTAGTGCAAACATATTCCAACTCGACGATCATAAACCTTTTTATTTTCGAACCGCATTGGGGTCAAACTAGGGTCAAAGGTGTTCGACTTTTAATATAATTGAAATAAATTGATTAATATTGGCGAGTTTTAAACCTTGTTTTTTACAGCTAGATTTCCGCAAAATTAATTTCAAATAGGCAAATAACATGCGGAATTGTATCTACGGCCAAAACTGGCCGCCGATATCAAGAAAAAATTCCGATATCTAAGGCCATTTTCTGGCTATCGTCGGCCATGGCCGCGATGGCCGCGACTATAAAATCCCTAGTCGAATTTCTATATAGCGATGTGAATTGAGTGCCTAAGGCATGCAAAGATCATTCTGCAACATAGGTATACAGAGATTTTATATGCTTTAGTTTAAGTTTGGAAAATGAAATTTAGACTCGTGGTTATAAATGTTTGGCCATGTATTTTTTTCATGGAATGAATGAAATTCAACGCAAACGGCCATTTAGCTTGGTAACCTTATCTTACATAGTCTGGACATGCTACCCAGATTCAGCGACATGTAATTTCAGGTAAGATTGAAATGGCAACTCGGCAAATTGTTTGAATTTCGTCCATTTAAATGAGAATGAAGGGCTAGTTGCAGAAGCTAATCGCCTTTTTGTTTTTCATCAAAATTAAGGCCTGTGACTTGGTAAAGAAATAATTATACAAACTACCTTTGATGGCAGAGTATTGACAGTTCCCATATGTTTATTACAAAAGAAGGCAGGAAATTGATTAGGCTATTTTTCAACTGTCAATATTTAATTTTCCAGTTAATTATAACTTGCACATTTAAAATAAACGTGGAAAATCACATGCCTAATGGTAGCTTGTAAATGACAGTATTTATGTCAAGGCTCCATTGTCCAAGAAATTTAAATTTTCCTTGTCAATTGTGCTCCACAACAATTATTTATGTTTGGGTGGGTGGGTGCATGTGGATGGATACACATAATCACGTGCCAGTAGTCCTGTAACATAGAGCTGATATACAGACTTTATAAATGTTGATGATATGCATGATCTTTAAAGTGACACTCCACCCCAAAAACAAATGTTACTTAAGTGAAAGTTCTTTGTCGCCTTACATGAGAATGGGTATTAGTTTTCTTCTAATCGTTTTAGTTTTAGAGAAATTTGGCTTTGTTTATCGTATTTTTGTAAATTGGAGGCCGCCATTTTTGTTCTGATTGCGGGCGAATGCGGTTGCTCCCATTAATGTTTGACGTCATTGCGTGATAGAAACACTATTACAATAGCATGACAATAACGTGGTGAGGCGACAAAGAATTTTCATTTAAGCAACACTTGTTTTTGGGGTGGAGTGTCCCCTTTAAAACTTAAAAGTAAAGTTGTCCAGAGTTTGGCTTACGTTTCATATAAGTATCTCGAATGTACAACATAGTCCTAACCCCAAACCTAATACTAACCCTAACTCTTACGATAATGCTTTATTTTAGAAATAACAGCTGATTTTAATTTCGAATTTTACTACCGATAGTCTGTAACGTCATTTCGGAATTTATATGAAACTTCACCCCAGAATTCTGGGAAAATGTGCTTGATGCGCCATTTATATACTGTTCCTATTATCACATAACGTTATGACCTAACTATGCATGAAGGTGCACTGATGAAGGGAGTTTGTTGAATTTTTTGAAATGCTTTAGGTTGCTACTATATCAGCCAATGGTGATAAAACTGTTGGGGATTTGATTTCATCTGCTATGAAAAAAGTTGGCAAAAGTGGAGTGATAACTGTTAAGGTACTTTTTACTTAGAAAATGCTCACAATAATTATTATAGTAATTATATTATATTATATTATATTATAAAATAATTATATAATAATTATAAATAATTATAAATAATTATATAATAATTATATAATAATTATAAATAATTATTATAAATAATTATAAATAATTATTATTATAAATAATTATATAATAATTATAAATTAATTATATATTATTATACAGTAATAATTATATTATTTATTATATTATTTATTATATTATTCAATTTTAAACAGCCATTTTCCATGCTTGTATTGCCAGTTGGTGGAAGAACCAGAACCCTATTCATTTACTTCTTTATAGTTCACTATAACCCCAGCAAAAAGCATAAACAATTCTGAATCTAATATTCTAATAACTTACCTGCTGCATGATCACCAACTAAAAGAGATCCTAATAATAAAAAATAATGGGTTCAGAATCAGTAGGTTTACTGGGAAAATTTGGTAAATATCTGATAACCATAATATAATGAATTGTAGTGGCACCAGGATTCAGAGGATATAGCTAGCATTGATGGTATCGAAGATTGGAGATTGCATTGTTAAGTGTGCAGATGAGTTTTGTTTCTTTGGTGATATGTTAAGTGCTGGTGGAGCCTGGAGGTACAGAAAGCAGCTCTGTTTGCAGGGTTTGCTGTGTTTGGAAGACGTTTAGCGAGTTGATACCGGCTTTGTTGACAACTAGAGGTATATCACTTAAATTAAAGGGTAAGTTCTATGACGGTAAGTTGTAAGGCTTGAGAGGACAGATTTGCGAATTATCAGATGGATGTGTAGTGCTAGTCTGAAAGACAGAAAGTCATCAGATGAATTAAGTGGCAGGTCTCGTATTATGTAAACTACGAAAATAGTAACACATTTTTGAAATAAATAAATGAACAAACAGAACCCCATAAGGCTTGAGATTGTGAGTATTCGTGAAAATTTTTTATATGCATGTTTTCACAGGATGGGAAAACACTTCAAGATGAGTTAGAACTTATTGAAGGTTTAAAGTTTGACCGAGGTTACATATCTCCATACTTCATCAATAGTACAAAAGGTTAGTGCTTTAGAAGTGTACATTTTTTGCTTTAACGGATAAAGTAGCACGGCAAGAGCGTACAGTGAAAATTTCAAGTGAATCTGCCTCATAGTCTTCGAGTTATCAACTCTCAAAGTTTGGCATGGCTAAATGTTTTTGGTGAAATCTGAAACGCGCGGTTCATTGTCTTGTGACGTATGCAGGTGGACTATGCATATAAGAACAATTGATTTGAACATTAATGATCCACCTGCATACGTCATATACCACATATATTCAATCCCATTCTTTCCCTATTTTGTAACGTGAAACTATGCCAATGGACAAACTTTGAGAGTTGATAGATCGAAGACTATGCAGCAGATTCACTTGTAATTTTCAGTGAACGCTTTTCATGGTAAATTGAAATTTGTGTTCTGATTGCGGGCGAACGCGGTCGCTCCTATTAATTTTTGACGTCATTGAGTGATGAAAAGAAATCCTTCACAATAGTTTGAATAGAAATCCTGCACAATACACTTAAAGCCCATTTATACTAGCGAGTTTTGGTACGATTTTTCTCCTCCTGGTGCATACGATCGAGCGGATTCACTTACAAAACTATTGGACCGTTTGTGCAAAGCTATGGATGGTTTGCAGTCGATCTCTTGAGACGCAAAACTCAAAGGTTTGTTTGACGGACATGTTGATACCACAAACAAAAGTAAATTAATTATTTGTTGAAGTTCCTCCAGCAATATGACATTATACTTTTGTGAGTCATCCACTCAATTGCATGCCCTAGGATGAGAAAAATCGTACCAAAACTCGCCAGTGTAAATGGCCCATAAAACCACGCTATTGTCATGCTATTATGAAGGTATAGAAGGGTATGCCCATTCACATGTAAGGCGAAAAAACTTTCATTTAAGTAACACTCATTAAATGAAAGTTTTTAGAGTTTCCCTTTAACTCTTTCCTGTCCGGCCCAGTCAAAAGGGGTCATAGAAGACCCCGAAGTCGTCAATCGAAAAACACGGCAAACGGTAACGCAAGATTAAAAATTGAAATTCGACAAGCGCCAGGCACATGAGATCCACTCATACGCCAAGTTTGATTTGATTTAATAAACAACTCTGCGATTGGTGGCATTTTGAATTTTCATGATGCTACGCGATTTGTGATAATTAATGCTAATTTATATTATCATGATGTGTCTTGTTCGGAAAATTCAAAAGCATTGGTAACAGCCGGTTTATTGGACTTTCAGAAAAGGTATAAATTTCGCAACAGTTATGGATATTTCCCGAGATATCTATCAATAGAACAAAGAGGTAGTTCAATTTTGGATGTTTTTCAGCCGGACAGGAAAGAGTTAAGGGTGTTCGGACGTATTCCGTTGCTAGAGGACAGGTCATTTAGCGCCCAATATACTTCTTGAGTGGACAATAAATTCAAGGTGGCAACTTATTTCGTCTGGTGTCGTAATTTGAGACGTCACATTGACGTCATCGACAAAAACACTATAATTTTTGTCATTTTTTGACATTATGCTACATTTGTGAGTGTCATGTAAACCCAAATTATTTCCTACAAAAAAAGTACGTATAGTTTTGTGCACATATACCACATACAGACTGTCTTGATGGATTCTTAAATCTGTGAAATTCTTTGGCAAATTTGTTAATTATAAGCTTCCTTAGAAACGGATATAAGGTCTGCAAATGTAATTACAGCCGAACAGACTAGAAGAGTTAGATTTTTTTATTTTGTCTTTCAGGACAAAAAGTTGAATACCAAGATGCTCTGCTGTTGCTAAGCCAAAAAAAGATTTCTACCATCCAAGAGATTGTCCCAGCTTTAGAACTAGCCAATACCTCCCGGAAGCCTCTTATAATAATTGCTGAAGATATTGAAGGAGAGGCACTAAGTACCTTGGTCATCAATAGGTGAATGTCTTTTATGTTTATGTATGGTTAGGTGCACTTTAAATTCGGTTTGCTGTCTTCTCTGGGGTTTTTTGGGTGTCACAAATTGGAACTCTTTGCGCAATCCTCAATCCCAGAGTGCTTTGGTGCTGTATCACTCGCATGGGAACGAGGTTGGATGCCATGCGTCTTGGTATTTTTAATATCATCGCTCGTGTTTATATAGTGTAGCCAAACTTACAAAAATATAATAATAATAATAAGTCTTATTAACAGACACAGCAGACGTGTGACTTCACAAATGTTTAGCTCGAACGTGGCCAAGTCAAAGGAATCTCGAATACCATTGACACCTTATAATTCATTATTAAAAAAGACTGTAGATCGCGATATCTCAGGTTTATTTATAAGTGTGACTGTTATACAGCTCGTCGAACTCGACGTGATCGTGAACTGTGCAGAATATCAGTGACACAGCTCCGAGAGGTCTTCTAGAAAAAAGCTGAAAAGTGTCTCGTATTCATTTTGTTATCTGCTGTTCACTGTATTTTGAGTTATATCTCCTATATAAGCCTCGCCTTGACTATTTAAAGTGCATCTAACCCTGAAAATGATCTTTGTTTTATTTGAAAAGGCATTGAAAATTATAAAGGATGGCGTTAACTGTTTTTCAATATCGATTTTCGTTCTTGAGTTATATGTTCTTTTTGTAATATGACGACCAACAGCATTGGGTCAAGTTTTAAAATCGGACATATCTTCGAAATTAACCAATAAAACCACTTGAAACTTTGCATGTGGATACAGACCACCAAACTGAAGGTTTTGTTGTTGTCATAGTAACAGATTAGTTTCCAGACCTCTAAGTCCAGACTCCTTCGTTTTCCACTTTTCTGCCAAAGGAAGCTTTACATCAACTAAAAACTTCAGTTGGTTAAGTCAGTGTAATACCAACCCGAAAATATTTTACATTGAAGAGAAAACAAGTAATTTTATTTTAGAAATTAAGAGGTCTGGAAACCAATATGTTACTTTGGCGACCATAAAACTTGAACGATGTTCTTCAGTTTTGGTGGTCTGTATCCACATGCAAAGTTTCAAGTGATTTTGTTGGTTAATTTCCAAGATATGTTCGACTTGAAGACTTGTCCCACCGCTATTGGTCGTAATTGACATCGTCACTACCTTATTTACATATTACAAAAAAAGACCTAACTACAAAAAGAAGTAACTCAAGAAAACGAAAAATCAATATTGAAAAATGGTTAGCGCCATCCTTCATCATTTGTAACGCCCTTTCAAACAAAACAAATATAATTTTCATGTGCTCTGTAAAGAATCCAAAAGTCAACCTCGTACACAGGGTCTGTCTCCGCTCCCCCCTCCCCCAAAAAAAAATTCTGATTTCTTTGATTGAGTAACAAAAAATAACACGCAAAAAAACAATACTTAGTTTTGTAGGGCCGTTGAGAACTAGGGTAACAATGTGCCCCGACTCTGTGCATCTGATTTCAGGATTAAAATTTAAATACCAATTATATAGAAAGTCTTGTCACTGATGGTGTAAGATCTTCTGCTAGCTATACAGCTTTTAGAAGAATCCTACATTCTATTGATATTAATTGTTAATCATTAAAATGTACCGTAGTTTTACATGTATATACATGTAGCTTAATTTATTATTAGATTAGGGTTACTAACTATATTCATAACTGTAAATATTTTCCATTTTATTGTGATTTTATATTTTTAGCTATAACTTCAGATTTTCTTTGTAATAATTTTAATTTATTATTATTTGTGGCGTACCTGTATCTCGTCTGCCTATTCTGCGTGAATTGTGCCATTTATAGCCATATAGAATTGTGCCATTACAAGTGTATTGACCACGTTAAATAAATTTATGAATTACGAATTTAAAAAGGTTTTAAAAGGCCACTTTTTTATTGGTTAAACAAGGAAATAAGTGACGTTCGAACGTTCACGATGGCCTTGTGTACTGATACAAAGTTATAGAAGGAAGACGATTTTCGTTTTTAATGCACAAATTAAAGACAAAATAGTTGACCACCCAAATTTTAGATATGACCACCTGAATTCACGTCTGACCGGTCATGCTGACTGCCGATTTCGGCATTGGCCTGGTCAGCAATACCACCTCGCCCGAGTGAACGCCCACAAAGCGTCTTATTCTTAATGTAAATACATGACCACATCCGTATATTGTTCTCAAATCGTGTTTAAATAAATAATTATTATATTTATTATAATTATTATTTTGATTTCTGTTTTCTACGTTTACTACCTTTAGACTGAAAATTGGACTGCAAATTGCTGCAGTGAAAGCTCCGGGATTTGGTGATAATCGAAAGAACATGCTTCAAGATATAGCAATTGCAACCGGAGGCATGGTATAGCAAATTAATGTTATGTGGCGGTTAAAGAGTTTTTGTACAGTATGAAACTGCGTATTTTAAAATAATTTGCAATGTCTTAACCAGCGTTTACAGAACGCATAAAGCAATTAGATTTTAGTTTTTGGGAAAGGAAAGCCAGCAATTAAAATTGTTGATATGATAGTGCAAAATTTTACATTTATTGTATTCCAAAATGCTTCAGAAAATTATTGTAACGGAGCATATTTTTGGTCATTTTCAGCAAATTTTGCGAACAGTCAACTTTGAAAATAGCTGCGGAATCGCTCTAGCCAATCTTCAACAACGGCTCTTGCCGCTGCAGTTGTCCCTTTCGTAAACGGTTTTAGGTGCACGGTTAATATTTCGCTTATTATAAGGGTTAGATTTCACTGTTTTATTAGGGTTAGTGCTGTGAAATAGTCTTTCGACAGAAATTCGGTCCCAGGTTTTTCGCGGTTAAGGATAGCAAAGGGACAACTACCTCGCCACTCTATAAGTGGCGTTCAGTACAGTGGTACAGAACGAGAACGGAGTTGAAATTACTCTTGAGACTATAAAAAATTATTCATTTTTCATTGTTTTGCATGCTAGAAATACAACAATTTTGTCCTGGAGTCCCTGGTACCGGACGAAAGTCTTCATTCTCTGCATTCAAAGAACGAGTTCTCTTTGGGATATTCTCTGAAAGTTCTAGATCAATTTTGCCTTCGCAATTGCCAAGAAAATAAATACATTTTATATCAAAATATGTGACTTAAATATCCGGAATATAGTAGTTTGAAGTTATAACGCGTATTATATGTGAATAAATCATCTAAAAACTGCCTTTTGAGCCACAATAGTTGGGGTTTTTCTGTCAAATGACCACCAAAAATTGGACAATACACTGCTCAACAGTTACAACGCTTACCAGAAATTAATATATTCAAAATGGCGGCATGATTTTAGATGGTTTATTCAACTTTTAAAATATGTTACGAGCGTTTTCATAGCAAACTACTATATGTAAAACAATTATATCAGGAGCTCAAGTCGTGTACGACGAGAACGAATGCTATAATTGTTTTATATAATATAGACGCTCATTGTAGTTTTAGGTATTTTTTCATGTTGTTTTATCAAGCAAATACCTGATTTCTTGCTCATTCACATTAGAAAACATTCCGCCATTTTGTTATTTCACTACTAGTGATATGATATATGAGCTGATAACTTGCTAGTATAAGAACCTATCAGATTGCAGAATAGCTCATATATGGTGGAAATATAAATATATAAAGAAAATATCAGAAAGTCCTTTTATAGTCGGCATAATTTTGGTTCGAGGATGATCAAACAGTCGAAGAAATGCGGGAATCGAATTGTTAATCATACGATATTTCCAGGTAGCCGTGGAGTGCCGATTCTCGTTATGCTGTTTCGTTTTAGCTTTTCAGCTTGTCCTATTGCTCTATTAGAACTAAGGGGCTGATTACATGGAGAAATTCCAGGCCGGGCTGAGATTTCAGCCCGGCTACTGAGGTATGGTAAATTACGTAGTATGGAAAATCATTTAAATAGCTTTGTTTTTATGCCATATTTGTTACCGCTTGACCGCTTTTGACACCGTGATTTCTATTCTCCCTCTTTACCATACCTCAGTAGCCGGGCTGAAATCTCAGCCCTAAGTTTGCTCTTCATATGATTTCTTAAACTTTTAGTGAATACTCGTTAGTTGCTATAAGCATAGACTTGCTCTAAGTCTGCCTCTTGATTGTTTCGGGTTTGTTTAAAGACGTGTTGATTCGAGAATACGGGTTTGTTTCGAGACAGATTCTTTTCAAAACCTTGAAACAAACCCGTCTTTGAAACCAAATCACTCTCGAAATAAACCCGTCTTCTCGAAACAAACCTTTCTTTAAATAAACCCGAAACAATCAAGAGGCAGACTTGGAGCAAGTCTACTATAAGGCATAAACAATCTATAAGCCTTTCGAATAATCGCCGTAAATTACAGAACGCACAATTTGGCTCTGATCCCGCGAGCATCATGAAAATTCAAAATGCCACCAATCGCAGAGTTTTTTTGTCAAATCAAACGTGGCGTATGAGTGGATCTCGTGTGCCTGGCGCTTGTCGATTTTCAATTTTTAATCTTGCGTTACCGTGTGCCGTGTTTTTCGATTCATGGTCTTGTACAGGCTTGTACGACCGATTTTGACTGATGAGCGGCAACTACATGTTTTAGAATGGCAAGACAGGAAAGATTTAAAGTGTATATAACACGAAAATTAAGTTTATCTTATTTGAAAGAACTATTCAAATAACGAAGAATATCAATTTACAGATTTTCCATATTTCACTTAGTTCTTGAGATATTTAGACTTATGTGATATTCAAATGAGATGACCTATGACGTCACATTGTTTGCACAACATTTTAACATTTTGGAAAATCGTGTGTATCTTTAAGAGTATTGAATGAAATCACTTGAAACTTTTCATGTCGATACAGACCACTAAAGTAAATAATATCGTTTAAGTTTTAATGTTGCAATAGTAATAGTACAGTTCCCAGACCTCTACGTCTCTTTGAAGAAAATCTTCGTTTTCTGACACAGTAGGCTTTGCACCAACGTCAAACGTCCGTTTCAAATTTGTTAAGTTAGTGCAAATCTACTCAACCAGTACCAATTCGAAAATGTTCCCCAGCGAAGAGAAAACAAATAATTTTGTTTTGGAAATCAAGATGACTGGAATCTAATCATTTACCATGGCGACCATAAAATTAGAACGATTTTCTCCAGTTTAGTGGTCTGTATGCACATTTAAAGTTTCAAGTGATTTCGTTCAATAATATTAAAAATATATACGATTTTCCAAAATGTTAAAATGTTGTGCAAACAATGTGACGTCATAGGTCATCTCATTTGAATATCACATAAGTCTAAATATCTCAAGAACTAAGTGAAATATGGAAAAGTTGTAAATTGATATTCTTCGTTATTTGAAGAGTTCTTTCAAATAAGATAAACTTAATTTTCGTGTCATACACTTTAAGGAGACAAATGCTCCTTAATTTCGTCATGTAACATTTTTCCACCATTAATTCGTTTTGTATGACAGTTCGGACACTTTCTTCGTAGGTATTTGGCGACGAAGCTTTGGATACAAAAATTGAAGATATAAAACTTCAAGATTTTGGCGAAGTTGGCGAGATATCAATTACGAAGGATGACTGTCTTATTTTAAAAGGCAAAGGCAACAAAGATGACGTCGAGGCCAGATGTCAACAGCTCGCAGACGAAATAGAAGAAACAACATCGGACTACGAGAAAGAAAAATTAAATGAAAGATTGGCCAAGCTGTCTGATGGTGTAGCTATTTTAAAGGTTTGTATAATTCTCAGTTTTATCTGAATGCGTAAAACACGATTCTGGCAATTTTATTAAAATTAGAATATTCGGGAAATTGTGGTCAGGTTCTTGTGTGTAAATTACACGTACTATACGAATTTGAACGTAGAGAGTGTCAGTGTGTTTGTAATGACCAATATTAACTTATAATTTCCAAATATGTTTAAAATGTTTGCCTCCATTCCTCAGTACATCGTGACAACTTAGCGCGAAACTATCTTCTAGTTCAGAACCCGTTTTTGTAGCCTCCGACATACTCGCAAAGAATGGACACAAGCCAATGACTTATCTCACATTTCTGATTTCTCTGTAACTCGAATGTCAGCAGACACATGTACTCGTTACGTACCTATTTTTACTAAATTTCACGAATCTTATATTACGCATTCACGCGTCACGGCTAGTGAAGTGTTGGCATATCGACAACCAAGCATATCAACAATGTCAGATTTTACAATGTATACTTATTTTTGCTATAATAAATTGCTTACTTTTGTGGAATTTAATACTTCCACTGTCTGTCTGTTTCTATCTCACATTTGTGTCTGTTTCTATCTCACTGTCTATCTCACGTTTGTGGATTTTACATATTCGTAATATTTGGGTCTTCCTGAGCAAAATCATAATATATCTTGTCAGCTGAAAATTTCATCTTCATGGACTTTTTGTTGTTAAAGTTATCGGATGTGATGTCACAATAGGCATTTTTGTGGCAAGTAACAAAAGAAAACGGTTTGGAATGCCTCTTGTCTCATCATATACGGTAACTTTTTGGGGGGATGTCACACCGTTCCATACGCCCCTGCCTACAAACATCCTTCTATCATGTTCTTAGGTTGGGGGTTCAAGCGAGGTTGAGGTTAACGAGAAGAAGGACAGAGTAACGGATGCATTGAATGCGACTCGTGCCGCTGTTGAAGAAGGCATTGTTCCTGGTGGTGGAGTGGCACTTTTGAGATGCATCAAGCAGTTAGGTGATGTAGTAACAACCAACGAAGACCAAAAAATTGGTGTTGAAATTATTAGACGAGCTATACGTATGCCATGTCAAACGATTGCTGAAAATGCTGGTGTGGAAGCAACGTTGGTTGTTGAGAAGGTGATTTGTTATTTTATTTCAGTGTACGTTATATTTTGACTAATCCAAGTGAAATTTCCATCTTGATTGAGGGGTTCAATCATGAAATTACAACTGCGCAACTTAGACTGTCGGAAATGGTCGTCAAGTACTCGCGCCCTTCGTGGGCCTGATAATATGCGCTTTTCCAGCCCATTAAGTATAGTTTTACTCGAGACGTAACTTCATGATATCAAATTGTTTTGTTTGTGAATACAGTTTTCCTTCTATTTTAGCCGTATATTGGTGTGAGTTCATATACTTAAGCAATGTCTTTTAGCAACAAAATAACAATGAACAGTTTGTCTCAATAGGAATGCGTTATCACTTCCTTCAACAAGGAAACTAAAAAACGATACGAAACACAAGGGATATAAAGCTTTTGATTTAAAGGGATACTCCAGCCAAAATACAAATGTAGTATTTCAGCATTCAAATCAATTTAGTTAAGGGCTAGATGAAGTTGGAGAGTTTGTCCAATTTCGACGCTATGTTTGTTTCTCAAATATGACGTCACTGAGTGATTCTATCTCGTATTATGCCTAAGAGGATCCCTCTACTTTCCCGCACGAGGAACTAAATAGTTTATTTCGACTAATTGTTGTCCAAAGAGCATTCAGAACAACTATCACTATGTGATCGCCATCAAAACAACTTCACTGCCGATAAAGAATCACTCAATGACGTCATATTTTCAAAACCAATATGGCGTCAAAATTCTAAAATTTTCAACTAACTATATCTTCTTAACTAAATTGATAGGGGTGCTGAAACTTTGGAAAAAGTCAGTAAGATCTTTCATATGAACTATGTTTGTATTTTGTCTGGAGTATCCCTTTAATGCGAATTGGAGTATCCCTTTAATGCGAATTACCATTAGTTGTTGACGTCATTCCGGTCTCCGTGGCGATACGGAAAAGGTTAGATGGGATGACTCTGTAGGACCTTTTTCCGAAGATGGCGCCCAGTCGGCTTCAGTCGACCTTCCGAAGACTGAAAAGGGTTAGGGTTGGTTTGGATTAGGGTTGGGTTTAGGATTGGGTTTAGGATTAGGGTTGAACTGTTGTTGGCTTCCGAAGCCGACACCAAGCCGACAGTGACGTACTGGGCGCCATCTTCGGCAAAGGTCGCACATAGTCACCCATCTAATCTCTTAAGATCGGTACCCGCAAGCTAAGGAATCACAGCATGCGTAGAGTAAACGTTATTGTATAAAGCGTATTATAAACTAGGGGTCACCCAAGTGCGCGTGGGAATAAGTTTCCCTCTTATGTCAAGTACCACCAAATATTATATTGTATCAATAAATGTATTTTTTATCAAACAATGTGTGACAAATTGTCATTCATTTCCATTTTCAGATTCTATCACTCGACCACAACATGGGTTACGATGCTGCGAACGACGAATACGTTGATATGATGGCAACGGGTATTGTTGATCCTACCAAGGTCGTTCGTACCGCCATCACGGATGCAGCTGGTGTTGCTTCGTTACTTACAACTGCTGAAGTAACTATAGTCGAAGCCCCCAAGGATGAGAAAGAGATGGCAATGCCACCTGGTGGAATGGGGGGTATGGGTGGTATGGGTGGAATGATGTAAGCATCTATATATTGATTCCAAAATTGCCGCGGACATGTTACTGTGGCGTAAATGCTGCTGCTGAAAGTGAAAATTCTGGATGGACTACCACAGACACGAGGATAGCATTTGGTTCTTTCTTGTGAAACAGTATAAAAAACAAATTGCAGACGAAACTTTAACAAGACTGAGGGGATTTCCTCATACAGTCGTAGTTTTTCTTATAAAAATCTAGGAAGTAAATGTATCAACTGTTCACACGATCATCACAAATTAAACCTCTGTGTTTGCTTTAAAAATAAATAATTGCTAGATTTATTAAAATGTAGATCTTTCGGTGTTCTCTGTTGGATTGCTTTTCTGTTATTTCAAATAAGCGTAATTTTTAGGAAAGTTGTAACACAAATTTCGTTGACCCTAAAGACGCACGATTTTTCTCGAAACGACTGAATCCCAATTGTTAAACTACTATATCTTTGTCAAATCATTACCAAATTTGCTGATTCTTATACCATCTGAAAGAGCGTACATTTCTGTATCCAGTTATAAAAGCAAGGAAATCGATTAATAAAACATTTCCATAAAAAATGTGGTCAAAGCGTGCATTTTTTTACCTATTTTCCTGCTGCTTTAAAGTGCCCCTGTGATCAAATTTTTGGTATCCCAAATGTTTACATATTTGTAAAGAGCATGGTGTTCTTACTTAACTTGCCAAGTTTCAAGCAATTGTGAGCATGGGAAGTCGCCTTTTCAGACTGTTTTTATACGATATTATACGGCCGCCATTACTCGAACATGTTCCGGACGCTTAGGTTGCGATTAGTGGAAGTGACGTCAAAGACTCAACACGTGGCTAGTTGTGTATGAATATAAAGCTACTTCGGGAAAACGTTCTATTGTAACTTGTCGTATAATTTCCATAAAGCTTTGTCACGTGTTGAGTCTCTGACGTCACAATCACATACTCTGCAGTGGAATCGCGGGCTTGTCTGGAATAAGTTTTGAGCAATGGTGGACAAAATTTGGGCGACTTTGGAGGTTAAATTTCTTGTGATAGAATGTTTGTTCATTTTTTTGGCAAATGCGAACATTTATGATGTTCTGTAACAAAAAATTCCAGGAAACGTAATGTGATATTTCGTCGCAGCGGCACTTTAAAGAATCTTTAACGGTCCAGCATATCCTCACTCTTATAATGACTATAATGATCAATCAACCATTCCTGTTAAAATGATGATAATGATCAAATTAAGAGCGTTAATGCTAGAACCCAACCCCAACACAACAAAGATCCTAACCCCCCGCCTAATGCGTTTTCTAACCCTAATCCCCCGCCTAATATGTTTTCTAGCCCTAACCCCCCGCCTAATTTCTTCGCCCACCTTGACCCACCCCGTTTAACCCCTATTTCAGCTTGTACATTTATAGACTAGTGAGTGATACTAAGCTTGTGGGGTAGTAATTGACTGTTATACGCATGCGCGACTCTTAAATTGAACATCGTTTTAACAGGAATGGTTGATTGATCATTATAGTCATTATAAGAGTGAGGACATGTTGAACGGTCATATCTTTGTCAATATTTAACCAAATTAGCTGATTTATAGTGCATCTTAAAGAATGAGTATCAACCGTTATGCATTGCGCGCTTGGAGGCCATTTTAGGGCAACCCGACTTTCTTTAACAAAGTGGGAATGCGAAGTCATCCGTAAATATTCAAGTCATCGTCTATATGAATTATTAAATTTTTTGTTTTTTCTGCAAATTGAATAATTGAATATGTAATTATTGCCATATTAGCAGCATCGTTGGACTGTACGCCGTTAACATTTCCCCTAAACATGTGTGTATTACCTGGCGCGTCGCCTCCAAAGCGCGGTAGGCCTAAAAGGAACGAAGGAATTAAACAAATTAAGCTAAGAGATCACGTATATGACATGTGGATTACCAAAAGAGATCGACTTGGGTTTTCCACCATGACCCACAGTGAATTTGCTGAATATTTATTAAATAATCACGAAGAACGACATCATCAAAGCCAAAATCAAGTTATAACGGCAGTTATAAGGATGGAAAGGTTATATAATCCAGGTGCACTCAATGGGTGCTTGAAATGATAAGTGATAACGTGTCTATCATTTATATCCGAAAATTAGCAAATACAACTATAAAATATACATACGGTAGAATGTAATCCATTGAATGTTTACTTGAAATAAACGTGTATTTACCGTAATCTGTTGCCTTGCTTCGCGCCTTCGCCAACAGCGATTTGATGCCGTTCAAAAGCATTTCTTCCAGCAATTGCATCTCCGATGGTTGCCTGTTCTTCTTGGGTCCTGTTTTTACACGCTGCTTTTTTAGATCCGCATGAACATCTCGACTGGGTATCGACTGAGCCGACAACTGTTTCTTCTTGAGGTGCCGCGCGGACAACTGTCTGTTTCTTCTTGCGTGCCGGTGGTTGTTGGCAAACTGGTGATCCGTAAACGTTTAGATTATCTTCTGGGCCATAGCGCAACACAGTTAAATCTGGGTCCGAATCAGACAGTGAAAAATTTAAAGCTAAATACTATAATTATGTTTGAAGTTTGGTGAAGTGAAACCGCGTAGAATTTCCGTATGTAAACATAAACACAAGCGCGCAATGCATAACGGTTGATACTCATTCTTTAAAGAGCGAACTTTTCTCTATCCAACTAGTATAAACGATTAAAAGTAAGGAAATGATTAATAAAACATTACTGTTGCGTTACAAAGGGACTGGAACTAGTTAGCCGCAAAAGGCACCATGGGAAGAGAACACATGGCGGCCATAACGTGAAGGAAAACGTTTTACAAAGTTTTGTTAAGGATTTAACCAGTTATATAGTCGTAAAAGGAAAGAAAACGGACATAGTTTGACAATGTAAGCTTTGTTTGCTTAGTCGTTTATATATTTTGAACTTATTGAACCTTTTTTTAGCATATTCGTAACGTAAATTATTCTCTATTTTATAGCTTCAGATTGTATATTATATTATTATTAATAAAAGTAATCCTGAAAAGCGAGCTATGTTCCGTAAAGATCGAACTAAGGAACCATTATCTGAAGATTACTCGCTAGAGTATTTACAAAGATTTGTGAACTGAAAAGTGTGAAAACTCATGTGGATTTAATGTATGGATGTTCACATTTGAACAATATTTGTTTACACAATGGATCCAAAGGAGCAGTTAGAAAAGACTAAGAATATTCGCCGTGCTGCAAAAGGAAAGTTGACTCGATGTATAAAGAATGCAAATGTTTTAATTCAAGCTGAACGGCCAGTTCAGGAAATTGAGGATGTGTTAAAGGAAGTAAAGGATGCATATACAGCTTTAGTTACCAAACATGAGGATTATACAATGTTTTTGTGTGATGAGGAATACAATGATGCCGAAGCCTGGTTAGATGAATGCTCACGTGAGTATATGGAACTCTGTATTGTCGCCAATGATTATGTTAATAAACGAAAGAACAGTCAAACCAAAGTAAATGGAGGAGTAAATACAGCCAGTGTTAACACCGAAGTAAGTGAATCCACTAGTCCCCAGCCCTCCACTGATATTGTACCGGTACCCTTGAATGCAGCCAGCATTCAACCCTTGAATGCAGCCAGCATTCAAACTGTAACAAATGAACAGCCTGTTGAACAGCCGCCTCCCAGTGACAATGTGAATGTGTCATCAAGTGAATCTGCTTTGACCAAACCTGAAGAATTAAGTAATCCACCCACAACAATGCCTTCAAAGTCATTTTATGTAAGGCATGAAAAGCCAAAATTGCCAATGTTCTATGGAGATGTTAGAAAGTATTTCATATTCAAGTGTGATTTTCAACATGCCATAGAGAATAACTGCTCAGAAAGAGACGCTATCACTATTCTGCGGTCGTGTCTAGGCCCGGAACCTGCCAAGCTAGTTGAGGGAATAACAACTGATCTCAAAGCTACATGGAAGTACCTGGACCACAATTATGGAGATCATAGAGTCATCTCGGATACAATCACTGCAGACCTTGAGAAATTTAAACCGCTTCAAGCTGGGGATGACCACCGCTTTTGTGATCTTGCTAATCTTGTGCGAAAGTCCTTCAACATCTTGAAAGAGGTAAAACGGCCTCAAGACATGGACAACACTCACATCATTTCCTTGATCGAACGAAAGATGACACCGGATGACCTTAAAGTCTGGTCTCGCCATATTTACGTACAAGATGTGGAACCATCATTGGCTAATTTAATGAAATGGATGGAGGATGAAATGACTGTGCGAATGCGTTCTGGTGCTACAATCAGAAAGGGTGCTGAACCACGTCGGCAAGGTGTTCACGCTGTAGGTACTGGGAATGGCAATCAATCTGGAGGATTCAATGATGCGACCATCGAGAGGAACCAATTGCCCGACAAGCAGAGGAACCAATGTTACGTTTGCAAAGAACAACACTATGTTGACCAATGTCCCCGATTCCAAGCCATGACACCCAAGAAACGATGGGAAATTCTGAAAGAGCAAAGAGCATGTTTCTGTTGTCTCAAGCGGAGTAAAGGTCATACAGCCTCAAATTGCCTGCGGCAGAAAGAGTGTCTGGACATGAAACGTGACGGTTCCATCTGTAAAAAACCACACCATAAACTTCTTCATGACAACACAAGTCCAGATCAGAAAAATGTTGTTGGATCTGTACAAGACAATGGAGAAGCTGTTCTACCTGTTATTTCTGCCACCGTAAAAGGCGCCAACACTGATAAGTGCGGACGGGCAAGTGTGTTTTATGACAGCGGTGCGCAAATCAGCATGATCAGAGATGCCTTTGCAGAAGAACTCGAATTAGAAAGTAAGCCTGCAACAATTCTCATTGCTACAGTAGGAGAAACTGAACAGGAACTAAACACTAAGTTGTACAAAGTACCAATTTACGCATCAAATGGTAAGCTAATTCAAACAATCGAAGCAGTAGGTATTCCGCAAATCTCACAAGACACTGCAACAATTAATAGCGACCAAGTTTCAGAAATGTTCAGCTTACCCAAAAATGAAGTTCATCGAAAGCCAGGACCGATTGATATTCTTGTTGGAATAAACTATCCATCTTTTCATACCGGTGAAACAAGAGTTAAGAATGGTCTTGCTGCTCGTAAGAGTCCCTTAGGATGGGTCGTATTTGGTGTCAAGTCCCAAGGATCAAGTCCCAAGGATCAAGTCCTGAAACGAAACAAGTTCTCCATGTTAGATTTGCCCCACCAGTGGATATAAGTGAATTCTGGAAAACCGAAACCATGGGCGTATCTGTGTCTCCTTGTACGTGTGAAGCAGCAAAAATGTCACCACAAGACCGGGCTGAAATGAAGATAATCGAAGAATCGTGCACGCTCGAAGATAATAAGTGGACTTTGAAATACCCTTGGAAAAGAGACCCGAAAGAGTTGCCCAACAACTACAAGCAAGTAGTCAACAGGATGGAAAGCACTGAGCGACGCCTGCGTTCAAACCCAGATTATGCCGATAGCTACAACAGTCAGATAAAGGAAATGGAAGATATGAAGTTCTCAAGGAAGCTGACAAATGAAGAGATTGAAGAATGGGATGGCCCTGTGCATTACATTTCCCATCACGCCGTCGTGCGTCCAGAGAAAAAGAGTACACGCATACGAATCGTGTTTAATAGTTCAGCAACATACAACGGTCACACACTCAACGATTATTGGTATAAAGGACCGGACTTGTTGAACAATTTATTTGGTGTTACCCTCCGTTTCCGAGAAAATCCGATAGCCATTTGCGGTGATATATCGAAAATGTATCACATGGTGTCAATTCTGTTAGCTGACCAACATGTCCATCGGTTCCTCTGGCGAAACTGCAAGAATGAGAGAGAACCAGACACATACGTTAAAACTGTTCTAACCTTCGGAGACCGACCAGCCCCTGCGATGGCAACAATTGCAATGCGAAAGACAGCAAGTCTGAAAGAAGGTGTCAAGCCCAGAGCTGCAGAAGCAATTGTTAAGAACGCTTATGTCGATGATATATGCGATTCAGTTTGTACGGTCGAAGAAGCCAAAGATCTTACCTCGGACATCAGCGAAGTCCTCGCAACAGGCGGTTTCCAAATAAAGAAATGGACGTCAAATGCACCAATCAACGAAGAAGAGATGTCGAATGAGCAAGTGCTAGTCGGTAGCAAAGATGATGCTGAAAATGTCCTAGGAACTGTTTGGACACCCAATGATGATAAGCTTTCATTAAAGATTAAGACCGAGTGTTCTGCAGATGTGAAGACCAACCAAAGTCCTTCCCTTTCACCCAAGTTGACAAAGCGAACAATCTTAAGCAAACTCGCATCTATTTATGACCCAGTTGGATTCGCAGCGGCCATCGTCATCAAGTTAAAGATTGCTCTACAAGAACTCTGGCAGCTCGGACTAGACTGGGATGATAAAATTCCACCTACATCGAAACAAAAGTGGATTAGTCTTCTAGAAGAAGTCGTAAAGCTCAATGACGTCAAATTCGACCGTAGCCTAAAGCCACCTGAGGTTGTCGGAAAACCCAGCCTTGTTGTGTTCTGCGACGCATCTCGTTTGGCATTTGGAGCAGTAGCATATGTAAGATGGAAACAAATGGATGGAAAGTTTGGTATAAGATTCGTAGCAGCAAAATCAAGAGTCGCACCCCTAAAAGAGCTCACAATCCCACGCCTAGAGCTTCAAGCGGCAGTAATAGGAAGTCGCCTTGGTAAAACCATTCAAGACGAATCTCGTTTCGAATTCGAAAGTGTACGCTATTTTACGGACAGTAGAGTCGCTCTAGCATGGATCCAAGGACAAACACGTATTTACAAGCCGTTTGTATCGTCCAGAGTCGCCGAAATCCAAAGTAACAGCGAGCCATTAGACTGGTCCCACTGCCCAACTGATGCAAACGTAGCTGATGACATAACGAAGGGAATTCCCGTTGAAGAAATCAACGTAAGATGGTTGCCAGGCCCAAAATTCTTGCAACTAGAAGAAGAGCAATGGCCTACCGAACGAGGAACACCGAATATGAAAGAAGTCCATAAAGAACGAAGAAAGGTTATTATCACATGTGCTATTAATGTCCTGGAGCCAATAGTCGATTGTACAAAGTTTTCATCATGGAAACGTCTTCTTCGAACCACCGCGTATGTCCTTCGGTTCTGTCATAATGTCCGTGCAAAGTTGTCCCATGACAAGGACTCTCCCACCTACCAAGGCCCTCTTAATTCCACCGAAATCCAAAGTGCTGAAGAATACTGGTTAAAGAGTGCTCAAAACGACCTTATGAAGCGGATGAAGAAGGGAGATTTCAAGACGTTAACCCCATTCGTGGACGTGAAAGGTATCATCCGAGTTGGCGGTCGTGTCAAACCTAGTCTAGTCTCTTACGATAACACGCGTCCAGCCCTGTTGCCTCGAAAGCATTGGATTTCAGTACTCGTCACCCGCGAAGTCCACCGAATCTGTCATTCAGGCGTTGATACTACAACGGCAAGAACAAGAAGAAAGTATTGGGTGATTCGAGGTCATGACATCGCCAAATCTGAAAAAAGTCGCTGCACTTTCTGTAGAAAGATAGAAGCTAAAGTTGAGAAACAGTTCATGGCAAATCTACCTGCATCACGCCTTCAGCCTTATACGCCACCGTTCATGTTTACCTCCTGCGATTATTTCGGTCCAATAAAGGTGAAGATCGGAAGAAACACAACAATGAAACATTACGGGGTTATATTTACGTGCATGAACACACGAGCTATTCATTGCGAACTCGCTGTGGACGCAAGTGCGATGGACTTTCTTCAAGTTCTAAGAAGATTTTTCGCTTATAGAGGTTATCCGAAGCTGATGCTGTCAGATAACGGACTTCAAATGGTTGAAGCAGAGAACGAGCTTAAAGCAATGATCGAAGGATGGGATAAGAACAAGTTGAAAGAGTACTGTGCGGACAGAGGAATAACCTGGCAGTTTACGACACCTCTCGCTCCCCATCAAAATGGATGTTCTGAGTCGATGGTAAAGTCATGCAAGTTAGCGCTCAAGAAAGCAATTGGAGATACACTGTTGACGCCGTTCGAGTTGTACACATGTCTTTTGGAGGTAGCCAATCTCCTGAATCAACGACCTATCGGTAAGCTGTCACAAGATCCTGATGACGGGGCATATCTATGTCCCAACGATATCCTCCTAGGCAGAGCTACTAATGCAGTTCCACAAGGACCGTTTCGTGAGACTAAGAATCCGCGTCATCGAGTTGAATTTTGCCAAAAAATCGTGGACTCGTTTTGGAAAAAATGGTCTGTCCAAGTACTGCCGTGCTTGATTCCAAGAAAGAAATGGAACGAAAAGAGTAGAAATGTTCGTGTTGATGACTGGGTTATTCTTGCTGATCCTAACGCTGTTCGCGGAAAGTGGCACACGGGAAGAGTTGTTCAAGTATTTCCAGGTGATGACGGATTGATCAGAAACGTAGAAGTGAAGACAGCAACTGGAACCTACAGACGTCCAATCACTAAACTATGTGTTATTTATCCTGCCGAAGGCTTCCAAGATTAGAATGGGATCCTCCCATTGCCCGGGGGTATGTTGCGTTACAAAGGGACTGGAACTAGTTAGCCGCAAAAGGCACCATGGGAAGAGAACACATGGCGGCCATAACGTGAAGGAAAACGTTTTACAAAGTTTTGTTAAGGATTTAACCAGTTATATAGTCGTAAAAGGAAAGAAAACGGACACAGTTTGACAATGTAAGCTTTGTTTGCTTAGTCGTTTATATATTTTGAACTTATTGAACCTTTTTTTAGCATATTCGTAACGTAAATTATTCTCTATTTTATAGCTTCAGATTGTATATTATATTATTATTAATAAAAGTAATCCTGAAAAGCGAGCTATGTTCCGTAAAGATCGAACTAAGGAACCAATTACCATCAAAAGGTTGTTTTTTTTTGCGAAAAACTAGTAAGTATACACAGCTAAAAATCGCACAAGTTGTTGCAATGTTGTTGGCTGAACAATACTGTAACAAGGCGGCTATCATGCGTGAACAACATTGTTGAACGAACAATGTTGTTCATCATTGTTCCAACAACATGTTCAGCATTGTTCAGCCAACAATGGTTGTTCACGGTTGTTGGAACAGGGAAAAACATCATTGATAGAACAACCATGTTCATTGTTGTTGTAACATGGTTGTTCGGCCTTGTTACTTCATCATGCTTGAACAACATGTTATATCATGTGTGAACAACGTTGTTGGGTCAACAAGTTGTTTTACGTTGTTCCAACATGCGTGAACATGTCTACAAATCTACTTCTAAAAAACAAATGCTGACATTCACTCAAGAAATAATAGATTTTCCAACTTGAATCTTTCATGCCCAACCTTCAAAAAGACTACTGAAGGCGGCCGTACTTTTACCGTAAGAACTATTAAGGACTGGAATGCTCTACCAACATTTTTGAGAAAGAGTATAAATGTTAAATGTTTTAAAAGAGATCTTTTTAAATCTATTCTAGAAAATCAAAAGATTTCTAGCTGTTTTATTAAATAGCATGGACTATTGTTTTTTACTTAGGATTTTACCAACCTAGGAAATCTTAACCATTTTTTGTAATTATTTTTAAATTCTATAAGACTCATTATTTAATGTTTCTGTTATATCATGCTTGTAATTTTAACTATAACTAATTACTAGAGGGCCACAAGTTTATCAGTACATTTTACTGTCACGTGTCACCCTCTCAAAATAAAGTCTTCAATCAATCAATCAATCAACAACTTGTTCAAACGAAAAACAGGTTTGACAGGATATTGGCCTGAATTAACCAATAGGAATTGGGATAGCTTATGATCAACCATTCACAATCTTTGTTTACTGTTCAAAAATCATGGCAAAAGCCGTTAAAGTTCGTTGAGGAAGCCATTCAGTGGAGGACAGACCATAGACAGACCCGCAGCGTCTCTGACGATCTCTCGTTAAATGTATTTTTGACAGCAGAAAAAGGTTTTAAAACTCTACCTATGACCTCAAAATATATATATTCAAGAAGGTACGAACGATTTTACCACGAAAAAGCAAAATAAAGATATAACTACATGATGCTGATGCCACAAAGCCAGACGGTCAACGAAGTGACAAAGCCCCGGGACAAAATTTAGTAGCTATAAAGGTGAGTTCTGCACGATATTTTTCAGAGTGAATAAGCATTCTCACCAATTGAAAGATTAAAAGTTTCTTATGATATTACTTTTGATTTTAGTCGACGGCTTGAAGGTGAATCAAGTCCTTTCCCATGGAAACTTCGGTTGGTTTCAACAGTAAAGCCTTAAGGTATTATGTCAACTTAAGATCCTTTTTTGTACAAGATGAATGCATTTATAACTATGATATGGACAAAATGTATACGCTTTTTAATACTTTTTGAAGAGATTTTCACCCTCAAAATGTTTACGTCCTGCTCGAAACGGGAAAATTCCTCGCAGTCAAATACTAGGATTTTGTAAACTTGTTGCCTTGAATACTGAACTATACCGTCCGCAAGTACTGTACTAACGGAGGAATTTGATTGATGAAAACATACATTCATTCAAGCTTGAATAACAAAACAATTCGTGCGCGTTGTAATAATCGGAAAATGTTTGACAATTAGCCTTTCTCACGCTATGCGACCAGGCCTAATCCGCCATTTTTGGGTGGCAAACCGCGTGGGGACCGAGTACGAAAACTACTAAAAGTTCTATTTTGAGTAGACGAAAGGTGATAGTTTTGGCAGATTTTTTTTGCTTTTACTGAGAGAAAAGTTTAGATTTCAACTTTTTTATTTAACTACTCAGTTCAACTTCCTGCCCACCAATTTTCCGACGTCAATTCAATCAATTTTCGGAGAAAATCAATGTTGACTGCATCGTTGAAGATTTCAGGTATGGATACTTGTTTGTTTAAAAGCACAATGTTTGACCATGAACCACTCTCATCGCTTTCAATATAAAACCATTCTAATAATATGAATGAAATCACTGACAATTATTTGAACTGCATTTGAACATAATACAAGGCTAGCGTCATAGACAAAAGGTTTTTTTCATGTTCTTTTCCAATGGTCGACACACTACTGTCATGGCTATCCTAGTTAAAGTTTTCTTCAAAACAGACTGCAAACATTCGTGGTATAACGAAACAAACCGCATAAGAATTATGAAATAACGTTTAAATATATCTTTCAATTCTTATTTCTGTTTTCTCTGAAGTAATGATCAAATATTATGTGTTGAAAGTTTGAAAACAGTGGTTTAATTGAGTTTATAAGATGTCAAATTATTTTTTTGAAAGTTTAAGATTGAAAGCTGTGTTCAACAACCAGATATTTGGCGGATAATTTAAGTCTTATCCTGACCTTCTTTTAAAAAAAATTGTCTGGACAAAAAATACAGTATACATGCAGAAATAGCCATATTCCAAACAAACCAATTATTATAATTTTATTTTGCTGGTTAAAACTATTAAATAACAGTTGATAATTTAATTCTTATCTTGGTCTTCTAGTTGCTGAACTGAACCATAATGATTCAAGCTGATCTGAAGTCAGGTTGAACTGGCAATATCTTGATAATATCATGAATTAACACAAAAATAGGATAGTTAACATAGGTAGCTGGTAAAGAATCTTGTTATTCTGAATTCTTCTTATGATATAATAATATAATTCTTACAACAGTCGGAGCTCTCGATAACATGTCCTCGCACCATGACAACCACACTATATGACACATTATCACACACTATATGTCATACTGGCAAAAACATATACTGTAAACATATCAACATCACATATAAACATGTCATGCTAGTAACTACTGTTTTACCCAATGATAGTCATATGTAATCACTGGACAGTAATTGTGGAGCCCTTGGCACATGCCTATAGTGTCCTCCACTTAATCTAGGTATCTATTTGTATAGTACTATTTATCAGCACAATTAATAATTTGCCACAAATTATTTGCGCTGAATCAATCATGCGGTAACATTATCCCCCAAGAATCTTAATCAATCTATTTAACTTCAGTGTGGGAGAATTAAAGCCAATATAGTACGTAGCTTGGGAATTCAGTAGAAGAATTTCTTTTGCCTACAGTTGAAAGCCACAACTTAATATTGATCCCATCTATAATCTCTAAGGAAGTACTGTTATTAGTTTTAACCAGCAAAATAAAATTATAATAATTGGTTTGTTTGGAATATGGCTATTTCTGCATGTATACTGTATTTTTTGTCCAGACAATTTTTTTTAAAAGAAGGTCAGGATAAGACTTAAATTGTCTGCCAAATATCTGGTTGTTGAACACAGCTTTCAATCTTAAACTTTCAAAAAAATAGTTTGACATCTTATAAACTCAATTAAACCACTGTTTTCAAACTTTCAACACATAATATTTGATCATTACTTCAGAGAAAACAGAAATAAGAATTGAAAGATATGTTTAAACGTTATTTCATAATTCTTATGCGGTTTGTTTCGTTATACCACGAATGTTTGCAGTCTGTTTTGAAGAAAACTTTAACTAGGATAGCCATGACAGTAGTGTGTCGACCATTGGAAAAGAACATGAAAAAAACCTTTTGTCTATGACGCTAGCCTTGTATTATGTTCAAATACAGTTCAAATAATTGTCAGTGATTTCATTCATATTATTAGAATGGTTTTATATTGAAAGCGATGAGAGTGGTTCATGGTCAAACATTGTGCTTTTAAACAAACAAGTATCCATACCTGAAATCTTCAACGATGCAGTCAACATTGATTTTCTCCGAAAATTGATTGAATTGACGTCGGAAAATTGGTGGGCAGGAAGTTGAACTGAGTAGTTAAATAAAAAGTTGAAATCTAAACTTTTCTCTCAGTAAAAGCAAAAAAAATCTGCCAAAACTATCACCTTTCGTCTTCTCAAAATAGAACTTTTAGTAGTTTTCGTACTCGGTCCCCAAACGGTTTGCCACCCAAAAATGGCAGATTAGGCCTGGTCGCATAGCGTGAGAAAGGCTAATTGTCTTGACAGTTTTTCTCAAATAGTTCAGTGGTCAAGAGGGCCGTTAAACCAGACACCTTGGGTTCGTTTTCCGGTTGGGAAAGATAAGTTTTCAAGCATTATTGTTAATGATGTAAATCTTATTTACCCGCCTTGTTCTGTCTCAAAGCAAGAACGAGCAAGGGCCGTTTTTGTATCTTTTTGTTTTCCTTAGACGGGGGAAAGCGTCCATCACGACCATGATCACTATTAATATTGTTTATAGTTGTATTATATATAACACGAAGAAGTAAAACTAGAATTTATAAGTATTTAATTTAAAAGACTTTATTTAGTAAAGAGTGATATTGGAGCGCTGACAAGGCTAATAATTAAGTTGTGATAAACAATATGAAATGACAAGCATGTTTGTTTGTTTCACTTTCAGGTTGCTGACCAGTGGCGGAAATTCGCCTTTTTCGGTGGTGGGGCAAAGCCTCTTAAATTTCCGACAAGTTTATTCACTACGTAACCAACTTTTTTGCGCCTGTAATCACTGTCGAATACTCTGTTACAGGACAGGCATTCAATCTTCACTCTTTTTAGACTTTTCGACATATTTCGACGATTTCGATCGCTATTTCAACGTTTATTGGTTTGGTTTGCAGTCGTACTATCGAGTAACAAGTTTATATTTAGTTTAGTTTATTAGAGGGCGTACGATTTAAAGTCGTTAGCCGAGAAGACCTGAAAATCTTACCATTTGCTGGTCTTATTGCAAAGGCAGCCCTTTCTCCTCAATTATTTTTAAGACCCTGAGTGGTGGGTCCGACACAGGATTTGAACCTGTCTCCCAGCTCATAGGGCATGTGTGGTAACCACAAGATCACAACAGCTGGTTTAAAGATGACTCCTGCATGTGTTCGAGCGCTATGAGCGCCGCTATAGTCCCAGTTTCCCAGTTGCAAACATCTGCAACGTATGGATGGGTCTGGGTACGCCAGATCGCTGCGATGTTGCAAAAAACAACTTGAGATATTTATAAGTAAAACAACTTAAGTATTTATAAGTTGCTTCTGTAACATTTTTTCCCATTTTCGATATATTCCTTAAGTATTTCCGAAATTCCGACAAAAAGTGAAATTTTCCGACAAATTAGCGATTTGACGATAGGTGGTGGGGCGGTTGCCCCCCCACCCCACCACAATTTCCGCCACTGTTGCTGACTGCCCACTGAAGACTAGTCCGATAAGAAAAGAAAACCTTCACAAATGCGTCGTACGAGTGCAGAAACGTTTTAAGTTTTTGCTTGTATAGTGACAGCTTGTATTGTAGCCTTGTTTGCCTATTTTTTAATAAATATTTTAGACGAGATATTGTGTAGTTTTGTCTTGGACGAAAAAATCCCGTAAAACGTGAAAAACAAGAAAATTTAACATGATAAAACAAATTGATATCATGCATGATAGCTGCTGTTCTGACAACCTTGTTCATGTGTGTTGGCACAACATAAAACAGGATTGTTATCATGCTTGATACGCATTGTTAGAACAACATTGTTCACGCCTGTTGATTCATCATCTGTGAACAATGTTGTTCGAACAGGCGTGAACAACATTGTTGACAACATTGTTCACAGGGTGCAGCACAACATTGTTCACGCCTGTTATGAACAACATTGTTCACGCCTGTTGACAACTTGCAACGGCTTGTGCGTTTTTACGCGTGTAGACGGAGAGGGAGGGTGAGCACGCCATAATTTATACCGGTCAGCGGCAAGCATTCGTCTTCTGGACGATCTTTTTTAGTATCCGCGAGAGATGCCTATATTATGATATTGATAATACATCAGAGAACTGCATGCTAACCCCAAAACAACTTAACACCCGAACCTCCGTGATACAGGAAAGCTAAGTGAAAATCATATTACTAACCTTAATACTTAATAAAAGGATCGTCCAGAAGTCGATTGCTTGCCGCTGACCGCCCGTAATGTAACGGATTAACAATTAGTCACTGAAGTCGAGGTAAATATAACGATAATCACCGAGACTGAGGTGACTAATTGTTTTAGTATAATTTCAGGCTTGAACTGAATATTTCAATTGAGAAGTTTTAAACAGACAGTTTGAACGTGTGAAGAGGATCGAAATGTTGCTTAGTGTATCATTTCACGTTGCAATAACTATCTCAAGGATATTTCTGAATTGACACATTTCATTCCAAGAACCATCGCTGGAAACTTCAGACTTTTCCTCTTTAGGTTGCTCGATAATATAAATAATGAGAAATTTCATTTCTCCCCCATAATACGTTTCGTAGTGCAGGCCTGAGGTTCATTCTACTTGACTGCATGTCTTCGATGACAGAGGAAAGCGCTGTAGTCTGCAGGGTTCTATCTAGGGGGTTTGAGGGGTGAAAGCTTCCTCCCTCCCCCAAACAGCCCAGCTTCCCCCCCAAAAAGTTGTGATCATTTAATAAACAATATAAAATGTACTTAAAATCCTGGAAAGTGTTGTTTTTTAGTGTTTTATATTCCTTCAGAATTATGTAAAATTTTTAAAATTTTTCGGATTTCAAAATTTTCAAACTTTCAAGGACGGACCTCCCCCGTGCCTTTGGCGCTCCCTTTCCGAATCCTCCTTTCCGAATTCCCTCCCTTTCCGAATCCTGGCTATGTCCTTGATTCTCCCCCAAACGAAACTAGATAGAACCCTGGTCTGATTTCGGGCATCTTCGTGTAATCGCACACACAATGGACACAGACTACGTACGTCATAGACACATCAAGTTATTTTCTCAAGATTCAGAAGCTTTACAAGAACAAAAACTCTACCCATAACCCAAATAAAAACTCTATTTCTAATCCTAACCGCTTTTGTTTCATATAGCCAATCACAAAACCTGTTCATTTTAGGTACGTATTTACCGAACTAAATGCACATGCGCGAATGTTTCATTTTAGGACATCCTGTCCAGAAATCAAAATACGCGAGAGGGATTAAAATTCTATAGAAATCTCATTCCATCCTATTATTCTGAGTTTCAAGCCTGACAAGCTTTTCCTGGACAGCCTCCTTCCTCCATGCAACTGTAGCGATGTCACTTTCCGTACCAATAGGTTCAAGAATAGTTTTATTGTTCATAATTCACTAAAGTATAGTTTTCATGTTTACATATTTTAGCTTTAATTGTATTTTTTTCATTAACTTATATACTGATTATACTACATCACTATAATATTTAATATAATTCAGCCTACTAGCTGACAGTAGCTGTAAGGTTTTATATAATAATCTATCTATCTATCTATCTATCTATCTATCTATCTATCTATCTATCTATCTATCTACCCTAATACCTATTCCAAATAGTAAAACAGTATTTGATCTTTCAGGGACCGTTCATTGATTAACAATGTCGGAGCGGGTGTGATAAAATAATGGGGGTCTTCAGATTTTTCAAGGCAAGTGGGGGAGGTTGCAATGATGAAGAGGGGGTCATATAGTTATATACACACAATAAATGTTTCGTTTAACCCCTGGCCCCTCCCCTCTACTAAATAACATCATCTGGTGTATTTTAGTCAAAATAAATTGACTTGTGTTTAATAGCCAGAATAAAATAATAAAGGCTGTGTTAGGCAGGAATTGTTTTAAAAAGTTTAACTCATTTCTGCTTGGGCTGGCTTCAACCGTCTCCACTCGAAATTTAGAAGATTTTGTTACTTATTAAATAAAGCTGATGTAAATAATTTAATATTAAAATATATTACAAATCGTAAATGTTTAGTTAACGTGCATGCTGCTTGTGGTTTTTGTGCAAAATAAGACAGCAACATATAATCTTTCAGTTTAGTCAATTTCAAAACGTTACAAAAGGAGGTGGCATCTGGACCATCTGGTATCATGCCTGGAGAAAGGAATGTTTTCAAAGTTTCGGCGAACCGACGGGAAGAGGAAGCCGAAAAAATCACGCCATCTGAAAAGTTTAGAAGTAAAGCGAACCCTTCACATTTTGGGCCATATGGATTACATGAGCCCACTTCCACAAACGGCTTGGGGTAACCGCATTTCATTAAACGGTGCGAGGTGTTTCCTACAAGAACAAAAAGAAGTCAAGCTGGCGAAAATTTTGGTTGAGAAAATCTCGAGCATTTTGTTCAACCGCCTCGCGCGTCATAAGTCACAAATAGCGAAACGCGGTAATGGCGTCGTATGTTTGATGAAATACGTAACATCCCCCCCCCCCCCCCCCCCCCCCGCTCAAGGAGCTCTCATCAACATATGCGCGACTTTATCCCCTTATCCAAACAACTTTCACTCTTAAGCTTCGCTCTCACCAAATCATCCTTAAGGTTTTGAGGCCTTCTATATGCTACCATTGGCTTATCCCCAAATATCTGCAAAATTGGCCAAATTAAACAAATAATATTTCTTACCCTGATAATGCAGAGATTCTGATAAAGAAACTCGTTTTAAGCTGAAATCTACATAGACACCAAATGTAGTAGACCCAGCATTAGAATTATGTTTGAGGAATTTGTTAGGAAGAAAGATTTGCTCATAAAAATCTCATATAGCCTTTTGGGATATTGTTATTAAGAATGCGGATAAGCGATCAGCTGCGGTGGTAGCTTGGGGAATAGAAGAATATCGAAGAGAAGCATATAAACAACTTGCTGAAAGTTTAGTTTATGAGAAAGTGGAGCCGGAATAATCCGGTTGAGGATATATGTATGAGAACCGATCAAAACTTGAAATTTTGAAGATTAGGGAAAATCGTAGATATTTAAGAATTATGCCGAAAGGAAACTTGCAGGTAGGTTATATTTGCTTCCGAAAATCCACAAACGTCTGACAGATGTACTACGTAGGCCTGTTATTTCCAATTGTGAGAAGCTTTCGGAGTTTGTGGATTTTCAGCTACAACCTATTGTAAAAACATTGCCTTGTATTATTAAGGTACTACGGTTTTTTGCGTAGGCCTATGGAACTGGGTGATATTCCTGATAATGCCATTATTTGTACTATGGATGTTGTTGATGTAAGTATGAAAGAACTTATATATTGAGGAGTTTGTTGTTATTTCGGAGATCGTAATACGAATATTAGAGCGGTGTATTAGAAATGTGGTACGGCTATATAGGTACAAAGTTTGCACCATCATTTGCTAACATGTGTTTATGCATAAATTGGAAAATAAAATGTTGAAGAAATGTCGCCTGAGTCCTTGGATATGGTGGAGGTATTTGGATGATATTTTTTATGAACATGGACAGGAGATCCTTCTAGAATTTTTGGCTTATGCAAATTCATACCTTGAACCGATAATATTTACATGGGAGTGGTCTACTAATGAGCTTTCATTTTTGGATGTTTTTGTTAAATTGAAGGGAAATAGATCATGTTTATTCAAAACCTACTGATACGCATCATTATTTAGATTATAAGTCATGTCATCCGAGTCGTGTAAAGAAGGGAATTCCCTATGGTCATGCACTAGTCTCATAGACTTAGGCGAATTTGTGATTCCAATGAAGTGTTGGAAGAAAGATGTAAAGAAATGAAAGGCCATTTTATTAAAAGGGTTTCAAAAGTAGATTGGTTGATTCTCAGTTTGTTAAGGCCAAAAGAAAAACGAGAGATAGTCTCCTTTGTTAGTGGTATAGAAGAGAAAGTAATAGGATGCCTTTGGTATTGAATTTTCATCCGGCGTTATCAGGGGTAAGAAATATTATTGATCGGCATCGAGACAGATATTTGTGGAGAAGCCAATGGTAGCATATAGAAGGTCTAGAAATCTTAAGGATGATTTGGTGAGAGTGCAGCTTAAAAGTGAAAGTTGTTTGCATAAGAATGCGAAGATGCGGTAAGTCGCGCTGTCAAATTTGTAAATAAGTGAGTCGTGCATTAAACGTTGTTTTCATTTACAGTTTG
This sequence comes from Chrysogorgia sp. JL179-B06, assembly GCA_035772405.1. Classification (NCBI taxonomy): domain Eukaryota; kingdom Metazoa; phylum Cnidaria; class Anthozoa; order Scleralcyonacea; family Chrysogorgiidae; genus Chrysogorgia; species Chrysogorgia sp. JL179-B06. Next base: position 3,502,513 of record JAYKKM010000504.1, on the reverse strand, counting down.
TCTATTTATCATGGAGATTAATATCAGTTAGTTTATGACCACAATGGGTCAGTTAGCTCTGACCCCGCGAGCATCACGACTCAATTCGGTTTTTACTGCATGGGATGTTCGGAAAAGTTACGATTGACCTGACTTCACCGTTCAGCAAATATACAGGCCATCTTAGCTTGTTGTGGTTCGAGAATCGGCTTTTGAAAAATATGCCTCTTCAGACGTAACCTATCAAGCCGGAAGATGACCAACGGTGGTCACTCCAATATGGCCGCCACGCACTAATCCAGTCTTCATTGTTATTGTAATGGCCGTATTTTGTGTTCTAATTTACGGGAACACCTTCGTCAAGCTGTTAACCGACGGCCGCCTTGGAGTGAATGGTGGTGGTGTCTTGAGCTGACCACCCCTCTCCGGGATAGCTTGCACCTTCACACCAATAAATTGGTGGAAGGCGATCTTCACCATCACAGGCGTCGGAGGGCTCGCTGTGCCCGGACGAGGGGACAACACAATTGTATATCATGTCAAATAATGACACCATAAAAATACAAAGGGCGGTCTTTCAAATATAAAGATGTAGGATTTGGATGTTACACCTTGCCCTGCAATAGGGTTTCTACGATTAAAAATTATCTGTTGCCGTCATTTCGGATGAAAAGACAACATTAACTGTGGTCTCTGTAAAAATATAAAATTAAACATGATATAATAAAAAAGAAATTAAAGGACATTGGCAACACAAATTAAGTTTGTCTAATATGAAATAACTCGTAAAATGATAGAGTAACATATTTTACAACTTTTCCGTATTTTACTTCGTTTTTGAAATATTTAATTCATTTTGTTTGATATGTAAATGAGATGGTCTCTGACGTCAGGTGTAGTTCCATCTTCAAGTTTGTTCTACAAATTGACTTGAAAATATACGTATGATAATGAACGTTGTAAACTTAGCAATCACTGAGATATAAGACATTTTTAAGAAGAGTATATAGACGAGACCACGTTTAAAAGATAACGAAATAAAACTGTCAAAATTAATGAATAAACCGGTCAAAGTAGGTTTACGGTAAACTGAGGTGGAAAAGCCATCAGAGCGATCAATGATCATGTCTAAAAAAGGAAGTGTAGAATTGGTCTGTAATTAACTGGTGAACGTGATATTAGGATGTTGCGAGTTTAGATAATCTTGAAAACGACGAACATGATCTCGAGAGCGAAAAACAACAAAAGAATCACCAATATAGCGTCGAAAAAAGAGGTTATTGTGGTCTTTCGCTCTCGAGATCATGTTCGTCGTTTTCAACATGGATTAGCTAATCTTCCCACAAATCTCTTTGCGTTTTATTTTTCAATCAGGACGAAGGTTGTCTAGTTTCTTTCCCTTCAAAGATCGGATCCCGATGTTGACGAGATCGCGTGTTGTCTATAAATACACGTGTCAATGCTGTGGTGCATTGTATCTGGGCCAAACACGGCGACATTACATACGCAAATCTCAGAACACATGGGGGTATCGCCTTTGACCGGAAAGAAAAGAGCAACCTGCAGCTTCCCTTTCTGCTATCCAGTTTCATACTCTCATTTTACCCATCACAATATTACTCCTGATGACTATACTCTATTATTTCTTCTTCTTGTTCTTCTTTCAACTTTGAACTCCTCATTCGAGAGAGTTTACTAATCTCGTAAATTCAAACCGTCTCTCATTCAATAAGAACATCTATTCCATACCGCTTTCTCTATTTTAATTTGGTTTTTCCGGCTTCTGTTACTTATGTCACCTTCTGTTTGTCTTTGATTTGATTTGAAGACTCGTTACCTTCTCCTATATAAATATTTACTACTTATTGACCGAGCGTGAGGTCTGTACTAGTGAAATATCGGACCGACGTTTTTAGTACGGACCGAGCGAGCGCAGCGAGCCGAGGTCCGTGCAGAAAACGGAGGTCCGATATTTCACTAGTACAGACCGAACAAGCGAGGTCAATAAGTAGTTTATTATATGACCACAAATGTTGTGAACGTTCTGTGAAAACTCTACAGTGTTAGGCTCGTATTCGCCACCATTTTTCTTGCGAACTAAACCAAAATGGCAGATGTTTTCCAATTTTTAAAGTACTTTCCGTTTCGCTAGATTCCTAAAATTTCTACCTCGAATAGCATTTTTCATTTGCTTTTGTTTGACATATTGTTCAAGGTTGTGCGTTAAGTATAGTTGAAAAAAACCCACCTGAAATTCTACATTACCTGCGAGAAGTAAATGTTATATTATCACGAACAATGTTACGAACGTTTTGGATATTTTAAAAAGTTTCACATAACGCGGAAACCTGAGCTATACATCAAATGAAAGCTTATAAAATTTCTAACAACATACCTGCACGATATATTTCAACAATGAGTAGTTCTGAAATTCTTATCGATCTTGACATGACTTTCATTTTGTTTATAAAATTTTCACTGTCGGCAACTGTTAGCGGTCCGGAACGGCAGATTCCGGACCGCTCAGGAACCAATCAAATTGCCGGATTTCACGTTCCGGACCGCTCACAAAAATAGTCATATAATAAAAACTTATATAATATAGATAGTTTTCACACCTGGAAATAACAATAACTGTTGCGAAAACTATACATTTTCTGAAAGCCCAATATACCGGCTTTTACTAGTGCTTTTAAAGTTCCCGAACAAGACGCATTATGTTAATATAAATTAGCATTAATTATCATAAATAAGGTTGAAAAGATTCACTGTGTAGAAAACTTGCGCGCCCGCGTAGCATAAGGAAAATTTAAAATGCCACCAATCGCAGAATTTTTTATGAAATCAAATCAAACTTGGCGTGTGAGTGGATCTCATGCGCTTGGACCTTGTCGGTTTCAATTTTTAATCTTGCGTTACCGTGTGCCGTGTTTTTCGATTGACGACTTCGTCAGTCTTAATATACGACCGATTTTGACTGGGTCAGACAGGAAAGATTGCTGAATCAATCTATATCAGTAATCATCGTATTTATGGTTATAGGCACTTAATTAATATTTATTTACTATGAACTGAATTTCCTTGGACATAAAGCCACGTTTGTCGCAATTAATTAGTACACTAAAAAGTGGTTTAAAGGAAATCAAATGAATGGCCAAGCCAAAGATTACATTAATTCACGCGCATTTTTTTATTAATTTCCTCCGAATTTTCTAGTCTCTCTCTGACTTGTTTTTTTTTAGGTGGGGGCTTGCGTGAGGCAACCGCAAATGTACCATTTACCAGTGGGATACAAAGAAAGTTTGCGAAGCAGCTTATCGAACAGGTTCGATTCCTGCGGTCCGGGACTCAGAAACATTTTTCGGAGGATATGAGCTTGACGATAGTCCATGTATCGTCTGCTACTCCAAGCTCTCCCACACTCACTACAGCAGTGATTAATAAATATTCCATTGCGAGGATACTTCTTCCATCATCAGCTTCAACTATACATATCATCTTGGCGTATGGTGATGGTCTCACTACAGTCGTTGGCTTTCATTCTTTGGACTTAGTCCAGGGCTCTAAGTCTAACAGAACCATAATTTCAGGTAGGAGTTCTTTCAACTCCTGGCTTACATGCTGCTCACGTCACGGTACTTCTGTTCTTCTTTGGTTTTCATTAGATATTTGGAAATGCGGTGAGCGGTGGTATGTGTACTGGAGTTCATTGTCAGAAATAACCTCATCTAGAATTCCATGGACTCCAAATTGGCGTTTCAGCTCTTCTATAACAGCACTACTTCTTTAGTTTTAGTTTATTAGATTTATCACTCTTTTAGGTGAACGGAATTCCCCAACAGGCTAGAAGCCCAATTGATAGGATTTAAGGTCGTTATCCGATTCCATCTTAATGACTTTTAGAAACTTGCTCATACGGTAACACACAGACACTAAATAATGCTCTCCACGAAATTGAAATAGATCAGTTGCTATCTTCTTCCAAGGAAGTGTTGGAGGAAAGGTTGGTTTCAGAGGCTTTGAAGGCTGCTACTTTGCATAATCTACACACATGCTACAATCGGTGACCATTTGCTCAATGTGTACTGACAAACCAGGCCAAAATAGTACCTCTCTGGATCTTTATCGGCATTTGACTATACCCAGATGACTCTTGTGGATTTGACGAAGCATTTCAGGTCCCCACTGGAAAATCCTTAAAAAAGGCCCTGTAGTGAGAGCAATAGCAACAGCTAGCTATATTTGGTATATATTTGGTATATATTTTATTTTATACTGTGCAGGGCGCATTGTGGGACTCTTCTGATCCAAGTTAAAGCTACGGTCAAAGGTATGAAATCGTTCCTAATAAATCGACTGTACTATAATTAACTATTTAAAAATTTAAAACATTGGTAGATAATATCATTTGTATAACATAGATAGATATAGATACTGTACTCTCCCTTACGGCACTATATATTAATAGTACACTAAACAATACATACATTAACTTGAGATACAATATGCAAGGGTATATATGAAAAATATTCTAAATAATAAATAGATATATGAAATTAAATGTAAAAATACTAGCAACTCTGAAAGTTACCATAATGGGTGCTAAATACATTCTCTTTGATTTCCTAAAACGAATAGAATTGTCCAACTTTGTTCATAGGAACGGGTAAACGATATGAAGTGTCTGAACGAGTGTTATATTTTTTCGAAAATTTAATAGAATTTATAGTTTATTAATAAGATAATGAGGGGCCTTATTTGGTCACAATTTTTCTGAATAATGTCAATCGACTTGTACGACAAAGTTTGTCAATAGGGTACCAATTTAGTGCTTGCAACATAGTGATTTATATTTATTTGATTATAAGCATCACAAAATTACTGCATTCTTATTGGCCAATTGAGGAACGCAATTAGTTTATTAATTGCACTGCAGTGTGTGCAACCTTTTCCAAAACAAACAAAATGGAGGAAATACACTTTTACTCTGGAGGAGCTAGCAGTTAAAGGAAAAGCGATGAACGCAAAAACTGGACCAGCAGCAGATTAATTAAAAACTGATTAAATGACAGTTGTTCTCGTGCAATTAAAGATTAACACTACCCGCGATATTTGAAATTGTGCCAAATTTCACTCGCCTAAAGGTTCGTGGAATTTTGAGACAATTTTCAAATATCACTCGTAGTGTAAATCCTCTGTTGCACTCGCTATCATATGATTACCTATACTAATACTCCACCAACTTTGCATTTATAAACACGCCCTCTTAATCCCATTAACAGCGACACATGATTATGATAGAATATCACATGCGCATTATATACAATACATGCATTATAAATATTCTATCACAACCCTACTCAAAGTGCATTTCCATAAAGATTAATATACCAGGATTGTAAACCTGCGATTATTTTTGTTAAAGATTTTCAAAAAACAGTCTATTTTCTATTAGATTTTATGCACTGGTGACCAGCCGGCTATAATCTATATATGCCGACACACGAGTAGCATCCTAGAGCATTCTAGTCTTAGACTTAGTCCAATCCTCTTTGACTGAAATTAAATGCTGGACCTATACCTTAAACATACAAGCCCCGAAGTAAACTCTAATGTCTAAAAAAATGTCTAAAAATAATACAACGCAAAGCCTGGCTTTTATTCACGCGATTTTTTCTGGGGGAACTTGCAGTTTATATATGGAAATGATGTATAGTGGACCTTCGACACCAACTGCGATGATTGTATACACGGTCTTACCTACAAAGGTATTCGCATCCGGGAAAATATCATTATCCACGAAGTTTATAGAAGGATTCTCATTCGCAACACCTGCATGTATATATCTGATTATATATATATATATATATATACTGTATATATCGCCGCCGCCGAAAGAAAGGATGTCTCCAGCATGTAATCTATTAACAATTATATTTTCCCTGACATCTTAATGTACGTTTGTAAACGAAATTAATGAATTTGGCTTTGATTCAGAAGTTACGGGAGCTTGTCTCGAAACGTAAACTTTATAATCATGATGTCAACGTTCACATTTGAGTAAGACAAGCCCGCCAGGAGAGAAGGATAATTATTCCCAAGGCCAGGAATAAAATTTACCTGCGAACTAGGTCGGAAAAGTGAACACAAGCACGAGTCAAAAGAACCTTTGTCTAGTCTTTTGGTTATTCCATGTGCATGTCGATACTCAAAAATCAAGAATGCAGAGATCGAAAGTGGCATGATTGGTCATGATGGTATTGTAGGAATGACTATGCTGTCACGAAAAGGAGAAATAAGAGAACTTCAATGTGTCGAAAAATACGTATATTCATGGGCGACGTTTCGGACGATGTGTCCTTCAGGACATCTGACCTGAAGAAGGACACAATACATCGTCCGAAACGTCGTCCATGAATATATGTAAGTACTCTTACTTAGAGGACACACTGCACGAAAAAATTGATTTACGACAGCAGTAAATACGAGGTAAATATATCGTGAATACCGTATTTAGTCAGATTTGCGCGAATTTGCTCAAAATCGGATATGGTAGTAAATATGGCGTAAATCTCTTATTTACCCATGTTTGATCAGGAATCGGATTTGATGTTTGCATTGGATTTACTTCGCTGGTAAACGAGGTGAATACCGTTTTTACGCCAAATTTAACACCAAGTGCAAATCCAAACCAAATATAGACATTTGTCATGAATTTACTTCAAAGTAAATGCGAAGTAAAAAACCATATTTGCGCTCGTTTAAGCAAGTGGTAAATATTGTCAAATGTTATGTTTGCCTTTATTCGCAAATGTAGTAAATATAGCGTAAATACCTTATTTACTCATGTTTGATCAACAATCGGATTTGCATGTTTACATTGGATTTACTTCGTTAGTAAACGAGGCGAATGCCGTTTTTACGCCAAATTTAACACGAGTGCAAATCTAAACCAAATATAGACATTTGTCATGAATTTACTTCACAGCAAATGATAAAGTAAAAACCATATTTGCCCTCATTTAGGGAAATGATAAATATTGTCAAATGTTATGTTTGCCTTTATTCGCAAATGTAGTGAAAATGAAGTAAATATATAAAAATAGCGTAAGTACTTTATTTACTTATATTTGCTCACGAATCGTATTTGTTTGCGTTGAGTAAACGAGGAACAAGCCCAAATCCAAACCAAATATAGACATTTATTATGAATTAATATAATATACAATGTACTTGATATATAATATACCTGTATGATATCATATAATATAATGTAACATAATGTAATCTAGTATCATATACCAAATAATCTCTTCTGGAGTTGTTTGAGGTTAAATTAAACTAACTTTTCAACTACTTCTTGTCAATTTTAAATTTTGCACTATAGTGATCAACAGTACACATTTCCTAAATTTGCTTCAATATGCACAGGCAATGGCTCCAGGTTAGGTTTGGTAAGACAAAATCACCTCCACTCGGAGCCATTGTTGTGTGGAGATCAGAGCAAATCCAGTCTGTTGAATTTGTTGCTGGTTAAATAATAAAAATCCAGGTGCAGCCTGTAAAGCCCACTTTCATAGAAATGAAAGGATTTAAGTAATTTAACAGTAGTAGTACCAAAAAAACCAGAAAGGCATAAAGACTCAAAAAGGCATAGGTAATAAAAAGTTTATAAAAATGAAGGTTATTCATGCTAAGTTTGGTATAGTTTTTAAACAACTGACACCAAATTCATTTCATGCACTGTGTGCACTGCAGAACCAATTTTCTTAATGTTAAAAATATTAAAGCACATGTAAGTTCAATGTTTTTTGCACATTCACTGCCTGACAGCCCATGCAGGGTGGCTTGTAATCAATGTGGATTGCCAAGCACATTTTTTCTTAGTCTTCGTTTCTGTAAATAAATAGTAAATACAGTAAGAGGTGTAAGTCATTAAATATAAAAAAACAAAAGCAATACCGTAGTTACACTTACAGCACTGTTGGTTGACTTAAGGTGGCTCGATAGTTAAATCATGAGAAATTGCATTATTTTTACATTTGAAAACTTTATAATGCAGATCTGACCTTCATTCTAGTTCATTGCATAGCTCTAGTGGGGGTCTTGATTATTAAATTACTTGTAGCATTTGCATATCCTGAGAAATTGTGTATAAGTGGCAGGCTTTACGCAAATTAGGTTTCGGGGATTTATTGGAAACACAGTTTCTCCATTCAGGTTAAATTGTAGGTATAACAATTTTCAATAATCAAGACTACCATAGAACTATGCATTGCAAAATAATCTATGTGAAAATAATGCAATTTCTCACAATTTAGACTATCGAATCACCTTAAGGGTGTTAGGACGTATTTCGATTTGCAGACCTTATATCCGTTGCTAAGGAAACTTAGAATTGACAAAATTTGCTATAGAATTTCAGTTTAAGAATCCATCAAGACAGTGTGTATGTGGTATATGTGGGCAAAACTCTTTCGTTTGGTAATGTCATATGATGACGTCATCGAAATATGAAAATTCCTATAATCTTCGAAGGTTTTTAAGAAAAATTAATTTGTTACATGTGATTAGAATCTGGACGGTTACCTTCATAAAAGTATGCATGGTTTTAAGAATTTTTAAAAATTAGCCAAGATATCGGATTTGTAAGGTCAATAAACACAATAAAATTTTTATAACTTCGTTTTTATTTAATTTATCAATGAATCCATACGTACTTTTTTGTAGGAAGTAATTTAGGTTTATATGACACCAAAAATATAACATACTGTCAAAAATGACGAAAATTATAGAGTTTTTGTGTTTGTTGATGACGTCAATGTGACGTCATCAAATACGTCAATAGACGAAAGAAGTTTGCCAACATATTCCAAATATAAAATATCTTGGTTATACCTTGATTATATCTTGGTTATACCTTATTGTCCACTCATGAAGTATATTGGGCACTAAATGACCTGTCCTTAGCAACCAGTGTTTAGCAACGGAATACCTGTACGTCCGAACACCCTTAACCCCCAAGATGCATGATGGCCGAGGGTTCCCCCTTGGCATTAAACAAAGTGAAATAACCTGGAGTCGGTTATTCAAAGCTTGGATAGCTTATCCAATGGATATATCCTATCCAGTACTGAATATATTTTCTATCCATTGAATGACCATCTGAGAAAAATAGCAAGTGAATTAATATCACCATCATGTTTTCAACAACATATTCAACTGCTATTTTTTGTCAGATAACTATTGAATGAATGAAAAATTAATCGACTGGATAGGACTTAATTATCCACCAGATAAGTTGGTATCCATGCTTTAAACAACCAGGTAATAAAATAATTTGCATAGCTCTAGTGGGGGTCTTGATTATTAAAAGTTTTATTCGTGTAGCATTTGCATATCCTAAGAAATTATGTATATTGAAAGTGACAGGTTTTATACAAATTAGGTTTGGGGGTTAACTTTGAAGGTATAAAACTTTTCAATAATCAAGACCACCATTAAAACTATGCAATGAACTATAATGAATTTCAGATTTGCATTGCAAAATATTCTATCTATGTGAAAATAATGCAATTTCTCGCAATTTAGACTACGTTCCGAGCCACCTTAACCCCCAAGCTGGATGATGGCCGAGGGTCCCCCCTTGATGAGTATAATCAGCTGGCATTAGATAAAGTAAAATAACCTGGAGTTGGTTATTCAAAGCCTGGATAGTTTATCCAATGGTTATATCCTATCCAGTGAATATATTTTCTATCCACTGAATGACCATCTGAGAAAAATAGCAAGTGAATTAATATCACCATCCATGTTTTCAACAACATATTCAACTGCTATTTTTTCCTCAGATAACTACAGTATTGAATGAATGAAAAATGAATCGACTGGATAGGACTTATCCACCAGATAAGTTGGTATCCATGCTTCAAACAACCGGCCCCAGGTAATAAAATAACAAAGACAGCTGTTTTGGACAATAAATGGAACAGTTTCATTTGCACGTAAGGTGCAGGGTAGAGAATATTCACTCATTAAATATGTCTTATATCTCAGTAATTGCTAAGTTTACAACGTTCATTATTATGAGGAGTTATTATACGTACATTTTCAAGTACATTTGTGGAACAAACTTGAATATGGAACTGATATTCTAATGTGTGAAAATTCTCTACTGCATCACCTGACGTCAGAGACCATCTCATTTCATATCAAACAAGCTGAAGTATTTCAAAAACGAATTGTAAAATACGGGAAAGTTGTAAAAGGTGTTACTCTATCATTTTAGGAGTTATTTCATGTTAGACAGACTTAATTTTTGCTTCCAAAATTCTTTAAGTATTTTTCTACACATCAGAATTCATCACCGCACTGAACGATAAATGAATTTGATTCTTTGGTTACTATTCTTGTTTATTTTTCAGTACTGTTTATATCATGCTGTTTTTCAATGTACAAGACTTTTCATGAGATTATGCTTTCAATTCATATTGACAACAATTGCCGATTTTGTATTGGCCAATGATAGCGCTGACGTGCGAGACGAGTCAACAATTTTTCAGTTGAATCTTACCATGATATATATATTTTATGACGAAACCTGTTGCATTACGATGACCGTTATTTCATGGTTTCGTGACAGCATATTATAAGAATAAATATGAAAGCTGCTAAGTTCTCAAAAGAACTGGATATAATATGAAAAGGAGAAATGATTAGAGAACTTCAAGGTTGGGCAGGCTATAAATTACCTACAACATACTCCTTGGGATTGTCTTAGACTAGTGTGCACGAAAACTGCCGAAACACGAAAATTGACGAAAAGTGACAAAAATTACGTCAATTGACGAAAACGTCAATATTACTGAATTACGATATCTGATATTTTCGATATTGAAAACGTTTCAAATGTGCCTTTTATTTTCGTGTGAACAGCTCAAAACCTTGAAATACTAAAAATTCAAGAATACCACTAAAATTTAAAAGAGAATATTTTTGTTCTCGGAGATCGTGTTTCCTCAACTATATCCTTGATTATTAACACAACGTCGTTATTAGACCTTTCCGCACGGAAACTACCACTCATCCGTGTCGCCTTTTGATTGGTTGTTAATAATAAGTTCGGACACGTGTGTTGCCATTTGATTGGCTGTTAAATAAATTCGGACAACAAACAGCCAATCAAAAGAAGACACGCATGAGTGGTAGCTGCCGTGCGGAAAGATCTATTGTACGAAAAAATAGATTTACTCATATTTCGTATCGGCTAAATATTTAGCAAATATGATATTTACTCCAATTTTCTGATGGTAAATGTGGTAAGTGCCGTATTTGCTTAGTATTCGGGAAATACTGTAGGTAAATACAGCATTTACCCATCCGTAAATTTGAGTAAATATATTTGCTACACATTTACGCAATACCAAATATGAGTAAATATATTTGTCGTGCAGATAATAACCATGAATAAAACAAAATATATACTATATATAACAATACCTACCCATTGTTTAATGATTCGATAACGATTTAAAATATGTTAACTTTCAAAAAAGCGACGGACTTGGTGCCGACCAAAACAAAATATGAATCACGAATGGAAGAGTGCAAAACTGCTTTACTTTAAAGCCTGGTTTCCATTTGGTCACCACGATCGCAATGGTGTCATAGTGGTCGATGTAATAGAGTCTATCCTGCATGTCTTTTGTCTGCTTTAATGTTATAGATGGACACTCTATTACATCGACCACTATGACACCGTTGGAGGAATGATCATGGCGACCAAGTGAAAACCAGGCTTAATAGCCAGCAGAAGAGACAAAAGTGGTAACAAATTAATTTGAACATATGCACCGTATGACCAGATCCGTCAAAACGACATATTTTAGAGTGCTCGAAAACGACATCGTGTGCACATAGTTTTCCATATTGTTTAATGTTTATTAGCACAAAATATTTTGACAATTTTTACTGCTAAAACTGGCCAACTCATAAAAGAAACTGATTTCAAATCACGATGTTCACTGGGTGACAACTCATAAAAGAAACTGTTACTGAAGCCTCTGTCCACAAAACTGCCGGTCAGGAATTGTAAGTGGAGAATAATCCGGTTGAGGATATATGTAAGAGAGCCGATGAAAAACTTGAAATTTTGAAGATTAGGTGTATGATTTCAGAGGAAAATGGTAGATATTTAAGAGTTGGGGAAAGAAAATTTGGTAGGTTATAATTATTTGCTTCCGAAAATCCACAAACGTCTGACAGACTCCTAGTGTTATTTCCAATTCTGGTACACCTACTGAAAAGCTTTCGGATTTTCAGCTTCAACCTATTGTAAAAACTTTGCCTTGTTGCGTAAACGCCGTTATTTGTTCCATGGATGTTGTGGTTACGATTGTATCCTTATATTCCTCATGAAGAAGGGTTAAATAGTATGAATTAAAGAACTTATTGAGGAGTTTGTTGTTAATTCGGAGTTGGATAATACGAATATTGAGCGGAAATAATTTCTTTGAATTTGACATCGATAGATAGAAATGTGGTACGGCTATATAGGTACAAAGTTTGCACCATCATTTGCTAATATGTTTACTATGCATAAATTGGAATTAATGTAAAATGTTGAAGGAATATCGTTGGATATGGTGAAGAGTCCTTGGATATGGTGGAGGATGATATTTTTTTATTTGGCTACATGGACAGGAGACACTTCTAGAATTTTTGGCTTATGCAAATTCACAGGCAATGCATGCATGATACCAGATGCGGTCGCATTTCAGCTATCCCCAATGCGCGACTTGCCGCATCTTCACCTATCCCCTTATCCAAACATCTTTCACTCTTAAGCTTCGCTCTCACCAAATCATGCTTAAGGCCTTCTATATTTGGATGATATTTTTTTATGATTAGGCTACATGGACAGGAGACCCTTCTGGAATTTTTGGCTTATGCAAATTCATATACCTTGAAACGATCCATGGGAGTGGTCTACTAATGAGCTTTCATTTTTGGATGTTTTTGTTAAATTATGGTTAAATTGAAGGGAAATAGACTCAATACTGATGTTTATTCAAAACCCATACTGATACGCATCAGTATTTAGATTATAAGTCATGTCATCCAAGTCGTGTAAAGAAGGGAATTCCCTATGCAGGTCATGCAATTATATAGACGTAGGCGAATTTGTGATTCCAATGAAGTGTTGGAAGACAGATGTAATGAAATGAAAGGCCATTTTATTAAATGGGGTTTTAAAAGTAGATTGATTGATTCTCAGTTTGCTAAGGCCAAAAGAAAAACGATAGATAGTCTCCTATGTTTGTGGTATAGAAGAGAACGTAATAGGATGCGCCTTGGTATTGAATTTTCATCCGGCGTAATATCAGGGGTAAGAAATATTATTGATTCGATTTGGCCAATTTTGCAAGCATCGCGGATCGATAACATGCATGAGACAGATATTTGGGGAGAAGCTAATGGTAGCATATATAAGGCCTAGAAATCTTAAGGATGATTTGGTGAGAGCGCAGCTTAAAAGTGAAAGTTGTTTGCATAAGGGCTGCGAAGATGCGGTAAGTCGCGCTGTCAAATTTGTAAATAAGTCAGTCGTGTAAACGTTGTTTTCATTTACAGTTTTACTTTGTCTATTTATCATGGAGATTAATATCAGTTAGTTTATGACCACAATGGGTCAGTTAGCTCTGACCCCGAGCACCACGCCTGAATTCGGTTTTTCCTGCATGGGATATGTTCGGAAAAGTTACGATTGACCTGATTTCACCGTTCAGCAAATATACAGGCCATCTTAGCTTGATAATATCTTAGCTTGTTGAAGCTCGAGAATCTACTTTTGAAAAATATGCCTCTCCAGACGCTACCTATCAAGCCGGAAGATGACCAACGGTGGTCCCTCCAATATGGCCGCTACGCACTAATCCCGTCTTCATTGTTATTGTAAAACCTTCGCCAAGCTGTTAACCGACGGCCGCCTTGCAGCGAATGGTGATGGTGTCTTGAGCTGAACACACTTCTCCGGGATAGCTTGCACCTTCACACCAATAAATTGGTGGAAGGCGATCTTACCAACACAGGCGTCAGAGTTGGGCTCGCTGTGCCCGAACGAGGGGACAACATAATAGTATATATCATGTCAAATAATGACACCACAAAAATACAAAGGGCGGTCTTTCAAATATAAAGATGTAGGGTTTGGATGTTACTCCTTGCCCTGCAAAAAGGTTTCTACGATTACAAATTATCTGTTGCCGTCATTTCGGATGAAAAGACAACAACTGTGATCTTTGTAAAACATGAACATGATATAATAAAAAAGAAATTAAATCATTGCAAGTTGTATGGACATTATCAATATACTGTAATCAACAATAAATTTATCCAACTATTTCAAATTTAACACGTTAAGCTTTAGCAATCTTAATTGGCTATAGATTTTCCTGGCGGAAAGCATAATCGAAGTATAAAGATAAGAGCCTAGCTCATTATACGTAAATGTATTGCTATAATAATATGGAAACAAGTCAAGTTTTAGAACATATTAACTAACGTTTCGTTGTGAACTTACACCATCTTCAGAGTAACAATTACAGGTGTGAAAACTATCTATATATAAGACTATATTTACATAGGAGAATAATTAATTAGATGGCTAACCAATGAGGTAACCAGGTGACAAACAGGTGACATAAAAAGTAACAGAAGCCGGAAGAAAAAAATAAAATAGAGAAAGCGGTATGGAAGAGATGTTCTCATTGAGAGACGGTTTGAATTTATAGAAATCAGTAAACTCTCTCGAATGAGGAGTTCAAATTTGAAAGAAGAAGAAGAAATAATAGTGAAGTAATCAGGAGTAATAGTGTGATGGGTAAATTGAGTATGAGACTGGTAGCAGAACGAGATGTGGTTGCTCGTTTCTTTCTGGTTAAAGGCGATACCCCCTGCATGTGTACTCATTCGCGTATGTTCGCCGTGTTTGGCCCAGATGCAGCATTGACACGTGTATTTATAGACAACACGCGATCTTATCAACATAGGGATCCGATCTTTGAAGGGAAAGAAACTAGACAACCTTCGTCCTGATTGAAAATAAAACGCAACGAGGTTTGTGGGAAAACTTGCGAACACAATTTAGAAATCTGTGTCCGGATCTGTAGAGCATGAGATCCGGTAAAAGGAAGAGAAAAATAGACCACATTTTTCTGAGAAGAATTAAGGTCTTTAGCAGGGCGGCAAAACAAACGATCAAGAAAAACACGAGTACAGCGATAAATGAAATCTTCTGGATAACTATCGCTTAATAAGTAATTTTTTAGTTTGATTATCTTCGGCGTGAAAAAGATGATACGAAGAGCAGATTTTAAAATATCGATCAAGAAGAGTGTATACGAGACCATATTTAAAAGATAACGAAATAAAACTGTCAAAATTCATAAGGGACGGTCATTATTTATGGTGCTAAAAAAAAATTTTCCCCAACCAAATTAAGATCAGAAATTTAACCGTCCCAACCATTTACGAGTAAAGAAAATCAACCCAAGAAGAAAAAGTTAGATAAAGCACAATTCCTGGCTGATATCGTCGATACAAGTTTTAATAACAAACCCAAATAGATATACAGACAGATCCTACTCTATCTTTAAGATTATTATCTCTCAATACAGAGCAGAAAGCCAAGGAAAACAAGGAGAGGAATATAATAACAAAAGCTAATGTGCAATGAATGTCTATGGAGAACTGATTATGCATGAGATTCCAATTTTAAATGATTATCTTAATTTTTTTATGTATATAGTCATAAAACGTTTGCTACCCAACCCTTCAGAGAAGTGATTTTTTTACCCAACCATTTAGGTCTTAGAATTTTTAGTTACCCAACCATTTTCTCTTCGCGGCCCCCACCCTGCGCATAAATAATGCCCGGTCCCCAAACCGCTTAAAGTAGGTTTATGGTAAACTGAGGTGGAAAAGCCATCAGAGCGATCAATGATCATGAATTGAATCATGAATCAATGAATTGGTCTGTAATTAACTAGTGAACATGCATGATATTAGGAGGTTGCGAGTTTAGATAATCTTGAAAACGACGAACATGATCTCGAGAGCGAAAAACAACAAAATAATGATCAATATAGCGTCGAAAGAAGAGGTTATTGTGGTCTTTCGCTCTCGAGATCATGTTCGTCGTTTTCAAGATTAGCCAATCTTCCCACAAATCTCTTTGCGTTTTATTTCTCATTCAGGACGAATGAGAAAGATCGGATCCTGATGTTGACGAGATCACGTGTTGTCTATAAATACACGTGTTAATGCTGTGGTGCATTGTATCTGGGCCAAACACGGTGACATTACATACGCAAATCTCACAACACATTGTCACGGGGGTATCTCCTTTAACCGGAAAGAAACGAGCTACCTGCACTTAATTCCCTTTCTGCTATCCAGTGTCATGATCATTTACCAATCACACTATTACTCCTGATGACTACTCTATTATTTCTTCTCCTTGTTCTTCTTCCAACTTTGAACTCCTCATGCGATAGAGTTTACTGATCTCTAAATTCAAACCGTCTCTCATTCAATGAGAACATCTCTTCCATACTGCTTTCTCTATTTTAATTTGTTTTTTTTCCGGCTTCTGTTACTTATGTCACCTTCTGTTTGTCACCTCGTTACCTTCTCCTATGTAAATATAAACTTAATATATAGTATAGATAGTTTTCAAACCCTGTAATTGTTACTCTCAAGATTCTTGTAAGTTCGCGTTAAGTAGCAATTAGCTTTATTATATGGCTTGGCTCCTGAGCAGTCGTAACTCACGGCAACAACGCAAAGCTCAAATCATAAAACATTTTGGTATTCAGCTATTCACTTAACTCTTTCTTGTCCGGTTGAAAAACATCCAAAATTGAACCACCTCATTGTTCTATTGATATCTCTGGAAATAAAAATAACTGTTGCGAAAGCTATACATTTTTTGAAAGCCCAATAAACCGGCTTTTACTATGGTGCTTTTAAAGTTCCCGAAGAAGACCCATGATGTAAATATAAATTAGCATTAATTATCATAAATCAGGTTGAAAAACTTTCATTGACATTTGTCTAGAAAAGGCCTCTTGCGCGCCCGCGTAGCATCATGAAAATTCAAAATGCCACCAATCGCAGAATTATTTATGAAATCGAATCAAACTTGGCGTGTGAGTGGATCTCATGTGCCTGGACCTTGTCGGTTTCAATTTTTAATCTTGCTTTACCGTATGCCGTGTTTTTCGATTCACAAATTCATCAGTCTTATACGACCGATTTTGACTGCGCCAGACTGGAATGATTGCTGAATCAATCTATATCAGTAAGTATTTATGGTTATAGGCACTTAATTAATATTTATTTACTATGAACTGAATTTCCTTGGACATAAAGCCACGCTTGTCGCAATTAACGAGTACACTAAAAAGCGGTTTAAAGGAAATCAGATGAATGGCCAAGCCAAAGATTACATTAATATACGCGCATTTTTTGGTTAATTTCCTCCGAATTTTCTAGTCTCTCTCTGACTTTTTTTTTTAGGTGGGGGCTTGCGTGAGGCAACCGCAAATGTAGCATTTACCAGTGGGATACAAAGAAAGTTTGCGAATCAGCTTATCGAACAGGTTCGATTCCTGTCCGCGACTCAGAAACATTTTTCCGAGGACATGAGCTTGACGATAGTCAATGAATCGTCTGTCTACTCCAAGCTCTCCCAAACTCACTACAGCAGTGATTAATAAATATTCCATTGCGACGATACTTCTTCCATCATCAGCTTCAATTACATATGATCTTGGCGTATGGTGATGTCTCACTACAGTCGTTGGCTTTCATTCTTTGGACATAGTTCCAGGCAGGAGTTCTTTAAACTCTTGGCTTACATGCTGGTAACGTCACGGTACTTCTGTTCTTCTTTGGTTTTCATTAGATATTTGGAAATACGTTGTTGGCTGGTTGAAGCAAACTTTCCATCATTGGCAGTTCATTCCTCAGTCGACGTCCCATATAACGATATAAGCAGTTGTGCTGGAGATAATTGAATGTCAGGCATTGGCGTTGTTCAACACTCCAACAGGGCCAGGTACTTCGCCATAGACTCTTGATAGTTTGGATCGCTATTTCTGCTTCTCCACTGGCTTTTGGGAAATGCGGTGAGCTGTGGTATGTGTACTGGAGTTCATTGTCAGAAATAACCTCATCTAGAATTCCATGGACTCCAAATTGGCGTTTCAGCTCTTCTATAACAGCACTACTTCTTTAGTTTTAGTTTATTGATTTATCACTCTTTTAGGTGAACGGAATTCCCCAACAGGCTAGAAGCCCAATTGATAGGGATTCCGAGGGCCTACGATTTAAGGTCGTTATCCGATTCCATCTTAATGACTTTTGGAAACTTGCTCATACGGTAACACTCCGACACTAAATAATGCTCTCCACGAAATTGGAATGGATCAGTTCCTATCTTCTTCCAAGGAAGTGTTGGAGGAAAGGTTGGTTTCAGAGGCTTTGAAGGCTGCTACTTTGCATAATCTACACATATGCTACAATCGGTGACCATTTGCTCAATGTGTACTGACATAGCAGGCCAAAATAGTACCTCTCTGGATCTTTGTCGGCATTTGACTATATCCAGATGACTCTTGTGGATTTGACGAAGCATTTCAGGCCCCCACTGGAAAATCCTTAAAAAAGGCCCTGTAGTGAGAGCAATAGCAACAGCTAGCTATATTTGGTATATATTTGGTATATATTTTATTTTATACTGTGGGCGCATTGTGGGGCTCTTCTGATCCAAGTTAAAGCAACGGTCAAAGGTATGAAATCGTTCCTAATAAATCGACTGTGCTATAATTAACCAGAGAATATTATCTATTTAAAAATTTAAAACATTGGTAGATAATATCATTTGTATAACATAGATAGATAGATATAGATAGATAGATGACACATTACTGGTACGTAATTACAGTGAGATACTGTACTCTCCCTTACGGCACTATATATTAATAGTACACTAAACAATACATACATTAACTTGAGATACAATATACAAGGGTATATATGAAAAATATTCTAAATAATAAATAGATATATGAAATTAAATGTAAAAATACTAGTACCTCTGAAAGTTACCATAATGGGTGCTAAATACATTCTCTTTGATTTCCTAAAACGAATAGAATTGTCCAACTTTGTTCATAGGAATTCCTATGGGTAAACGATATGGAGTGTCTGAACGACTGTTATATTTTTTCGAAAATTTAATAGAATCTATAGTTTATTAATAAGATAATGAGGGGCCTTATTTGGTCACAATTTTTCTGAATAAAGTCAATCGACTTGTAAGACAAAGATTGTCAATAGGGTACCAATTTAGTGCTTGCAACATAGTGATTTATATGTATTTTATTATAAGCATAACAAAATTACTGCATTCTTATTGGCCAATTGAGGAACGCAATTAGTTTATTAATTGCACTGTAGTGTGCAACCTTTTCCAAAACAAACAAAATGGAGGAAATACACTTTTTAAACACACTTCTGAACTTACTCTGGGAGCAGTTAAAGGATAAGCGATCAACGCAAACACCGGACCAGCAGCAGATTAATTTAAAACTGATTAAATGACAGTTGTTCTCGTGCAATTAAAGATTAACACTACCCGTGATATTTGAAATTGTGCCAAATTTCACTCGCCTAAAGGTTCCTGGAATTTTGAGACAATTTTCAAATATCACTCGTGGTGTAAATCCTCTGTTGCACTCGCTATCATATGATTACCTATACTAATACTCCACCAACTTTGCATTTATAAACACGCCCTCTTAATCCCATTAACAGCGACACATGATTATGATAGAATATCACATGCGCATTATTTACAATACATGCATTATAAATATTCTATCACAACCCTACTCAAAGTGCATTTCCATAAAGATTAATATACCAGGATTGTAAACCTGCGATTATTTTTATTAAAGATTTTCAAAAAACAGTCTATTTTCTATTAGATTTTATGCACTGGTGACCAGCCGGCTATAATCTATATATGCCGACACACGAGTAGCATCCTAGAGCATTCTAGTCTTAGTCTTAGTCTTAGTCCAATCCTCTTTGACTGAAATGAAATGCTGGACCTACACCTTAAACATACAAGCCCCGAAGTAAACTCTAATGTCTAAAAAAATGTCTAAAAATAATACAACGCAAAGCCTGGCTTTTATTCACGCGATTTGTTTTGTGGGAACTTGCAGTTTATATATGGAAATGATGTATAATGTTCTCTCCTCCGCAGAGGCTCCCCACGTGCTTCCTCATTTTGCCCGCACGCCTTCTAATAAAAATAAGCCTCTGCGCAGGAGAGAGTGTACAATGGACTTCGACACCTATCATTACGTTGTATAGCGATTATATCCACGATTTTGCGCAACGAAGTTTATAGAAGGATTCTCATTCGCAACACCTGCATGTATATCTTATTTATATATATATATATATCGTCGCTGAAAGGAAGGATATCTCCAGCATGTAATCTATTAACAATTATATTTTCCCTGACATCTTAATGTACGTTTGTAAACGAAATTAATGAATTTGGCTTTGATTCAGAAGTTACGGGAGCTTGTCTCCAAACCGTTCAGCAACTGAGAAAGCTGCCGAAAACCGCAATTAAAATAGTATGATCATGATGTCAACAACGGTATAGGCTGGTTCACATTTGAGTGAGACAAGCAATTCTCACCTGGAGAGAAGGATAACTCCCAAGGAATAAAATTTACCTGTGAACTAGGCCGGAAAAGTGAAAAACAACTCAAGCAAGCATACATAAGCACGAATCAAAAGAACCTTTGTTTAGTCTTTTGATTATATTCCATGTGCTTATGCTAATGCATGTAGTTGTGTCATGTATACTGTATAGTTAGTCACTCATTACAGGGAGACTTTGTCTTATCTATTGTTTCGTTATTGTGCTTGTAAACAGGCTAATAAAAATAGTATGTTTTATGCCGCGCCGAAATACAGAACTGCGGGAAATGTTTTAGCAACGGCCCACGTGAAAATGGTTCGCGAAAATATAAAAATAGTTCGGCTTGGATAAATTTTTAACGTTTAAAATTTTAAAGGACTCTCTAAAAGCCGTAACATGGTAGTATAGTATAGGTCAATAGTCCAAGTACTGGGGGAAGTACCAAAAATGTTGGTGGTTGGTCTGAACGATATATGACGGGCCGAACAAATTCTTTGCTTTAGGGACCAGTGATTATTTATGGTCGGGGTGGGGGCCGAATAGAAATAGATTTGGTGCTGAAAAATAATTTTACCCAACCAAATTAAGATCAGAAATTTAACCGTCCCAACCATTTATGAGTAAACAAAATCTTTACGCAACCTAAGAGGAAAAACGTTAGATAACGCCTAATTCCCGGCATATCGTCGATACAAGTTTTAATAACAAAGCCAAATATATATACACAGACAAATCCTACTGTAACATTCAGATTATTATCTCCTTATACAGAGCAGAAATCCAAGGAAAACAAGGAGAGAAATACAATAACAAAAGCTAATAGGCAATGATGACTAAGGAGAACTGATGATGAGATTCCAACTCAAAATAATCCTAATTTTTTTATGTATATAGTCATGAAGATTGCTTCCAAACCCTTCAGAGAAGTGATTTTTTTACCCAAAAATTTAGGTAATTTCTCTTTTCCATTTTCTCTTCGGCCCCCATCCCGGTCATAGGGCCCCATTGAAAAACACTTCGGTGACATGGGCTCATTGGTATTCGTAGTGAATCATAATTTTATTAATTTAACACGAGGAAAATAAGGTAGTGTAAACAATTTCGCACGTAATCTTCAATTGACAGACGTACCCTTTTTATGCGAACAGCTGTGCATGCCAATTTGTGGTGCTAACGGCACGTTGTAAAAGCTTTAAAATTTTAAATCGAAGACACGCCACGTCGTTGCTATAATTAACGATACTCAGAAATCAATAATGCAGAGATCGAAAGTGACATGATTGGTCATGACGGTGATGACGGTATTGTAGGAATGTGCTGTCACGAAAAGGAGAAATAAGAGAACTTCAATGTGTCGATGTTTCGGAAGATGTGTCCTTCAGGTCATCTGACCTGAAGAAGGACACAATACATCGTCCGAAACGCCGTCCATGAACTGCGTAAGTACTCTTACTTAACTCTTTCCTGTCCAGCTGAAAAACATCCAAAATTGAACTACCTCTTTGTTCTATTGATATCTCGGGAAATATCCATAACTGTTACGAAATCTATACCTTTTCTGAAAGTGCTACCAATGCTTTTGCATTTTCCGAACAAGACACATCATGATAATATAAATTAGCATTAATTATCACAAATCGCGTAGCATCATGAAAATTCAAAATGCCACCAATCGCAGAGTTGTTTATTAAATCAAATCAAACTTGGCGTATGAGTGGATCTCATGTGCCTGGCGCTTGTCGAATTTCAATTTTTAATCTTGCGTTGCCATGTGCCGTGTTTTTCGATTGACGACTTCGGGCTTTTGACTAGGATAGGAAAGAGTTAAAGGACATTGGCAACAAAAATTACGTTTGTCTAATATGAAAGAACTCGTAAATGATAGAGTAACACCTTTTACAACTTTCCCGTATTTTACAATTCGTTTTTGAAATGTTTCAGATTTTTTATATGTATATTATGAGATGGTCTCTGACGTCGACGTCAGAGACCATCAAACAAACTGAAATATTTCAAAAACGAAGTAAAATACGGGAAAGTTGTAAAAGGTGTTACTCTATCATTTTACGAGTTCTTTCATGTTAGACAAACTTAATTTGTGTTTCCAATGTTCTTTAAGTATTTTTCTACCCGTTGAAGTTCTCTTATTTCTCCTTTTCATATTATATCCAGTTCTTTTGAGAACTTAGCAGCTTTCTTTATTCTTATAATATGCTGTCACGTACGAAACCATGAAATAACGGTCATCGTAATTCAACAGGTTTCCTCATAATATATATCATGCTAAGAGTCAACTGAAAAATTGTTGACTCGACTCGATCGACTGAGATTTAAACTCGCATCTTGCACGTCAGCGCTATCATTGAGCCAAGGGCGGCGGAACAGTTAAAATATAGGGGGGGGGAGGGCAGAAGGGGATCCGGTGCCCCGGAAAAATGTTGTATTAGAAAGTCTCGGAAACAGGATTTCCTGCGTTTTGGGGCCAGTTTTCAGAGAAATATAAGGAGGAAAAATCACAAAATTTTACAATCTACGTAGATTACAGAAGCTTTCATATGTGCACAGCTTTTCTTATTGATTATTGTGGATGTTTTAATCGTTTTTAATAAAATCTTCCTTTTATGTATATCAATGTACTCTTAATACATCCTGAAGTCCTGAACATTAGTTTTATTTGGGCCTAATTTTCCATCCTATATAGTCATGCCATTAAGACACGCGAGTATACTCATAAATTATGTGTATAAGGCTGGGCTCAATCGTGAGGGCGATGCCCCCACACTTTAGGTTTCGTGGGGGCGGCTTCCCCCACTGCCCCCCCCCCCCCCCCCCCCCCCCGCTTCCGCCGCCCTTGCATTGAGCCAATAAAAATACGCAAGAATTGAAAGCATAATCTCGTGAAAAGTCTTGTACTCTGATAAACAGTATTGAAAAACAAACAAGAATTAATCAAAGAATCATATTCATTTTTCGTGTCAGTGCATGCGATGATTAATGTCCTTTACCTACAATATGCTCCTTGGGATTGTCTAATTAAGACTAGTTTGCACGAAAACTGCCGAAACACGAAAATTGACGAAAATACGTCAATTGACGAAAACGACAATACTGAAATACGATATCTGGTACCATTTTCGATATTGAAAACGTTTTTGCCTTTTATTTTCGTGTGAACACTCAAAACCTTGAAATGCTAAAAATTCAAGAATACCACTAAAATTTCGAACGATTCTTCAACTGATATATCCTTAATTGTTAATACAACATCGTTAACAACCATGAATAAAACAAAATATATAGCCTACCCATTGTTTCCATTGTTTAATTATTAAATAACGATTTACAATATGTTTAACTTCCAAAAAACCGACGGACTTGGTGCCGATGCGCATTTGGAATCCGTAGACGGTCGGTATAGCATCTTGGGACTTTTTTACGCGCGACTATTTTTTTGATAATATTCTAAACCAAACCCTAAAACTAACCCTAACCTTAATCCTAACCCCATTAAAAAGAAAAAAAGTAAAGTAAAAATTAAAAAAAATCATACTCCCCCAACACTCGAACCCCGACCTCACAAGTAAAAATCAATGACATAGACCACTCAGTTATGCAAGCGAACTTGAAATATTCGGTTGATAATCAATATTTATGTAATCCCATTGTAAGTGAACCATATACATAATAAAAAGATGCTACCGACCACTAAAGATGCTACCGACCGTCTACGGATTCTAAATTAGCGGTGCCGACCAAACATATGAATCACGAATGGAAAGAATGCAAAACTGCATTAATTTAAAGCCTGCATGGTTTCCATTTGGTCGCCTCGATCGCAATGGTGTCATAGTGGTCGATGTCGATGTAATAGAGTCAAGCAGTCTTTACTGATTGCAAAGATAGATGGACACTCTATTACATCGACCACTATGACACCGTTTGGCGTTGGGATCGTGGCAACCAAATGGAAACCTGCAGGCTTAATAGAATGAGCAGAAGCAATTTAAGGAATTGTGTAACAAATTAAGACCCATTTGTGTGGAAATGAAATGATAATAAGAGCTGCTAGCGCGCTAAAACTGGCCAACTCAAAGAAACTGATTTCAAATCACAATGTTCACTGGGTGACAACTCATAAAAGAAACTGTCACTGAAGCCTCTGCCCACAAAACTGCCAGTCAAGGACAATTAGAGGATTTGACATCTGATGAACGCTTCGGCGGAAAAATATTTCATAATTACATGAAATCCTGCATGCATGAGCAAATACAAAATAGAAATAGAGCGACGTACTAGCTTGGTCTAGTAATAGCGGGGGCGAACAAAAGCCTAAAAAATAAGGCGTCGTCTTTGAGACTCGTTTTTTCAACGCTTTAACGATGACGTGTTGTTACCACCTACAACGATTGAAAGCTGCTTCGGTGTGTCTTAGGTCAATAAACAAATCACTCTGTGTGAAGGGTTATCAACATGATGCTAGTTTCTCCTTAGAATTGTGCAACTGGTGTGATTTCCACCATAATTCATGGCACAATTACGAATAATGCGTTTCGGCCACAAATCAAGCTCAGTAAAGAAATGTCGTAGAGTGCGTATAGAGCCCTTGCACGCGTATTCTCCAATTGGAGAATTATTCTCTCAGGAGAACTCGACGCTTTGTAGTTGTTCTCCAAAACTGTAGTGTTTTGATGTCATCAGCATGTGTTGGGGTTTATAGATGCATTACTATACTGGGTTCCTTTCAAAGGAGTCACGCATATTGTATTGTTTGAATATGCGGCATTATTCTGATTGCCAAAAGCAACTGCAATTGATAAACAAAAATCGTAAGTGTATATGGTGAAAACCTTCTCTCTTAATCTCATTTTTTACACATTGCCTCGCGTACCGACACAGCCGACGGCCCAATAACGTGTACGCCACTGAAATATAGACAAACAAGTTCCATGATGGAGGTCATAAAAACAACTAAAATAAGCTAGATTCTGGGCTAGAAAAACATTTGCAGATAGACGTTATCGCATGCCTAATCCTCAGCTTATATTTACCTTAACGCTTACCTTAAAAAACAGGCTCTAATCACCTAACATTTGCATGCATGGCTGCCATTTTGAAACTTCCTCTTTCGCGCTTTATTCTTTTTCTACAATAAGCCATTTGCGCTATGATCGATGTCATTTCCTACGAGGACCTTACTTATCCAAGTATTATTCTCACCTGGAACACCAAAAAGCATGCAATTGACAGTGTTTTCTTCAGAAAACGGCCTGAGAGCCGATCGAACGTTCTCGCGCATATAGTTGCAGTTATAATACACTGGTGCCATAATGCAAATGACTTTCCTAGCCTCGCGCGTGTTTGCAAATTATAGCTGAAAACAAAGGATTGAAACAAAGACCGTACCGTATCAATAAAAACCTTTGCACGTGTATTATACATCTTGTTTCTTTATTTGTCATAACAGTAACATTAAACTACTTGATAAATTAAGGTAATAACTATAGATTACAGAAGCTTCTGTCAGCTTTTTATACCTGTACACGTTTTTGCCAAGCAGACGCTTCGTCGATATTTGGGATTCAAAATAACTTATTTTTTATATTCTATTCAGCCAACTACAATCTTCAGTTGAGTTTGTGTGTCAGTTGCCGCACCTGACTCAAATGCGCGAATTTCCGTTATGTTTGAAAAGCAACTATCAACATAATGTTGAACAAGCCATTATACAATGATGTCATTTGACTGTACAACTACCAGAATGCTTTCGCAGCATCCTTTCTTTTTAAAAGTGTATTCTCTCAGGGAACCAAAAGACAACCAATAGATTTTTTTATAAAACGGACTACCCTAAAGCATTCCGGTAGTCTCACAATGACGCCATCGTGGAAAAGGCTTAATATTGCGCCATAATGTATCAGGTATATATATAGTTCCAGTCACTAAAACAGACACGCTTCCTGTTCTTAGATAACTTAATTCCATTCATGTCTCCTTACAATTGGCACGACTATCAAGATTTTCGGATACATGGACCAATTCCAAATGGAATATACTTCGGAGTTCGGTATATGTGGGCATTGTACAGTCCATAAATTATATAAATTAGTCCACAAAGTTAAACAGCCAAATAGCTACGACCTTTTCTTATTATACTTATAGCATTCTATCCGTATCCGCGAATGTTTGGTCAATATTTGACCGAGGCATCACCGCGTTCTTTCGGTGTTGTGATCTCTATACATATGTCGTTTCTTCCTGAGTAGGTAGGCTTTTGACGCAAATTTTGCTTTCGAAGTGAGGGATAGAGAAAGACACCGGTGAAGGCGAGTTCAAATGTACACATTAGCATAGATATATTTACATATACACTCGGTGTTCAAATAATGTGCTTATGTTGCTGTCCAAGGTAGTGTTACTGCCAGTTAAACTCCACTGATCCGATTGTCCCCGGATTTCACTGGGCATAGAATACGTTTGCAGACTTGACAGCCCTTGTCTATTCTTGTTCGTCCTCAGGCTGGTGTGACGACTAACGAGCCAAGGAATCGTTTCCTAGCAAGGTCGGCACATGCATTTGGTCGCAGTGATCAAGTAAACTGTCTTTTTAATACCTTTTTTACAATTTAACACAATCGGCCGTCTGTAATATTCTACTGGGGCGCAACACGAACAAGACGTAGCGAACCGACCATTGTCGTTTAGTATTGGTCGTGCAGATGATATACACCGTCCAAAGCAACCATAACTAAGAATACGTTGTGGAGAGCATCCGTCGTGTTTTATCGTCGAAATCCCAGGACGCGTTTTGCACTGAAAACTGTGTTTTCGTTTTCGATTGGCCTCGCTGATACGTGGTGAGATAACCAAAATTGTCAGGGCGAGCACTACAAATGTCGTTGTGTATTTCCAAACCATGTTAGAGTAGAGATCTCGTATTCAGTGACCTGTTGAAAACGAAAGAGATGAAAATAAACGTAAGAGAGCTGCTCACCGTTCACCCTGTGAGATCATGTGCGTAATGAAGACTTCAAAATCATCAAGTCTATACGCACTTAAAATCTCGAGATCCAGCTGTCTGACAAGGGCGGCAGTTATCAAAACAGATATCAAAAAGCATCAGATTTGATGAAAACAATATGGCTCATAGCCCAGGCGAAGCAACAATTGCGGCTGATTAATTGTGATAGAAAAACATGTTTTTCCGACTGATAACGCGCGTGTTCCTGTGAGAGTCGCTCCATAATCGCAAGTCCGATTGAATAAAATCGTCGAAAGGCACTCGGTGGCGAGCACCTCGAAGAGGATTTGAAAGCTGCTATACCAACAACCTACTAAAACTCCCCTATCAGCCCACACACCTTGTCAAAGCTGCAAGATGGCAGACTGGTATGTATATATA
The DNA here is from genome assembly GCA_035772405.1 of Chrysogorgia sp. JL179-B06. Lineage (NCBI taxonomy): Eukaryota > Metazoa > Cnidaria > Anthozoa > Scleralcyonacea > Chrysogorgiidae > Chrysogorgia > Chrysogorgia sp. JL179-B06. Next base: position 3,474,344 of record JAYKKM010000504.1, on the reverse strand, counting down.
AGGGTGACCTGCATACGCAAGGTAATTCTCTATAGCAAAAAACTAATATATTTCTATCTAACAAGATCATCCGTGCATGACGACGTTTTACACAATGAGCGGTACAGTCACAATGCTGCATGGAAAGGCCTTCCGCCAGTCCGTATTATAGCCCTGTTAATCAGGAATCGAATAAATCAATCCAAATTAGCAATAAATTACCTCCCAAGTCACCTAGATATAACCTTCGCGGCTTCACTGATCACGTCTTATGCGATCCCAAACAAAATCATGGCCTGTTCAAGCCTGGATGAACCGAGGGTCCGAGACGCCAAACCTTAACTACATTTGTGGCACAAAATTTGATTGTTCTAAAACGTAAAATGTATTGTTCACGGCGAGGTGCCGTTTATTTTCGTTGTTCACACACTGTTTCCATTTCAAGATATTCTCAGCTTTAGCAATTAAACGTTGATTTTATTATCTATAGACACATAATTCACGCGGCGCAAGGACTTTTTTCACACGCTTCTCGCCTTCTTTTCATGTATCGACTTATGTTCCTTCGAAGCGTCAAAACGTATGTATTTAAGAACTATTCCGTTGCTTTTAACACATGAGGCTTATCGTTTTAAGCGAAATTAACGGCGCAAACATCGTTAGCGCAAAAAATAGAACGCGGAATTCTTACCATGCCCAACCGCATGGATAACACTGGTTTAATTTGCAACCAGGTGTCGTATTTATGTTCATGTTAAACACTATACGCGCTAATCTGATTGCATCCGTAATTCCCAAAGGTACAATTTACCGCCTCACGTCGCCAGTGATCGACAACCAGTATAATCTGGGACTGGTGATGTAGCAACACAAAATATCTCCCTAAACAAACGCTTGTTATGTTTGTGCTTACCGAAAAAAACATGGATTATAACAATGCGCGCAGTTCTTTAACGAGTAGGGGAAAGTGTTACTGAGTCGCAATGAAGTGTGAATTGACCACTGTTCAATCGGCGCAAATTACACAATGGCTTATGTATTCTATATATAGCAACGCGAGCTCCTGCTAATGCACAACGAATCGCCGTGCCTTCCAACTATACACATGGAATTTGCGCATCGCAGAGAAATTCATTCTGTTAAAATATTTTTAAAGCATGTATTGCAAGGATTTGCTGTGCCGTATGCAGAGTTGACAGGAAATAACAATTGGCATTAAATTCCTGCAATGCGTTGGGCAAAAAACAAGACGATAAAATCGCTACTATTCATGACGTATAATTAACTGATTTCGAGAACATATATATTTGCTCAACCAACAAGTCAAACTAAGAAGGGATTATTTAATTAGGTTGGTAAAAGTCAACTTACTTAGGGTATATTAAGTTGTGGTAGTAGAGCCAGTCGTGCTGGGAAATTTCAAGGTTCCGAAATGGCCGCAGAGCAATGCGAATCCGTGGAGTGAACGCCACACGATACCTGTTTTCGAGAGCCACGTATACGACCAATGAGCTGTTGTATTCCGTAACCAATCAGAGCACACCAAAAAATTATAATTCTACCACAAAAAGTAGCCACGGCAATATATGATGAACGAGAGCTAGTTTGGTTCGGTTTCCGTTCTGCGATGTTGTTAGTTGTTGGTATTACCAAAGAAATGTTGCGATGCAGTTTACTATAGATATGGCCAATAAACTAACTTCCAATTGGATGGTGATGGTGTTATCTCAACAGCAGGAACCTAATGAGCAGACATCTCTCAGAACATTGCCTTAAATAGTGATCAGGCATTACTAGACAAGTAAAAATATACTAAATCAAACTGATTAGAAAAGGCGGCATAGCTGTTGATCCTACTTCTATAGGATTACAGAGAAAATCCAACTTTTAGGATATAAGAGAGTAGTAGAATACAAAATCTAGCAGGAAAGTAACCTTTAGTTTTTCTTTGTGTTTCCGTTGTCGCGCGGGAAAACTATGATATATAGGAAGACGAAATTTGCAAGCCTCAAGATATTCCTTTCTATTTCGCTTAAACACTTCCGGGCAACTCTAATCGTTTTGTTTTTCCGCGTAAAAGTGTCAAGATCAGCATTGCTAAAAGTGTGTATAAATCCTCCAAATTGCGTCGGGTTAGGTGTAGAACAAAGACGCCAGAATACTCTAGAAGCTGAAAACTGCTTGGCTTTTTTTGTGATATGCTTAAGGTTTTTTTAAACAGCTCCAAGAGAAAGTCGAGTTCTGCTAGCTGCAGAACTTCTGTGCACAGTATGTGTAACCGTTGCAGGCTGTGTGTTAGAACTACACGTCTCAAATCTTGCTAGCATCGGTTCCTGTAACTCAATGCTTGGACGAGATTGTTTCACTGCTGTAGATCTTACAGTGTACTATATGTCGTCACAGTCCTTTCAGTTTAGCACGTCTAAAACCTCAACAAGTTAAGTCGCTTCCGTGGTGGCTCCCTTGACAGGTTGGGGTTTATTTTGAGACTAACATCAACGCAAAGACTGACATCGAACAGGCAAAAGATGATTTCAGTAAACCTCATGACAAACATATAAGAAAGATAAATAGACGTGGTTTGTAAACGATATTGCCGGGATTTTCCAAAGTTGGAGTGTGAAGCAATAATAATAATAATAATAATAATAATAATAATAATAATAATAATAATAATAATTATTATTATTATAATAATATTTAATTTCCTTTATAACAATAATGTCAAAATATTTTACATTCAAGGTACTGATGATAAAAATTTGTTCAAATATAGAATAGTTATTATTTCTTAAAATTTGCTGTCCGTATATTCAAACTATATTATATATAATTATTAATATATATATAATGTATATATATGTATATATATATATGTATATATATATATGTATATATATATATATATATATATATATATATATATATATATATATATATATATATATATATATATATATATATATATATATATATATATATATATATATATATATAAATATATAATATATATATATATATATATATATATATATATATATATATATATATATATATATATAAAGGCCGAAACGGTACCGTCTGTAGTTAGATATCGCTCTATGACCTTTAGGTCATATTGAGCACTCTTACAGGATGAAAACCATTGTCGCTTATGCATTGTGCGCACGCTCACTGCTTGCAGTTTGAGCACTCTGGCATGGTTTTTGATGTCCCACATTTGTGTGGCATCAAAGCAGTTATCTTCATCCTGCTCATCAGCACTACACTGATGAGGCCCAAAAGGCCGAAATGGTACCGTCTGTAGTTATATATATATATATATATATAGATTTTCGCTTACCTCAAAACTGGTCTGCTACAACTTGTTTCATCTGTAATGCCTGAAGATTCTTTTACAGATGAAACAAGTTGTAGCAGACCAGTTTTGAGGTAAGCGAAAATCTATTATTTGCTCTAACTATATGTTGTTGAGCACTCTTTGCATTTCGTAGACCAAAACCTACACGTATATATATATATATATATATATATGAATAGCAAAACAAAATGTTACTAACGTCTTAAACTTAGTGCTCAATACCTTAGATGGTAGAATTAAGATCGCCTACGCGCGTGAAACTCAGAGTAGTGACGAAAACATTTAAAGTAAATATCTGAACTTAAACTGCCAGGTAACGCGCTACCCGAAATAAACTGGGTTTTTTTATAAGTTGTGATAAGCCGACTATCAAGTGTCCCTGTATGACCTCAAAGTATTTGGAAGCAGTCCAGACGTGACATGGTGACATGGGAGAAAACTCATGATAGGCACGTTTGCGGCTCTGTATTCAGAAAGGCGCTGTAATCAATGAGACCACAGGAATTGAAAACTGCCAAAAAGCAAAGAAGGAAATGTTTCTCTAGTAACAGCTCTGATACCAACACACTTCCGCCTTTTCCTAGCTGTACTACTCACGGACGAAAATACACACTCCCTCAAATCCATGGAATCCAGCAAAAGCCCTCATCGCCTAACATGCATGCAAGAGAACATTTTGCAATTCTACAGCATTTTATAATTATCAAAATAAGTGTAGCGGATGCAGTGAAGGAATGAAATGATCGCCGATAGATAACTATAAATGCAGCGGACGTTGCTTGAATAGATCCCACGCATTGCGACACCTATAATTAAGAAATTAAGCTAGTGTTGCACCAACGTTAGACAATATTACATTTTTGCAACAAAGTGCAGCAAAGATACTATAATTTTAAATTGAACAATTATTATTTTATGTAAACCGCGGCGTTTCGAATATTTGCCATGCTCCTGTTTAAGCCTTAATAAATAGTATAAGCCCAATCCTCCGTATACGCCGTGAGGACGGAAACGAAATTGAAACTAATCCATAGGTGTGATTGAATCTCTGCTACTATTTGGATGAAACGATTACGGAGTATTAACACACGTGTTTTCTAAAAGCTGAAAAAAGGCGCTGTGGTCTATACTACTTTTACTGTCCAAGACATATAAGTAAAAAAACAATAAAACTGATTACAAAACTACTTAAGAGGGGTAAAGTAAAACCTTTGTTTGCAGCGGTTTGCTTATTGTCCAGCTCTTATATGCTCATATAATTGGCTCGAGGTAAATCCGTGCACTTCAACTTAATGTATACTTATGTAGTGTTGTATATACATGCTTTGTTTCCTCTTGAGCCGGAATAACGCCTTTGTCTTACAGGTAGACCTAGCCTCCTTTCAACCTCGTACCCTCCTTGTAGACTTACCCAATTATGCAAGGCATCACATACCTGCAATGTGGATGATTTCACAATTTCAAATTAGTTTCATACGACAAGTATACTGGTCTCTTACTGTTTTGTGGCGACGTTGCAATTACATAGCATACATCACAGCTGTTGACTGCGACTAGCCATTTATGAAGTAATTACTAGACATATTTGTGTCGAATTTCATGTCAGCTGTTTAAGGGTCCTTAGAAAATGTTGACAAGTGAATAATTGAGACACAAACGATACTTAATGGGGAACCTATTGTTCTAATCATTGATATGTGTGGGAATATTGAACTTTTGTGGCAGGATCGAAAGTAAGACTAGTGGGATATTGCCAAGTTGAATGACATCAACATTAGGGAATTTACAAAGCACGGCGGCCGTATTCTCATCCGATAGACGAATTTGGTTCATTGCCCATGCGAAACAGTGGTAGATCTATTAACTCTTTCCTGAAAAACATCCAAAATTGAACCACCTCTTTGTTCTATTGATATCTCCGGAAATAACCATAACTGTTGCGAAAGCTATACATTTTCTGAAAGCCTAATAAACTGGCTTTTACCAGTGCTTTTAAATTCCCGAACAAGACACATTTGTTAATATAAATTAGCATTAATTATCATAAATTAAGTTGAAAAACTTTCATTATTCCAGAAAAGCACATCATGAAAATTCAAAATGCCACCAATCGCAGAGTTTTTTTATGAAAACAAATCAAACTTGGCGTGTGAGTGGACCTTGTGTGCCTGGCGCTTGTCGATTTTCAATTTTGAAACTTGCGTCACCGTGTGCTGTGTTTTTCGATTCACGACTTCGTCAGTCTTGTACGTTTCAAGCTCATTTGAATTACGTTCAGCGCACGAGTTGTTCAACGTTTAAAATGGGCCTAAGGACAAATTATTATATTTAGTTTTTGTTTTGGATGCAGTATTGTCTAAGATGAAAATTAATGAAAATCGGCAATCGAGAACTATCCTCGATCATCGGCGATCATCGGGGGAATAAAAATGTTTCCCCGATTAAAAATGTTCCCCGATTAAAAATGATCGTCGATTGTCGGCGATGAATTAAGACAAGTAAAAAAAATGAAAACCGAAATTCGATGAAATAAGACAAATTAGAACCCGACCAGTCTGCAGGAGGAGAGATAATCTAATTGTCGCGGGGTTTTGTTCCGGCATCATTTTCCTGGGGTTTTTTCTCCGGTTCGTTTACCAAACTCAGATTGGACGTGTGCGATAGACTTCCTGTAGACTGGCTTACCTGAAGTATAAAGACTAGACTATAGAAGAAATATATTTGTCACAGCATTTAAAAGGCGCCATTATTTTTCCCTGTGCGCAGAAGAAATTAAAGCCGGAACAAAAACCCGCGATAAAAACCAACCCGCGACAATTACCCGCGACAATTACCCGCGACGTGACAATTAGATTATCTCATCTCTAGTAAGAAATCCAAACACTTTATGGCGGGTGAAAATGATCGATCTGAAAGCAAAAGAAGATGACGTACTTTTGTTTATGGAAATCATCAAGGAATTTCACACTATTCTGTGTCGCAGGGATCGCGGAGCGTTTTTGCGATTGGGGGACGTGGGTGCTAAATCGATATGGCAAATTTATTATCAATAAGGGTATTTCAAGCCACATGGAAAGCCACATGGAACTAACCAAACAAAGCAAATGTCAAATTGTCGAAGGCAAAAAGCACACAGTTAGATTGTATGGCGCTACTATAGAGATCTTACGGTTCTCATTTCGTATGACAATACTAATTTGCTACATCAATGAGTGGCGCCAGAAATACTTTTCGTGATATGACTGATATCTCATGGCAATGAATGTTGATTGTTAGCAGAACAGCCACAAAGATTCCGAGGGTAAGTTCTCATTGCTAAAATCGGGTTCTGAACAACCAACGATTATTAAACCGCAAGTAACAACAAAACGTAACTACGAGTCTACGTGTTGCTTGGCCGCCATATTGGATTATGTATATGGCTCCTTTGCGTTGGTAATCGTGGCGCAAGTTTCATGTTCTTATCACCGCTGATATGTTTTAAGCAAATTGTAGCGACATTTATGGTTAGGTTATTTAGGGTTAGGATTAGATTTTCAGGGTCATGATTAGGGTTAGTTAGGGATAATTTGACGAATAACCACGACGAATTTGGTGATAGATTCTACATGAAGTGAGTAGTTTAATGACAAAATATTTTATGATTTGAGCTTGATATGTTAATAATAAAGGGTTTTTCCCGTCACCATTTCGGATTCAATATTTTCTGCTGCTAGAGAAATTTGACCTAATGTTCTTATGTTCATGATATACTTATACAATTTATGAACTTTTTCCGCAGAAAAAAATCCTCCACCAGTCTTGGAAAGCCAAATTCTAACCTTTATAAAACATTATAAAATAACCGGAAGTAAATGAGCGAGAACACGCTATCTGATTGGTTACTGAGCTCAAAAACCGTACATTATAACTCAATAAAGCATAAGCTGACGTGTTCTTCGCGTAGATTTTGTCGTTTTTGACGGATTTTAAGTAGTTTAAATCACAAAAGGAAGTCAAAAATACCTGGATACAAGGCTAATCGAGGTACTAACACAATAGAATGTTTTAACTGCAACGTTGAATGCGTTTTCATCGCTAAAATCGCCAACGTGTTTTCAATAAAGGCTTCATAGCTACGCACATAGCAACGCCACTTATAACAGGTAAATCTACATTTTTCATGGCTTTATTGTTAATTTAATGGTGTTCTTTTATAAAAGAAATAAAAAACTTTGTCTTGTGTGATTATCGAGTTATAATGGCGCTCGAGAAGCTAGTAAAACACTCGGCTATCGCCGTTTTTTATTACGTTTTTTATTTCTTAATCAACGCAAAGCTCAAATCATAAAACATTTTGTCATTCAACTCTTCACTTCATGTAAAATCTATTTCATGTAATATCGTATTAGTGGGCTCATAGGCACTTTCAAATTTACCTTTTCAAATTTACATTACGCCGCCATTCTCTGATCTGACCTGAGAAAGACACATCGTCCGAAACGTCGTCCATTAATAACGTAAGTATTTTTCGACACATTGAAGTTCTTTTATTCATATCCATATTATACTTGAATTGTTTTATATTTTTTTTACCCGGGGGTATAGGGCGGGGAAAGGGCCCCAGCCCTTGGAAGTCTGGTAACTAAAGTAAAGAATTCGTATTCAAAATGGCGACGAAAAAAGTTGCTGAAAATCAACGTAGGGGGCTGAAAAAGCGAAACGAACTAGAGCTCAAAGGAAGCAGCAACAGAAATGAGCCACTGGTTAAGTTAAATTTACATTTGGTGTTAAAATTTGTTTCAGGCTTTTTATATTGTTTCAGGCTTTCCCCGGGATGGGGGAATTGTCAAATTTCAAAGTCCCGGGGGTGGGGAATTTGCGATGAGCTTCATAAAAAATACAAATCCCGCGGGGGTTGGTTATAGGAAGAATTGATCTATGCATTATATCCAGTGCATCAAGAATACAACATGTTTTGTATTTGTCCTGCATGGTTCTTTTAAAGTTCGTTTTCCACTTGGCGAATTTTTGCCCGCGAACCAACATTTCTATTGTGAAAATTATTAATATATACACATGTAGGGTAATTAGTACCAACCAAGCGGTCATAAAACAAAAAGAAAAGTCGCTTCGCGCCAGAAATCCACCAGGAAAACAGGCTTAAGGCCCTAAAGGGTCCAACTAAATATTATTCTTTCTATTGCACGAATAATTCCATTGTATAAGAGACGTCATCAAAGCAGTGTTTTATTTAAGAATTATTTAATGATTGAGTCGGTTTTCTTTGATATACCGCGGGCTTTATATAGCATAGCCCTAAGAATACTAATTAGATAAGAAATGAAGAAAAAACTAGGAAAATCTTTGTCTGCAAGCTAGGTGGAAAAAACGTATGCGATATACAGCCCTCGGACATCCCTCGTCCTCGGGATTTAGCTCTTACAATAAAAAACGAGTCGCCGCGTGTCATTGTCGAGTTATAATGACACGAGAGATGCGTGTAGAACACGAGGCGATAGCCAAGTATCTCGATAATCACACAGCGACAAAGTTTCTTTTATTTTAAGTTAAACATTTTCTTATGTTGACAACTTGATTTAACTTGTATCCAGGTTTATACATTGACTTCTTTTTGTAATTAAAACGACTTAAAATTCGTCAAACACGGCCAGGTACAGTACAATTAAGTATAAAAGACGTCATTCGGCCAAGTATCCAATCAGAGCACGTGTTGTCGCTCATTTACTTCCGGTTATTTTAAAAGTTTCCACCTATAAATTCCACAATCAAACACATGTGAAATTTGCCAGATTATATATAGGACAATGCCAATGGGAGTTTTTTCATATAATAAACAGAACAAACGCTTGGAAATATGGAATTTATTTCTTATGTGAAACTGGATACACTCGTGAGATATCCAATAAGTTAGTTCGTAAGGCGCGTTATGCGTCGGGATAAAACTTATTTCAATTCATAACATCAGGCTGGGAATTTTCAGTGTAAATATGTGATGTCTATTGTGGTTTTAATTGATGAATTGAAATTATCCCGACGCAGATCACGTCATTACGAACTGGCTTATTTCGACATTCATATATGACCTTTTATTCCCTGCAATACTGTTTGCGTAAATTTTTTAATGTGTAGCACGCGTAGCGCGAAGGTAACCATGTTGCATTTCATCGAATCGATTTCATTCTAAAACCATGTATTCCTGTTCAAAAGGCCGTAAAAGATGACAGTATATACATTTAATGAATTAATTATATCAGGTACTATAGTCAGGTAGTATTTTCTTTACTTTCTCGAGTCGCTATGGTTCGTCACTCGGAGTAGCACGTATATGAGTACCTCTCATGACTTTGTTGTTCAACTTCCACGTTCGTTGTTTATACATTTATATATTTATGACAAGCAACGGACTTTGATCACAACTCGTGACGATTATAATTTTCAGGCGTTAAAAGAAAAATAGATTTATATCTCATGTAGTATCAGTTTTCATCCTACTTTTGTAAGATCGAATTCGGAAGCACACCAAAAGTTTTCCATGCCTCGTGGTAAAAGTTTGCCGTTATTTACGCAAGAGAGAGTGTTTATACATTACGATAGACATCAACGAACTGTTATGTTCTCATCTTTCTCTATACGTTTAGATTTACGATGTCATCGATCACCAACCAGCCTCAAACTGCCTCAACCTTCGCAGACAACCTTAATAGCTCTGCGTACGTGTAGCTTGATGACAGCGACTAGTGCATCTCAAATGCGATAAAGTGGTTTCGCGTTTGATCTCCGGTTTGGCTAAGTATTACAACTTGAGTAGCATTTTCATTGACGTGTATCTTACTAAATTCTGCAATAGTTCTCGTGGGAAAGGAGAAAATAATACCTTTGTCGCTTAATATAATTCTTTACTTAGCAAGTTAAGTAATCTGAAGCGCATTTACAGGAGAGATGAACGTTTTATAGTCACATTCTCGTTTCGACAAAACATCCGGATAGGCCAACGCCATTTGCATTATAGTGATTGTACGATTAAAAAACCACAAAACGCTTTCGCAAAACGATTATCAAAACAATGTCATGGGATACGCTGTATACATGCTGAATCACTCAATTTAAATCGGGAAAAATTTTCCCAAAATAAATGTAGATTGACAAGCAGAAAATATACAAATGCCGCCAGCCAGGTACTTTGCTTTTGCGCAACTCTTATCAGTAAGCCCCTTTTGCAAGAAACGTTACGAAGTTACAAAAATATCTCTCTTTCCACAGTGGGAGACGTGATTACAAAGGATACAAGAATAACTGCTTTATAAACTCTGGACCCCACAGGCAGAGGTTTTCCTCAAATAAGCTTGATCAATGGATACCGAGAAATTCCAGAGAATCTCCACGAAACAAACAAAACAATTAGATAAAACAAACATAGTCGTAATTGACGAAGTTTGCCTATAGTTGTGGCTCTCCAGAGATATATTTCTGTCAAAAGTATCACGCCGTTTTCAACATATAATGACAGCTGCAGCAATATTATCCGCCGAACGGGCGGCATCCGGCGATACCAGAATTTCCGCGTCCTATGGAATTTAGCGTGGTTAAAAGTAAAGGGAAAGAAGCAAACAAGAACCGGGCAAGTAAATTAGGAAAAATCATTAAGGGAGGCAAAGGAGAAATTGATTGTTGACAAAGCCTATTTAGACGTCCGTCGACATATCGAAACTAATAGAAATTGGTAAAAACTTTATATTTGAGTGACAAACTTCAAACTAGTCCGCACGCCCTTTAGGGTTTAAACTACACTGAGTCTGTATGATTGTGTCTGTCAGAAGAACTTGTCAATATGTGGTTTATATACGAGGTTAACCCTAATCTTGTAGGATTCAGGCAGGCCAGGGAGATGTCCTGTGTAGGTAAAAGCAAGTACAATAAGCCCCATTTCATTAAAATATATATGTAGCTCCATTACGCCCAACATTTTGAATTGTCAAAAGCATCTTGCATAAACCCATCTGTAGTTGTTAAAGTTTATCAATAGTTTGTTATATGTCACACAATCCGTCCATGTGTCGTTTTAACATACCTTTTGGATTTTAACGTTTCAGTCGTTCAGCTTTCTGTCAGCCTTGTCTCGTACGGTGCAAGTAGTCAAGATCCGATATTCTGACGGTATTTTACCTCGGCTTGCAAAAATGTCTGTTAGTCCCGAAGAGAACGGCGTTGTATAACTCAATGTCCGACACAAACCCGGCGTGTTGTATTTATACTATAGAGACAGGAAGCTCACAGCTGCATGCACATGGCCAACAACTTATTGTTAAGTATTATTTTTAATATGTCCCACGCGCATGGTGGAACGTTTAAATCATCGATCGACTTCGTCATCTCGCAGATTTCTCCACTCAAGCCTATCTGGTCTCGGCCGCACTTACTGACTCTACATTTCCCAGTCTCTCGAAAGTTCATTAACATACCATAAGAGTTTTACACTTAAGTAACTTGACAGTGTAGATAACCCAAAAAGCATTTTATGGAGTAATTTTCATAATTCGTAGTGACCGTCCAACGTTTAAAAAAACAAACACAAAAAGGTTTCCTGCTCATTACACAGCTTGTTGTAAAGTCTACGCCTAAGGAGTTGACAGCAAGGGTATATAGTTTTCTTCAGTACCAATATAAGCCATTGCATGTATTTTGATTTTTGTGATGTTTAAAGAAACGGGAAACGAGACGTAGGCTACACAAATAAGTCTTGCGCTGTAGGCGAATATGTGACCGCGAAGAGTGATAAGAAGCTACAGTTGCTTTGTTTTTGTAACGATACAGAATTACTTATGCATCTTTAAAATTTCCAAGTGTTATTTTACGGTCCTAAGATTTTCCCTTCTTTTTTTGTAACTGGTACTGGGAAAACACTTGATTTTTTCTGGCTATTTGGCAAGTTTTAGCGATAACACCCATGATCACACCCTGCACACCGCTATTCTAGACCTTTTTTGATCCGGATTGCGCAAAGACGACAAGCAAACAAATTCAAGTAAGTTTACACAAGCCTCACCCTAAGGAATGGAAAACACGATTGATATTTATGAGGTTCGAAGCGTGCATATCTACATTATTTCCAATTCTGAACTATGCTTTTTTATATGGGCATTCGAGCTTATTCAATTCCACGATAGACATGATCGATTTGATAAATTATTCTTGCCGACCCAAAGTTGAACATAACTTATCGTATAGTTGATCGTCCAGGTTGTTGTATAGTCTTGAGAGTTGAGAAAGACTATTGTTGGTGACTGACGTTTGATACTTGTAGGTTCAAACCATCTACTTTATCGTATCATCGTAATAAAAATTATTCCAAAGAAAATTCCAAAAACAAAAATTCTCACGCTTGTCAATGGCTTGCGACCTTGCATCTCTTCACACTCTTAGGTAGAAATCTTAATCCGCTTTTTTTATTTAATTTGAAGGGCTTCACGACGTAACTGTTTACGTTGTGTCAAAACGAAATACTCTTTCTCCTCTCTTTTAACAACAGTTTATGCCCCAGTATCTTGATGAAGCTTCTGGGATGGTTGTTTTGTTTAGAATTTAATATCTCCCCCATTCCATTTCCGTGCAATCTGCAATGCGACTCGCATGCTAAGAGGACGCGTAAGAGATCCTATTTAGCAAGTTCCTTAGGATGTCTCGTTCGGAAATACTAATTGCGCTCGCCTGATCAGCTAGATACATAGTACGATTACGTAAATTTTCGAAATAGAGGGATATGGACAACAGAATATTTGATCTATGATGACTTGTTCGCTTGATAAAATTATGAGCGGAAAACTGGGTATAAAAAGACCATAATATTTTAGAAAATAATTAAGCATATAAAAGAACGTATAAAATAGACATAATATATTAAAATAGATAGTCTAAGGTTTCGTTCCATAATATAACGCAACACATCAGAAATTGAATAACTATAGAATAAATGACAACGGCGAGATTCTCGCCTAATCGTCGCATATTCTAGAAATATTACAAGGGGCCTGTGTTTCAGCACTCTTTATCTTATTATTTATCTTATTATGTACCTTATTGAACCACGGAACTGTGCTATTATAGTGGCCATATTATCCAAATGGCTATTACGAACAAGCTGTCATCTCATATCGGCCATACAATAAATTAAAAATGCACAACAACTTCTTGAACTGCAGGTATATATCGTAGTATAGTGTTAAACAATTGAAAAAGCGAACCAGTGCAAGATCTCATGCATATATATATATATATATATATATATATATATATATATATATATATATATAAACCAAAACCACAAATTGAATCGGTGCTATTGTGGAATAAAATGATGTCTGAAATTTCATTCACAGAATATTTAGCGAAGAAAGAAAAACAACATCTGTTCAGCTGCAAGTGCCCTTCGCTGAGTCGAATCACAGTGCCACATGTCGTTACATCCGTTTATCCCTATGCGACCATGGCTGGTTAACTTGTTGTTCTAAATTTAAAAGGAAATTATCGACGTCGAAATTATTTTAGGCTCTGTTTTATCAATCGTGTCATAACATTTCAATACTCGTTTCAAGGAAAATACCTGGTTTGGTCCAACACCATACTAGACACCATACGTGCATGTGTTGCGTGTAATACAATCAACACCACACTCGAGTTTATATTGACACAAACAAATTATTAATTTGTATTAAGACAAATTCTATTATTAGAAGTTTATGTTGTTATTACGTTATTTCTGTCGATCACGGAAACGTTTCGTTTGTCATGCAAGACTGAGATATTTGATAGTTGTGCATGAACTATTTTACTCATCATGCATACATACATTAATTTGATATTAATTTGATAAGGGCTGTTAATTTATATGATTCGGGCCAGCTCGGCTAACCGGACCTAAAAAGATCATTTTATAATTGACTTTATGCTCTTCTTGTAGCCAAACGTACTTAGTCAGTTCTACTTTAAAATCGCATTTTAGGTATCTATAGAAGCCGTGATAAAGAACTTCGTTCGCTAATCGGGCTAGCTAGCCTGACAGCACCTAAAAATATTTTCAGAAAGTAAAAAGTAAACATGTTAACAGTTGTAAACAGGGGTTTATGACCTAGAATCGTCGAATCGAGAAAATATTTAGATGTGTATACAGTGTTTAGATGTCTAGCCTGCTCGCAGCCCGAAATTGCGAGCAGGCTCCTCCAATAAGTGACAGTGCAGTAAGACTCAAAACTGTTGATGATGAAGAGTGCTCGATTCTGCAATATAATATATATATATATAGATTGTAGCAATATGTTGCTATTTTAACCTACATCCTTTGTTCGTGCAACGTACGGCGGAGCGATTTGTATGATAAATATACCATTGAAATTCTAGTCCTCTAAGTCTTCGGTTGTGACGAAGTTTGCAAGACTCTCATGGAACTGCAACTCAAAAGCCGTTGTGAAACAACTATATATAGTGACACGAAAGATTGTAGCGCATATATATTAACCCAATGACTTTCATTTGCGATAATTTGTGTTTCTCACATTTTGTGCATTAATTGCTACGCTGGTGGCTTCACTGGCTGCAGTCGAACAGCGACACACATTTCCAGTATTTGTTTGTATATTAAAGATTTCAAGTTTTGCATGGCGATGTGCAATTCAGACAGATAGTTTTCGGTTAGAGTGTCTATAGCTTATATGTCTAACTATAAAACTAGATGTCTGAATTTGTTTATTTATTGTACAGTTCTAACCCTCATTTAAGAAGCTTTATAAAGGCTAAACTTTCAATGTTTCTCTTCATGAATATATACTTTAAATATATTTAGTTTCAATTATTTTACAATTTTGTATTCACCTATAATGATACATTTTGCTTCGAGACCACCAGAATTTGTAATTGTTTCGCTTCCGATGCCATTGGCGTATTATTGCAATCACTATCAACTGAGGTCTGAGGAAGAATTCTCGCAGAAATGAGGTTAAGCAGGGAAATTATGTATTACATCAGTGCGTAACAAAATGGTCCCAATTATTGTTAGACTTGCTCCAAGTCTGAGATGGGATTGAATTTAAGAACTGGTCGAGAATCTTGACAGAGGTTTATGATTTTCATTTTTCAGTTCAGTGTCGTTCACTGCTCGATTCAGTATTGCTCATGTGGATGTTTTAGCTCAGCGAAAAGTAGAAAGAGAAACAGCAATCACTATAGCCAAGGCATAGGCCGTTATACCACGAAAAGCATAAATGTGATGTTGATTGTTGTATGAAAAACTCTTTATGATAGAAGAACTTCCAGCTGGACTATCGTTATTCATATTATCAGCGCCTGTAAACTGAGAACATGAACCTTGCGCTCATAATTACTGCGCTAAGGAGATATGTCGCAGCCCTGCATAATCCAATATCGCGGCGCCAATTATAGTGTACTCTTGCAACATGGTCTTGGCTGTCTAGGCTAAGCGGGTTATGAGACGGAACTAGGTTTCAAGATGGCCGCCATCCTGACTACGAATTAATTATAATTAAGCACAGAAAAGCTCTGGTTTATAATAAATTGGTTCCTTAATACAACCCTATAATACTAACCCCAATGTTAACCCTAATGTTAACCCCAATGTTAACCCTAACACTAACAACCTTAATACTAACTCTGGCATAAACAGAAAAATTTGGCCGCCATTTTGCAAACTACCTCTCGTGAGTCTCGTCCATATACCCTTTAGTCATAAGTCATAACCCTTGCAAGTTGCAACATGTCGTTAAGTGATTTGTTCTATACTTACTTTACAATAAACGTTGGTTGCTCAGATCCGAGTCTAGTCTTTAGAAATTACCCTCAGAATATAATGTTCTGTGCAGGCTGCTCTACTGACCTTTATTGGCATCAGATATCGCAAGAAGTATTTCCGCCCGATTGCGACAATCTTGATGTAACAAATTACTTTCACACGAAACAAGAATCTTAAACGTTGGAATATTTATAGCCTGCGTGGCGGCATTAGGGGCGGGCCGGGGAAGATTTTCTCAAACTAAAAATATATTGACAAGCAGAAAATACCAAATGCCAGCCAGGTGCTTTGCTTTGGCGCAGCTCTTATCAGTACGCACCATTTGCAAGAAACTTTAACGAAGTTACAAAAATATCTCTTTTTCCACAGTGGGAGACGTGACTACAAAGGATACCAGAATAACTGCTTTATAAACTCTGGACCCCACAGGCAGAGGTTTTCCTCAAATAAACTTGATCAATCGATACCGAGAAATTCCAGAGAAAAACCGCGAACCAAACAAAACAGTTAGAGACTAACGCCGTCACGCTACGCTAGAACATTAGGCAGATCTCTGTTATGCGCTTTTTGTCTTCGACAATTTGAGATTTGTTTTGTTTGGTTTTATATCCTTATTAATAATAAATTAGATTGCTATATATAGATCATGCATTTCCAGCCATTTCAGCAGAAGGAAATCACAAATTTTCCCGACAGCATGCCCCGGTCCCCGGACTTCTCTCATAGCGTGCAGGCTCAATCAAGCTCTCGGCGTTTTCTTTTGCCCTAATCTAAAAAAACACTCCTCGTGGGGAAAACCAAAAAAACGCAAACCGATAATCAAACGCCTGCGAGCGACCACAAACCGGTCAGCGTTTATCGCGTGAGGCTACGAAACGGTAAAGGCTAGAATTCACACAAACCTGTAACAAATTTCTTGGAAGTGTCCCACTTGGGAATCTTGGTGACTAATTTTATAGTCGCGTTGTCATGCGTTGCTAAACACCGTTTCATATTACAATATGCTTTCTTTATGTTTGGAGACATAAGGACGCTGTCTGCGAAGGCGACTAGCTTTCTCTGACCTTTAGTAAGAATGATTTTAATAGGGTTTTGTTTTCTTTTGCTTCTTGTTGGGATATATCCAATATACACCGTTTGGTCTACGTTCTTGTCATGTTATGTCGGATCAGATGAGGAGAAGATGATTGTATTACGCTAATGCAACATCAATTCGAGTTATTGTTCATCGTCTTTAATTCTTGAGACATCAGGAGACGTCGAGAAGAATCTTGGCCCTCTTGGATTCGGTGATGAACATCAACACTAAGCGAGATTGCACCTTAATTATATGTTGCCTTATATGCCTTCCCCAAAACTCAACGTCTGTCCAATGAACAAAAGTACAAACTTGATCCTTCACACATTCTCAAATGCACAAAAATCCGTTTGGTTTTCGAGGATTTTCCAATGTAAATGCCAAGAACTTTTTAGAAAATGTATCCTAGAGATTGCTGAAAATGTGTTTTCAAGCTTCCCCTATTTCAACATTTTCCTAGGGGCTATATGCTGCTAGAAATATTTCAGCCGCGCGCGCCACGCGGATGCCCCGCGAACTACACCACACCCGACCGAATTGGCCCCGCAAACCGGTTACAAAAAAACCTGCATCCGCCTAAATGGCGTTTTTTCTTTTGGTAGAGAAGAGATATTGACGTGGTTTTTGAGACTGGTCATGAGCTTGCCAGTTACAGCATACATAGCATAAAATTTACACTTCTTCAACTTTCATGGTCAGATTTCGAAAGACCCAAGCAAGACAATGGATGAATTTCTTTATAAATAGATAAAAGAATGGATATCTTAATAATATTCCCCCCAATGTTTGCCCACATGCTGTTTAATTGGATTATTATTAATACTGGATACGCCATCACTCGACATATTTCGGTAAATTAAACCTATGTTTACTAACTCCTCAGTTTACCATACTATAAATAGCTTATTAATGCAGTGTATAAAGTCATTATGGTGACGTGCGCGTTGTTGCGTAAGTTACTCTATTTACCTTATTAACGTTTGAAAGAAATATAGATGCAATCCTTAATCTGTTTGGAGCACAGCATTTATCGTACATCACGAAAAACGTTCCAATGAATAGAGTAGCGGAAAGACACATCCCGCAGGCCCAAGGTGGTCAGCAGCAATATATAGATTAGAATGTTCAGATCGGATTTAGTTCAACACCTTTCACCTTCAAGGTTGTTGTTGACTAAGAATTTTCTCATTCTAAAATATATACTATCAATGAAAACGAATTAGATATGACATATGTGATATGCCTTGTAGAAACGGAACTCTAAAAGCCATATATCCAAAATACAGCTGAGCACACTTGCGCATGATCTCAACATGTTTAGTTGAGTTATCATACAATGATACAATGACTCTGTCGTTAATGAGTGTGTGTTTTTGCACTTAAACGTTTACTATTAGTTATGCTTCATGGATTGTGTTGACACGTTAATTTTGGTAATCGATTTTAATTAATGAAAACATGGCCTGCATAGACATTCAATAACTTAATGCAGTAGTTGGTGACAAGATAATATTTTCTAATAAATTGACATATATACGTATCAATCCATTCACCTCCGTTTCATACCTGTTTATTCAGCAAATAGCGTATACAGAAAAGTTTTCGTTTCATACCTATTTGGAGCTGCGCGGTAGGTTCGTTTTGTAGACTAGATAACATCTTACACGGTTACACCGCGGTACATATCTAATCCACAGTTTGCGGTTTCTGATGTTTTTTTCTTCTGAGACTATAAAAAACTTTAAGTGCACTATAATCATTATAATAGTTTATCTTAATTGAACGATTAAAATGGCGAAACAGATGAGGGCGTTTTATTGTGGGAAGAATTAAGTGCATAACATAAATGATTAAATGGTACATAACATAGTTTATTAGTTTGCATACGATAATATAATATATACAAGATTGTGGGAAGAATTAAGTGTATAACATAAATGGTACATAACATAGTTTGCATACGATAATATAATATATACAAGACTGTATAGGTGCGACAAAAGACAAGATAAAATACCGCTTAGGTGTTGCTGTGGTGATGAGCTGTGATATAAATATACGATAAGATGTGATATAAATACCAGAATACAGTAGTACGCATGCGTAGTTTTATCATTGAATGGCTTGACGGGGATTGTGCAATTCCTTGCTATATTATTATTTCCACAGACCTCGATAAAGTTATCTTAATCGATGGATACTATCATATCAACGTTTTGTATCGATGGATACTATCATATCAACGTTTTGTATCGATGGATACAAAACGTTGAGAACGTTTCTAAGCGTCTAGTTCAATCATGGCAGTGAACTCTCAATTTTCGCAGTAAATTCAATGCTATATGCTTTGCAATGTTTAGAAAAGCTATTGTTTATATGCCTTAACAACAATTTCACGAACGTTACTTAACTGAAAAACATATCGTGTAATTAAGATTATCTTGTGCTTTTTGCTGCAACTTTCACTTTTTTTCAACAGCCACAAATGCAACACAAAGGCGCAATAAAAATACTGGGATTTAGATCTTTTAGAAGGGAATAAATCGGTGCCAAAAATAGTACATTAAAGCCCCATTGAGAATACCACTGACGGAAAGAATGGTTTATTGCATTTTTGGACGCGTAATTGTATCAATTATTGCTTACTACACTAGGACTCGAGCCGCCAATCTATAAATAACATATTTATCTTAGAAACAAGACCACCAACGAATAACAGATTAAAAAAGGCGAAAGGTTTTTAATTTTTTAATATCGAACTGGGGCTGCTTGGAAATATTTTAGTCCGCTGATAGTTGCTGGAAGAAATATGCTTATTCTGTAGAACAGGTATACTATCTCACGGATTGGTCTACCAAACTATAAAATGTTTGAGCACCATAGAAAACTGTTTAATTACTCTTGCACGTTCTAGTGTAAGAGAGAACATATACACTGAAACAAATACGTTTCTTCGACTACTTGACAGTAAATGTGACAGATGCAGTACCATGCAACGTTTTCCCTCTTGTATACTATTTTTTATCAGAAGTACACGCCAACAGATGTTCTCATAAAAATTATTCGTTACTGCATTGTGTAATACTCAAAACAATAGGTGCGAACTCCTAAGCCTCGTCAGTAAGCCCTCTACAAATGTAAGTTATACCGTGATATTCTGGGAGTGCCACATTCTCACGACTGAAATATTCTCGGTGACAGCTAGGCCTCACAGAAGATCAAGTGGGCGGACTTCACTTTGCAAGAGTGAGTGTCAACCGTGACGCATTGCACGCTCGGACGTCGGCCATTGTTCGAAGCACGAAATTCCCTTGGTGAACTGCATCCGTAAATATCGTGTCCATCCTTGATATAAATTGTTCATTTAGTCTTTTAATTGAAAGAAGATATATCTTAGAAAGTAATTCACAAAGTTCAACGTTTTCTTGACTTTCGTTTTGAATTATTTACAATCTCGTACCCAGGGTATTTTTTATACACGGTGGAAGATTGGCAGTCGATTCCTGGCCGGGTCGATTCTATGATTTTATTAGCAAGTCAATTAATTCAACTAGGCTATAATTTATTTATCTAATTCCATATGTTAAAAATTGACCGCCAGACCCCAGGGCTATTTTCGCCGACATTCCTGGGTACGAAGTTTGGCACATTTTGTGTTACTATGTGCAAGAGGTGTAGCTTATTACATATACTACTTACTCGTGTAGGCCAAGGGACAACGGTGAAACGCATTTACGAGTGAGTGTCAACCGTGACGGCATGCATTGCACGTTCGGGCGGCCATTTTTCGAAGCACGGAACTCTCTTGGTGAACTCGGTTATAATTTCATGTTACGATTCCGAATATATTAGCATATATTATCATGTATTACCTCGTTCTTTAAAAAATCCCGCTTTAAATTTCTGTTTTTATTCAGAAAGTTAAGCGAGGTTTTTAAAAGAACGAGGTAATACAGAACATATCTATCGTTCTGTTGCTAATATATGCTAATATATTTGAAATCTCATAACATGAAATTATATATAGGTGAAGGCTAAAAGGGATGACTCAAAAGGACATTCTCATTTTCAAGAACTAGTCTAACCCTAATCCCAATAATAATCCTAACCCTAACCTTGATCCTAACCTTAATCCTAACCCTAACCGTAGCTAACCCTAACCTAACCAAAAATAAAGACCAAACAAACACAGAAAGGTCCTTTTGAGTCATCCCTTTTAGCTTAAACCGAAATTTATAACCGTGAACTCATCCGTACATATTCTGTCAATCCTTGCAATAAATTATTCATTTTGTCTTTTAATTGAAAGAAGATATACCTTAGAAAGTAATTAATTAATTCTGCAATTTTTCACAAAATTCAACGTTTTCTTGACTTTCGTTTCGAATTATATCAGCCTTGACTGACGCGAAACGTGGAAGACCAAGTGAAAAGTCGAAAATTCCGAATCGATGTATCAATTCGAATAAGAAAGCCTCTATAGGGTTTTCTGAGAAGACTCAGCGAATTTCCGGAGTATTTAAAACGTCAAGTTGGCAACGGAGCACTTTAAATTGGTCTTCGTTATCTTACGGAAAGACAAACACAAACGCGCAATGCACGACGGTTGACACTCACTCTTTAACTTAAATTTTGTATGATATATGGCTATAGCCGCGACATCCAAGGTCTTGAAACTGTTATTATCTAATGCAGATGTACATAGATAAATGACTACATTTTTATGCGAATATATCCTCCCAGCTATTTCATCAATTTTAATATATATAATAGACAGAACATTACATGGCCCCAGATATTACTACCGAGGTTGAGCATGATAATGTTGTGTTATCAACGCCGCGAGGTTCGTGTTATCTGCCGAAGCGGAAGGCTGAGGAGGATAACACAAACCGAGGTTTGATGACACAAGATATCATGCGAAAACAGAATTCAATAATTGTTTTATTATACAATTATAAATGTAGAAACCTTTTGACATTACTGCCAGCTAAGAAAAGCTAAGAAAAGCTTGTAAAAATTATAAACTCGGATAATTAACAAGACAATTTTTGATATTTTGCAGGTGACAAGACATCAATTGTCTGTAGGTTTTTTAGCAATCACAATCGAGATTGTGTGGGTATTTTATAATAATAGAAGATAACCGATTCGTATCTCTGCACGGTCATGTAATATTTCACTCGTTGAGGGATTGTTCTTGCCTGCACTCGAACATAAAATACACATCTTTAATTCTTGCTACAGTGTAATATCCCTTACTTAATTACGTACATAAGAAACGTACATTGCATAACAAACGTACGAGTAGTAACCACTTTGCCAAGTAACCACATTGTAAGCGCTTTAATATGATAATGGTTTTATTTATTTTATTTTTTAATTACTTAATTGTCACAAGTGAGTAATGGTACAACATATTAAAGAACAAACTAAACCGCAACAGCGTAAGCCAATTACTGCGTGCCCAAACATACAAAATAATAAAATTAAAATACAAAAATATGCATGACTAGAAGAAACAAGTAATTGGACGGGAGAGGGAGCGAGGGTAATTTATTAGGATAGATTGTTTTCCATGTTCGTCTTTAGTATAGATGACCCACGCCGTGTGTGACTAATGAATTAAAATAATACTTAGAAATTAATGATTTAAAAGTGGACAATATTAATGTTACAGTTTCATCAGCGAGTGCGTCTCGACGTTACGATCGTTGGAATGTTGTAGTTCTGCATTTTCGGATATGAAATTTGCGTATTGATTGGTTGCTAGAAGGCCTAGTAAACCCAGCTGGACGGATTTCTGATATGACAGCTTTATTAACATATTAACTTAGGCCATAGGTTGTTTTGAAAAAAAGATCATATCTTGGTACTCGTGCCAGTAGCAGATGATTGTAGCCTTTCTTTATAAGTAGGAACACACAGGAACGGTAGGTCTAAAATAAACTTGGTGGCTCGCTTTTGTATCCGTCCAGTATCCCTGATCAACTCAAGTGACTGTGGTGCCAACATTTGTGTAGCGTATCCTAAATTTGAGCGCACTATCCATATATATATACATGTGACAGTCGAATGACAATTTTGAGCGTTTTGCTCTTAACTGTTCGTGCGCATGATTGTTTGGGTTGAAACTTTCCGCCAATTTGTATTCTTGCCTCACAGTAAACGCACGTGGATATAAAAATTAGTTCAGTGAGTTAGTGTTTCACGATTAACGCTATGTATACATGATAATATATAAATAAATATATACTGTTAAGTCATTCAATTTAACAATTATGACACAAATACTTTGATTTGAATGCACGAGAATTAAATCTGAGTGGGGGAATTGCGGAATTTATCATCAGTAAGTTTTATGGCTCCTGGATTCTGATTTCAAATGGTGTAAAAAATACTGTGTAAACTTTGTATATTTGTCTGTTTGCGTCCGACACGTGATTGGATTTTGAACTTGAACCGGATTACCGGGCCTCCACCGCAGCCAACTCTGTGGCTTCTTAGTTGTGTGCAGGGGCGGATTTAGGGTACGTCAAACACGTCAAGCGACGTACGCAAAAAATCGAGACTAATTTATTCAATGAATTAATTTATTTCGGAAAAACTTTAAAAATAAATATTCAAGTTTGAAAAATAAATATTCGAACTTTAAAAATGTTTTAATATATATTTTGAAATCTTTGAAATTTTCAAAAATTTCATTTTGCACGTAAAAAATTTCATTTTTTAACGTTGAAAATTGTTTAAAAATTTTTAAAAATTTCATAGCCCGCGTCTTCTAATGCTAAATGGCAACCCTAATCTATGCTTTTCTACCAGCCTGCTAGTCCGTCGAAATGAATCGCTTGTCAGGCGCCAGGTACGTCGAAAAATCCCAAATCCGTCGAATCGGATCTAGCAACCAATCAGCGTTCGTAATTTTCGATTTAGACCAATGAAACTCCAAGTCCGTCGAAACTGCTTGGACGGGTGTTTCGACGTACTTCAGGCTAATAAACCCATTATGTCGGGCTTCGACGTATCAGGCAGTAAATTGAGCGAGTTACCTACACTCAAATCATGGCTGCTAGTACAAGCGTGATCGAGACGAAAACTTACCAAATTCGCCAAATTCTTCGTGAATTGACGGGAAAATTGCAATCGTGTGCTGTTCTCTCTGATCAAGAGCATATCGCAAAGATTGGAAAGACCTTATACAGGCATTTTGGCGCGGAAATCTATATTCCGAAATATGTCAAATTGAGAAAATCAAAGTCCACGGCTGTTAGGTAAGTTTAAATTTTAAATAGTATATAAAGGATTAGGTAACGTCTGACTGTAGACTACAATGATTGATGTAGTTTAATGATATTAAGATAATAATTCATATAAAACAGCAAACATGAATCGATTGCGTTTTTAATAATATATTCATTTATTCATCTTGAGACCGCATTGATGCATGTTCACCAAGAAATAGAGCCAGATGTGCAAGATGTCCTCCAAAAATTCGCAACTGGTAACAGGAGGTAAGGTTGGAATTTAGCTAAGTATTTTTAAATTTTCTTTCCATTTATATATATACAGTATATACATTAATAACGGCCACATAAAATAAATATACATTTCAATAAGAGTGCAGTCTTTTGTTGGTAATTGGTAACTACTAGTTTGTATGACCAGGATGATGTAGAGAGGTGAGCTCTTCTCTATGTCCATGAAATGTCCTATATGGTCTGTTTTTCTCTATTCATAATTATTTTTCTTGGGCGAGTATCTGGCGCCTTAAAACCAGATAGCTCATTGTGGATAAGGGGTAAACTATTAGGTTGTTAAGATGACCAGGATGATGTAGAGAGGTGAGCTCTTCTCTATGTCGATGAAATGTCCTATATGGTCTGTTTTTCTCTATTCATAATTATTTTTATTGGGCGAGTATCTGGCACCTTAAAACCAGACAGCTCATTGTGGATAAGGGGTAAACTATTAGGTTGTTAAGATGACCAGGATGATGTAGAGAGGTGAGCTCTTCTCTATGTCCATGAAATGTCCTATATGGTCTGTTTTTCTCTATTCATAATTATTTTTCTTGGGCGAGTATCTGGCGCCTTAAAACCAGACAGCTCATTGTGCTGGATAAGGGGTAAACTATTACATTTTCTTTCCATATATACATATTAAAATTAATAAAAAGCCACAAAAAATAAATAAACATTTCAATAAGAGTACTGTATATGCAATGCAGTCTTTTGTTGGTAACTACTAGTAATTTGTATGACCAGGATGATTGATGTAGAGTGGTGTGCTCTTAGTTATCTGACTATGTCCATGTAATGTATTGTACATGGTCTGTTTTTCTCTATTCATAATTATTTTTCTAGGGCGAGTATCTGGCGCCTTAAAACCAGACAGCTCATTGTGCTGGATAAGGGGTAAACTATTACATTTTCTTTCCATATATACATATTAAAATTAATAAAAAGCCACAAAAAATAAATAAACATTTCAATAAGAGTACTGTATATGCAATGCAGTCTTTTGTTGGTAACTACTAGTTTGTATGACCAGGATGATGTAGAGTGGTGTGCTCTTAGTTATCTGACTATGTCCATGTAATGTATTGTACATGGTTTGTTTTTCTCTATTCATAATTATTTTGCTTTGCATGGGTGTGTATCTGGCGCCTTACAACCAGACAGCTCATTGTGGAGAAGGGGTAAAGTTAAACAATCTAATAGCTTGGTAAAATGACCAGGAAATTAACATGACCAGGGATCATGTGATGTAGAGAGATAAGCTCCTCTATGTGTCTAAAAAATTGCTTGGCAGCTAAAGTTGGTGGGCTTTGGCTGTCCATGTCGGATTCACTGAGCAGTGAATCATAGGCATGCTGATGAGCTCTGATATGGAGCGAAACAGTCGTAAAAATTGTCTCCAGTAACGATTATTTAAAAAGTGCAGAAGCATTTTTTTTAAAAAATCATAAAATGTGGTATAAAAAACGTAAATTAGAACTGTAAGATTTTTCTAAAAAATCTTGCCAGAATGCGGGAAATGCCATTTCAGGGAGTCAAATTTCAAAAAATTTCCGGGGGGGTATGCCCCCGCACCCCCCTAGAATATGCACTTCCGTGTTTCGACGTACCCTAAAAAATTCCTGAAT
This sequence comes from Chrysogorgia sp. JL179-B06, assembly GCA_035772405.1. Classification (NCBI taxonomy): domain Eukaryota; kingdom Metazoa; phylum Cnidaria; class Anthozoa; order Scleralcyonacea; family Chrysogorgiidae; genus Chrysogorgia; species Chrysogorgia sp. JL179-B06. The sequence continues at coordinate 3,447,982 of JAYKKM010000504.1, read as the reverse complement.
CCGCCCCTGGTGTGGGCAATATTTTTTCCTTGTCAAACAGCTTCCAAGGCTGCCAGAAATGTCAGCAATGTTATGGCCGAGCCAGAGAAATTAGCAAGAGCAAAGGGCGTGCGATTATTTGGTTTACGTTTCTGTGTTATTTTCTCCCACGTCCAAGGTAAGATAACACTTCAAATGTGGCTATTTAGATCGATCAGATCGTAACAATGTTGTTCTCTCGCATGTTATAACTTAGTCTCTCTCTTTCATTTACAGAACCAAGACTACTTTATAGACTAAAGTATTAAATGATGAATGTGTGATTGGTCACCAACACTTTGCCAACATGCGCTTACACATGCACTTAAATTAGATTAAGCTGCCTTCACTCTGCACTCTACTTGACACACTTGCGTCATTCACCTGACCAACATTGCGTGGGAAACATTTCAAACCACAGTTATATAGTAGTCATGCAGATATATTACAAAAAGATACGAGTGATTTTGCTCGCTTAAAACTTGAACAAGTGATTATGCTCGATTCACTATCACATCATCGTTATGCTGAGTTGGACGAACTATTTACATCAACTATTGCTATAGTATTCACACAAACTATACAGTCTTGAAACTTATACAAACAAATACCGTTTGTCGACGTGCGCGGAAGATTTATCCCGCACGCATTTTGCGACATAAATTGGGCGTGCCCGCGCGTCGTGGAAAAATTCGTCAAAGTCCGCGCATTTTTTTATGGATATTCAACTAAAACCCGCTTTTCTCGACATTGTTTCCCATTTTACCGCCCATTTTACGCTGGAAGGACGACGATTGAACAATACTGGATATGTTGTGGTGTGAATCAATAATGAAGTCGATATATATAACAAATTAAATCTAAATATCCACATTGAAGTGTTATCTTAATATTTTGCACGTCGAATAAAACGACATAGAAGCGAAAACCAAATAACATTAAGCCGTCCAGAATCGCAGGAATCAATAGACAACAGTACACACTCCTATTATTACAATAATTTCAATGCACAATCTTAGTTTTTTAATAATATGTTGTTCTTTTGAACTGTAGCATAGCAACGTAACTACTGTCATATAATTTGAATACAGGATCTCAATAACATATGTTATTCTGCAAATTAGCTAATTCTAGTCAGTCTATTAAATGCAATTATTTAACAAATTGAACAATTTTTTATGCGTTGGTGTCATGTTGGTATTTTAAAATTGTGCACATTTATTTTCACCCGTACCCGCTTTAATTTGCAGGCTACAAGTAAAATTCCGGTATAGACACATGTACCCACTGCGTACCTATTTGTACCAAGGTGACATTCAACCACACTCTATACAGTTGCAGACGCGTTGCCATTGCTACGAATGATAGGAATGACTGCTATGCTTTCCTTGCCAGCTGTTATAGCATATTTCAGAAGAAAAAAATGGTGCTCTAATAATTTCCGTGAGAATCAAGTGAAACACGGCGTATCGTTGATAGAAGCAAGAAGATAACGCAAAAGGTTAATTCCCACAGCCACGATGTCTCATATGGCGCACACATGTGGGTGGTCAGTGGGTGTATGAGCACAATAACCAGCCAGCAAATACAAGCGAACATTTCAAAACTCACACATACACCGTTTCCGGCGTTCCAAAACTCAAACATACACGAGCCAATTTCACGACCAGAGGCAGGCACAATTTTATAATCCAAAGATATTTTATAATTTTATAATTGCAAAGATATAGAACGAAAGAGTTAATCGCATCGACCATGTATATCAAAGGCAATTAAGGCTATTTGGGGTATGATTAGATTAAGGTAAGCATATTTTCTAACCAGAATTGAATAATTTTGCAATTAAGGGAGAAGGAATGGTTGTTGACGGATTTCTAAGGGGCCTTTGTTGAGCTATAATTAAGGAGCAATTACGAACTTTTTCGGAAGGCTGAAACTGAAAAGAATACATAACAAAATCATTAACAAACCATTTAGTAAATTTACGTTTTTTTCACGTGATGAATTTACGTATACATATACAACTGTACTAGTTTCGTAAAAGTAGATAAAAAAATTGAAGGTTTATTAATCGTGGTATACAGACCTCTCGCCGCTCGAGATCTGCACCAGTATTGGGAATATCAGTCGGAAAAGAAGTGAAGGAGAACTACATAACATCATATAATTTAGAGACAAGCTTTAAAACACGTTATTATAAAACCGCAAAAGATTCTTCAAAACCGCAAAAGATTCTTCAAGCCGGAAAAACGTTTCCCACGATGAAATGCTCATTAGTAAATAACCAAAATTGTTATAATATTCTCACGTAGTCTAACCCTTGAAAACAATCATAGCAACCATTGATTTGAAAGAATGCGATGGCATTGAGTGACAAAGTCACATTTACAGAGTTTTTGGTTTTCCGGTTAAACATTGATTTGATCTGATAAGGATCCCCACTCCCAGGCTGATCAGGACAGGTGGCAATAAGTGCTGTCTCATGGGCATACTTTGATCGGGCAGACGGGAAGTAGCAACGTGCCAAGCTTTATACTTTCGGATTTGTAACCTTGCCCATATTACCCATAGGCCATATCAGATGCAACTATATAGCTCTTTGAGTCGACAAACCCAAAGGTAGATTCTAGATAACATTTAAAAATTGAATCCTGCAGGGTAGAGAAAATAGATTTGAATTGAGATAAATTAAAAGGAAATGAAGCAAGCCATATCTGACAAACGGAGATCAAATTTATATTAATCGAATGTCATTTCTTGCGGAATCACTTTGATAAAGTTGTTATTACAAAATTAAAGAGCTTAGTTTGAGATCTCTTTTCAAGTTTCGCAATAAGGTGTCAGGCATTGGCAACCTGTTTTAGCCGATACACAAACATTATAAGGATCCTTTATAATGATCTTATTCCTTTTAATACCCTTATGCTTCTACGTACCTCGGCACTGCAGTAATTGGTGACAGAGGCGTAGGAAGGGGGTTCGCCCCCCAAAAAAATTTAAATGGGTGCTCATGCAGCCCCCCAAAAAATCAGGACAAGCGTTGCTAAATTTAATGTTTTTTTCGAATTGTATTAGTATGACTATAGAAGCTAGGAGAGAAGCTACCTAAGGTAATCTACCTACGGGCTTCATCTACACGAGATTTTACAAGCGGGTGTAGCCTGAATAGCCTGAAGTTAGCGAACCCCTAAACCCTTGCCACGCGAGTGTTATATTGGTTCCCAGCCCCTTCTGACAGTACTATATGGCGTCACCGGTAAGAGGCAGCAGGTAAGCTTGGATTCATTTGAACTATGCTCGCTGTAGAATTAGATGAAAAAGTTTGCTCAAATTGCTGCAAATTGTCTTTCCGAGCTTCTAAATTTCAAAATTTTCAGGGGGAAGCGCGGCCCCGGAACCCCCTAAAAATGCGGTCACTGATTACCTGCTTGTCGACTTCAGTCCCCCAAATTTAAATCCGTTCCTACGCCTCTGATTGGCGATCGCTGTTGCGACCACCCTAGCAAACAACTTTATTAATCTTAATAGCCCTTTAAGCGGCTGCTACTAATAGCTCAAAATGCGGACATGAAACAAACCAAATTTTCTTTTGTTATGGCCGCAATAATTATGGGTAAATGCGGACAAACATGGGTACTGACAGTCATCTCAACAAAGTGCTATTAGTACACATTTTAATACTTGTGCAAATTGTGGCCGAAACCAAACAAATAAATAAACATAGCAACGTCTGCAGCATTTATAACGTTCATAAATGTCATTAATCCGCGGTGACATTCATCTTCATTTGGTCTGAACATAACTATGGTCTGAAGTTCTGAACAGTCACTAGTCACTTGCCGAATGTCACGTATCATTTTCTCCTAATTAGTAAGCTGAGCCTATTCAATAGATTATATGATTACGCAGCAGAGGTTGATAAAAATATTTATTCATTAAAACGGTAGAATTAACTTGCTACATACAAAAAACCTTTTAAGTCATACGTAGCTCAAACACACTCTGCGGCGACTTAGTCTGTGCACAGCGGGGAACCTCATGGTTTCCCGGATGTTATTGGATGTGCACAGGCTATCTGCGACTATGAATATTTTGTTTTATATTTCATACTTTTTATTTTATGTTCCTTTCTTTTACCGTGCATAGCTTATAATTACTCGGGTAGCCGAGTCTAGGTTTCGGTGTCTTTTTTGTTGTTTTTTTTGGTCGAGATATGGCCCAACAGGCTTTGCGAAACTGACTACCTCGTACCCAGGCGTCTCAATCCTTGTATGCGCACTGATGCATGCGACTATCTCATGTGTCTTCTTTCTTTTCGTGCTTTGAATCGAAGGGAAGTGTTTTTACCAGCGATTGCTTGCAAGTGTTCGAAGTCAGTTAATAATGTGACTGGGAAGTATCTTGTTCTTGAATACGCTCACAATGCTTTATATAAACACACACGCCTGAGAGACTAAAGAAAGAACTAGCAGAACCGCGTGGACGAAACGGTCAACATGACAACATATAGTCGTTGCAAGGCATGCAAGCGAATTGAAGCGAGTTCAGACTTTCGTTTTATTGGCAATGAATTGCAGTTGGAAAAGTTTACCGAGACCTTTAAACCCGCAAACCATTGCAAAGATTCTCTCCAAGATGAGAGAAACACAAATGAGAGATCAATCATGAAGACGGAATCAATGCACAGCCGAAGGACAGGGAAATATTATTATACTGTGTTGACATTTTATCCCGTGAAACTCCGTAATATTAATAACTTGCTTCTAAAAGTTTCCCCAGAAATCAATGCATTAAAAATTATCCTTTGTAATATAAGACAAGTGAGCTGGTTTTCTAATTCCAACTGTCTAACATGCCCCCAATGTATACCCATCTGATCCGCAGGCAATATGCGCGCCATGTCCCTAAAAGTAGCCCGAGTTAACGCCTAGCGGGCGTCTTGTTGGTCAGACATCACTCGTTTGTAGATACTTCCCCCTGTGGTGTTTTCCTCACTAAATCGTCAGAATAAACTTTCTATATTTCTTTTTCATGTGACAAACAAACTGTTGCCCTCTAAGGTACATATAGTTAGGTCGACTAGCGGACAACAACTGCGAAACAGTGCAATGTTCCCCTCGTGTGCACGTGATGAGCGCGTTACTAAAATGACAAATCCCGGCCGTATATATATTATAGCCTCCTCCGCAGGCAACTCAGTGGCTTCTTATATATGGGCAATGTTTTTTCCGAATCAAATAGCTTCCAAGGATGTGCGAGCAATATTTTGGCTGGGATTGCAGGGATGTATAGGGATTGTTGGGATTTTTAGACTTTTAAATTCCTATAATTTCAGTAACATTGTGTCTGTTGCTATGGCGACATACACGTAACAATTTCCCTTCAAAATGGCCTATTGCTTCCTTCTCGTATTTAGAAAATAAGCATGGTGACCGGCTCGACCCCCATTTTTTTCAATTATGTTTTCCTTGAAGCATGGGCGTTCAATAGTTAAGTTAAGCCTGGTTTTCATATAGCTTTTCCTTGCTTTTCTTTGCCTTTTCTTGTTTTTACTGGCATCCAAAAAGCAACGAGCGACAAATGAAAACACGACATAAACACACTAGAGGCAAGAAAAGGCACTTGCCGTTACTTGTTTTTCAGTTAGATCTGATCCTATCTCAAAAACAAGAAAAGGCAAAGAAAGGCAAGTTAAGTCCCGGATGCAGTGTTGTTGTACAGTAAACAAGATGGCGGAAGCGTTCACAATCGAACGTTACGTGGCAGCTGATCAGATTCATGAATGCCTCTATAGCAAATTTTCTGGAGAATTTAAAGACAAATATAAGAAAATTAATTGCTGGACAAAGGTTGGTCAAATACTTGATATGTCGGCTGAACAGTGTGAGAAAAAGTTCAAAACGTTGCGAGGAGATTTTACCAGATTTACCAGAAAAATCAAGACACTTCCATCTGGTTCAGGAAGAGATGCGGTCACACGAGTAGAGAAATACGAGTGCTTTCAGTGGCAAATCTCCTGTTTAAAGCAGCCATGAGTAGTAAGTATGAGTAGTAAGACGTCACTGTTTGGACGTGCACTGAAGTGCTCCGCGAATTATTTCGTAGTATTTCATTTCTTCCTGTAGGATTTTGAACGGGATACTTCTCAAAGTGGTCGGTAAAGTGTTCTTCTATTGGAATCTGAGAAACTCCAAGTATCCTTTTCGCCATCTAAATAATATTTAGTGAAATACCATGTTGTCTATACCGAGGTTTTTCAAGCTTTGTTTTTCAAGCTCGCGCAAAAACGGTTACGTATGCTGACGACAGTGCGCTTGCTTCAATTTGATTTGTGCGCGTGCGTGCAGTAATTAACTTGGAATAAAACTCATCGAACTGCACTCGCTGTAGACACACGCGCCATGATTTTGCTCCGAACAATCCACGTTATTCTTTTTGTTTGGTTGGTTCTACGCGGGATTCGTCATACTTAGTGGCCTTGTTACATAATTAATAGTTTTAATTAATATTTTTTTGTTCACAGTGGTAATATATGTAGTAGGCTTTATTTTATAATGAAACTGTAATTAGTTTTATAAGTAAAATTAAGAATATATTGTTGTAAGAGCATTGAGACTGTTGTATAATGCTCATAATACGTCTTTATTATTATTATTATATTGAAAATTCGCGCACAAAATTACCGAAAAACAAGAAAAGGCTATATGGAAACAATGTTGCCTTTTCTTGCTTCTAGTGTTTTTGGATGCGAATAAAAACAAGAAAAGACAAAGAAAGGCAAGAAAAAACTATATGGAAACCAGGCTTTATAAAGAAAATCTGTAATGCCATTTTTCAAAAACAAAAAATATCGTTTTCTTCGATAAAATTGTTTGGGCACCACAGAATGTTTTTATTTTTGGTGTGGAGCCAGCTTTTAGCAATAGACTACATCATGCAAAATTTTCAGCATAGGTCACCGGACAAAATAGTGAAACATGCCGATTTTTTATTGAGGAATGGTAAGGGTTTAGTGGCGTCAGCAATTCGCACACATCACGCACTGAGAATGGCGCAAGATGCCGTCAGTAACACCATGGATAATAAAAAGACTGGATAGGAAACTAGCTGACGTCAGCGTGAAAACCTAGTTGAAAATCGTGATATCACGAAGATGTCACGAGTATGCAGATTTTGCTGAATTTCTCTTTGACTTCTCCATATTTTCGTATTCAAGCGTAGCTATATTGAGATTCCAAAAAGTTTAATCGTCTCACAAACCTTCCTAAGCCACGACTAAGTGTTCGAGGTAAATGTTGCTCGTCTTTGTTTTTCTTTTTGTTGTGAAGAAACTGGCGTCGCAAAAACTACCGTTGTTTTAGTTGAAATTTGCGACGTGTTTTTCACCATCTAAAGTTGGGAACTCTTCGCCTAAAATGAGTAATGGTAGTCGGATATTCCATCATAAAGTGGCATTGTGTTATTTTTTTGTAGTTTGACTATCATTTTTAGCTGTATTATTTGCTAAAAGTTGCGATTTATGAAGATTTTGTGACGTCACGATTTTCAACTAGGTTTTCATGTGATTAACTGGTGCCTTAACCAATCATCACGCAGGAAACGTCACACGTGATCTTAGTTTCCTATCCAGTCTTTCTACTGTCCATGGTAACACGCATTCGTCATGCCATTTTGATGGTCTTGAGTGGTCTTGATTGGCTATATAAACTTCTCGCGCACACGAATTTGTTGATTCAAGGTGACTCCTGCATACATGGTTTGATATTTTTTTATAACACGCTACCTTAAGGCAAGTAGCTAACAATACACCGCACAGAAATTATCTTAAAAACAGCACACGTGAACCAGGTCCATTTCTGAAAATATTTTTCTCAAGAAATTACTTGTTAAAACTACTTCAAACATTCCTTATATTCGAAGAAAAGGGTTGTCTGTTACGGAATTGGCTCATTTTAAAGATCCATTTATAAGTGTCTTGATTAAAATAAAAAAGTTATTTAATTGAATGACGAGGTCTTTGATATTGATATACATCATTCCTGGACCATTTCTTGCTATATTCTTAAAGTGAGCGCAACAAAGCTTTGTGTTCCGATAATTAAGGCTACCATTTTTCAGATCTGTGTTAGTGCCAGATACAATAGGAAGCAAGAATTATTTTTGAAAAGCCAGAATTATTTTGGAATAAAAAAGATTTTCAACGAAATTAGTTTTATTTAAATGAGCCTTTCCTAGCCCTTTTTTGAGAGCCACGCCGTGGTCTTTCGGTGTTGTCATTCCCATTAATTGGCCTGGGAATAAGGTTGGGTGTTGTCTTCTTCCAATGACTGCTGATCCTCCAATTTAGGCTTGCTTGACTACCACTTGTCTAAAGAGAATCCTCCTTTCTTAAACAGGCATCCTCCTTGAACTCCCGCACTTGTATCTCTCTCCTCCAGAAATGTCATTCCTCTGTGGATTTATTTAACATTAGAAAATGTATAATAGTCTACAAACTTAACGTACTGTTAATGATACTAAAGACTTATTAACCGAATGCAACATTTTGTGGTCACCTTTGACTAGAATGAGAGAATAAACTTTAAGCCGCCATGTTGTTTATCCAACATATGATTTCAAACCTTACCGCCAAATTTTCCCGCAATTTTTACTTCACCCGATTGCCGGGCTGAAATCTTCCAGGGTTACAGGGCTAGCCCGGTCCATGTAATCACCCCCTTAAAGGGTTTTTCGCACAAGTATGGTGTATGTATGATGTCTAGTTTCCCAAGAGTTCTCAACGAGTTCACGCTTACATTTAGTGATCTATATTATAAAACTCGTGAATTGGCTTCAAGTTCGTTGAAGTTATAACTGGTTAATTCAGAATTTCCCTTACTCTTTGGCCATATCGTATCCTGCTCTCTGTATGGGAGTCCTGATATTTCATCTTGTGATCGTTCGATCAATAGTTCTCTCAGATAGGAAAATTTGGTGATCGCTGCTTTGTGGGCCCTTTGTTTGAATTGTCTATTTCAGATTCAAATTGTTCCCAGAACCTGTTCCAATTTACTTATCTCCAGTTTTGGAAGCTTCGCTGTTTGTCGTTCTTGCTTCCCCGTTGAAGTCGTTTTCTTTCATTTCCAAATCAAATCTTCGTTGTCTCTCTTGCTTCATCTCTTCTTCATGAAGGATCCTATGACACGAAAATTAGGTTTTCCTTATTTGAAAATTAGGTTTTTCGTTTCCTTGCCTCGTTATCAAGATATTTCAGTTTGTATAATATGCAAATGACAATGGTGTGACGTGCACGTGTATATAATGACGTATCGGAGGTTATATATCTTTGCTATTATAAAACCAACTTTAATTTGAATGAAGCATGTGCGTGAGTATTTCCAAAAACATGGAACTTGTAGAATTTCAAGTGATTTTGTGTGACTAATAACAAAGATATATAACCTTCTCCGATAAGTCATTATGCACGTGTACGTCACACCATTGCATTTGCATATAATACAAACTGAAATCTCTCAAGAACGAAGCAAGGAAACGAAAAACTGCACTAGAATACGTTACTCTGTCATTTTAAGTGTTCTTTCAAATAAGGCAAACTTAATTTTCGTGTCATAGGCACTTTAACACGTTTCTCGTTTCCAAGAGTATCGATTGCATCTCGCTTTTTTGCTTCTTAGTTAGGTCTTCCATATTCTGAAAATGAGCTTCCACTGCTACCAAGGATTCCTCGTAGCTCTCTATTACTCTTTTAGGTTCCTCAGACCATTCGTTTATACTTTTTTCGTCTAAACCGTCTTCAGACTTCAGCTCGATCATACTCGTTACTAAACTATCAGATGTAATGTCTTGATTTTGTAATTGTAGTTTCCGCTCGTTACTTTAGTTCAGGACGTCCTGTGTTTTATTATCCAAGTGTCGGATTACTTTCAGTTGAGTTTCCAGTTGAAACTTTCCTGTTTTCATTCGTTGGTGTAAAGATCATTCGTTTGTCTCATGTGCCATCTCTTCGCCACTTTCCGTTTGTAAACCACTCATCGTAGATTCGCTCTGACCCCGTGTCAGACGCATAGTAGAGGCTTTGTTTGCTAATTACCGTGTGTTGTCGAGGAATGTTCCTTCCGGGGTAACCACTTACTGTAAAAATAGGCACGCAATGCGTACATGCGTCTACGTTTTATAACTATTCACACTATCTAATGTCATCCAATTTTTATCTTGATACGTATCATAAGCAGTGAGAGTAATTTATAATGACAAGTATAATAAAGTTTACTTATCAATGGTAATATTCAACTGATTAGCAACAAATCATAGTAAAGAAAGCTTAATGAAAACCATGCTTTATAGTGTACATATATTATATGCACTGTCTGCAGGATTTAAAGTGTATTTATGTCCAAAAATGCCATCATGTTATTGAATTGTTTAAAAAAAATGGTTAATTACTCATTTTTTACTGTGTTATTAAATTAGGTTTAAAGCCGTACATAGTGGGTCCCAAGTCCACAGTTACCATTAAGCCATATGGTGATAGCCGGTAGGGCACATTTGTATATTTTGTATACTTTCGTATATTACGCTCACCGCTCATGTGGTTTGAGCGCTCTCATGGATTGGGTGGAGAGTCTCAGTGAGACGTTTACTGTTCGCATTACGCATCGCCCACTGTTCGCAGTTTGAGCGCTTTGGTGACTCCACAATGCAATCCTACAATGTGTAGCCGTACATAGTGGGTCCCAAGTCCACAGTTACCATTAAGCCATATGGTGATAGCCGGTAGGGCACATTTGTATATTTTGTATACTTTCGTATATTACGCTCACCGCTCATGTGGTTTGAGCGCTCTCATGGATTGGGTGGAGAGTCTCAGTGAGACGTTTACTGTTTGCATTACGCATCGCCCACTGTTCGCAGTTTGAGCGCTTTGGTGACTCCACAATGCAATCCTACAATGTGTAGCCGTACATAGTGGGTCCCAAGTCCACAGTTACCATTAAGCCATATGGTGATAGCCGGTAGGGCACATTTGTATATTTTGTATACTTTCGTATATATATATATATATATATATATATATATATATATATATATATATATATATATATATATATATATATATAATATATATATATATATATATATATATATATATATATATATATATATATATATATATATATATATATATATATATATATATATATATATATATATATATATATATATATATATATATATATATATATAGGTATAGATTTACGAAGTTAGATCACTTGTTTAAAGACATTTAATCGCTACTCGGAGTTTCATGCTTCTCGCGAAGCAATCATCACGCAACTGCCAAGAATAACTAATTACAATAAAAATTTACTGAGAATACAGAACAATGCATTCCTAGGGTGCATGCGCTCGCTTTATTTAAGTATGTATGTTTAAGTGATGGGAGTGTTCAACAAAAACTTCTTCGAATGTCTACAGCTCGAAATCAGTTCATTTCTCTTATTAAGTGTGGCCATGTTAGGTTTGCATATTATGAAATACTTTTCCCATAAGCATAAGCTGCATTTCTTGTTAACGTTTGTATATGACCTAGCGTTTTACTTTTCGCCATTTGATATCATACTTAATGTTCTGGTCTTTCAGGCTCCATATGTATTTACTAAGTTCGGTTACGTGTTTATATTGTTCGTTCTTAAATGTTATATCTTAGTTTAAACGTGGTGTCGCAAAGTCCAATATAGGTTTCTCTTGTATCCAGTGTGGTGACTTCTGCTTGGTATATAATGTTTTTATCGTTGCAATTTCCGTCCATAGGGCACTTGTTTGATTTGCAGCAATTGCATTTTTTCTTTTCTTCGCTGGGTTTAGATTTGTCTATTTCGACTTTGTTGTTCGTTATTATGCTTTTGATGTTACTCATGCAGCTGTAGCTTAATTTGAGCGTGTTACGATTAAAGATTTTCTGAAGTGGGTTTGATTTCGGGAAATGTTGGTCGATAAGGTTTAGGAAGCACTTTCCTACGTTTGTTTCCGTTCATTCTGTAAGGGGGGTTGTACCATGTAGTGTTTCTTGGTCGATTTCTCCGTATTTGTGGCACATCGTTATAGGCGAGGTTGTAGTTGTATCCACTCTTATTTAGTGCATCTTGATATATGGACTTCGCGTTGTCGAAGCATTCCTTGTCTGACGATATCTCCGAAAGTCTTTTGTTTATAGATTTAGGAATATTTTTCAAGATGGACGGGTGGTGGTTGGATTTTTTTGTGCACATATAACGGGATATTTCCTGGTTTTGTGTATGGGCGATGTTTTCCGTTTTTGAGGTCAAGTGTGACGTCCAGGAAGTTAACTGTGGTCATGTTAGCTTCGACTGTGATCTTTAAATCGTTGTCGCGGAAAAAATGGACGGAAATTGCAACGATAAAAACATTATATACCAAGCAGACACACTGGATACAAGAGAAACTTATATTGGACTTTGCGACACCACATTTAAACTAAGATATAACAATCATGTACTTCATTTAAGAACGAACAATATAAACACGTAACCTAACTTAGTAAATACATATGGAGCCTGAAAGACCAGAACATTAAGTATGATATCAAATGGCGAAAAGTAAAACGCTAGGTCATACACAAACGTTAACAAGAAATGGCTGAAATGCAACTTATGCTTATGGGAAAAGTATTTCATAATATGCAAACCTAACATGGCCACACTTAATAAGATAAATAAACTGATGTCGAGCTGTAGACATTCGAAGAAGTTTTTGTTGAACACTCCCATCACTTAAACATACATACTTAAATAAAGCGAGCGCATGCACCCTAGGAATGCATTGTTCTGTATTCTCAGTAAATTTTTATTGTAATTAGTTCTACATTCTCAGTAAATTTTTATTGTAATTAGTTCTACATTCTCAGTAAATTTTTATTGTAATTAGTTCCACATTCTCAGTAAATTTTTATTGTAATTAGCTATTCTTGGCAGTTGCCTGATGATTGCTTCGCGAGAAGCATGAACCTCCGAGTAGCGATTAAATGTTTTTAAACAAGTGATCTAGCTTCGTAAATCTATACCTATCCATAGCTCTAGTTTATCTATTGAGGACTCCAACCTATTACTTACTTTAAATTAACTTAAATTAACTCCTAACAAGTTTTATGTAAATAACATTAAGATTTTACCTACTTGCTTTGTAAACTATTATCATTTTAGTCTGAAGATCGCCTCCGAGCGTGAAACTTAAGTTACTGTTTTTAACCCTTTTTATCTTTTTAATAATACATGTATATATATATATATATATATATATATTTGTACCGTCTGTAGTAATATATATATATATATATTTAACAAAATAGATTCCATTTTGTCGTTGTCTGTTCAGCTTTAGATGCACAGATGACGTCAGAACGTGGTAAGAACAAAAAAGTGGCCCACGAGACAGAGTCGAGTTGGTATCTATAACTGAACAGACAACAAAAAATGGAATCTATTTGTTTTATGTAATCAAAAAACAACCCCAAAGGTTTATCAAAGCTGTTGGGGCATGAAAAAAGAAAAACACAGCTGCTGAAGTGATTTGACGCCATCCATGTATCTGTCCTTTAATAGATCATGGGCAAGAACCAATGAAAATGCGTATATAAGTCACGTGATTGTATAAATATATATACATGACAAATATTGGACAAATATAGAATATAGCAGCATTTGTGACAATGACGGATTGAGAAAATCGAGTTTAAATTGGTGCACCAGCCAAAATACAAATTAAATTCATATGAAAGATCTTAGTGAATTTAGATCATTCCCAAAGAGGTATTCAGTTGAATGTTATATGTTAATGAGGCACAGGATGACGTCAAAGTATAGGCAAACAGCATTGTGGCAATTATAAAATTCGTGTATATATATCTTCAAAATTATCCAATGAAATTACTTGAAACTTTGCACGTGAATGCATACTACTAAACTAAAGAACACCATAGTAACACATTAGTTTCCAGACCTCCTATAGTTTCTAAAACATAATAATTTGTTTTCTCTCATGTGCAGAACATGTTGAGATTGGCATTTCTAAATAACGTTTTCAATAACTTTCCAATGCAATATCCAAGTTTGAAATCGAAAACGTTGCTTGCGATGCAGAAAATGAACTAGACTTCTGTATGGGAACGGAGTGGTTTGAAGTAGAGGTTTACTAGGGTGACAACATAACATGAACCATGTTCTTTAGTTTAGTGATATGTATCCACGTGCAAAGTTTCAAGTAATTCCATTGATAACTTTGAAGATATACATGAATTTTAGAATCAAGGAAATAGTTATCGAAGAGCTCATGTTAGCGCCATACTTCATCATTTTAAGTACCTTTCAAACAAAGCATTATCATTTTTGGGGTTAGTGGCACTTTAACTTAATTGATTGCTGAAACTTTTTAAAAGTTCAAATTAACTTTAATAACTAGCAACCTAGTCATTATGCATTTATACTCAATTTCTTATCGATAATGCAACATACTGAGCTATCACAAAATAATAAAAAAAATAAAATATGAAAGCTGCTAAGTTCTCAAAAGAAATGGATATAATATGAAAAGGAGAAATAAGAGAACTTCAATGTGTCGAAAAATACTTAAGTAATAGTAGCTACTATTCATGCATGGACGACGTTTCAGACAGGCTTGGACTAGGCCCAATTTAGGGGCCTTACCATTTCAGCCCGGGAGGGGCCCGTCTATGCATGCATGTGAACAGGTAATATTTGCAATTTGAGAACCGGATCCAGAACAACAAATAAGAAAAGAAATAACATTTTATTTCAGCACATTTTCAACATTTAGAACATAACATTTTTAACATTTCAAAACATAAGAAGCTGTTCCATTCCCGAGGACTTCGACATAGGTTTTTGATACACTGCCTCGTTATCAATAGCCTTCAGTAAATCAACTTCTACAGAACAAATCATTACTGCGTCCAAATGGTGTTGACTAAGCAGAGATCTCAGTCGATTCTTGATGATTCTTGATTCTTAGACATTGGGCCCAGGGGCCCATTTTGATGTCCACGAAAGGGGCCCATGGGGCACAATGGCACATAGGCCAGTCCAAGCATGGTTTCAGACGATCTGACCTTCTTCAGATCAGACGATGTGTCCTTCTTTAGGTCAAGAAGGACACATCGTCCGAAACGTCGTACATTATAATATACGTAAGTACTGTTACTTATTAGTATTTTTCGACACATTTAAGTTCTCTTATTTCTCCTTTTCATATTATATACTGCCTGTTTTAACTCTTTCCTGTCCTGCGCAGTCAAAAGGGTCATAGAAGACCCCGAAGTCGTCAATCGAAAAACACGGCACACGGTGTACGCAAGATTAAAAATTGAAATTCGACAAGCGCCAGCGACATGAGATCCACTCACGCGCAAATTTGATTTGATTTCATAAACAACTCTGCGATTGGTGGCGTTTTGAATTTTCATGATGCTACGTGGGCGTCCAAGATGGCCTTTGCTAGAAAAATGGAAGTTTTCAACCTGATTTATGATAATAATGATAATTTATATTAACATAGTGTGTATTGTTAGAAAAATTCAATAGCATTAGTAATAGCTGGTTTATTGTGCTTTCAGAAAAGGTATAGGTTTCGCAACAGTTATGGATATTTCCCGAGATATCAATAGAACAAAGAGGTAGTTCAATTTTGGATGTTTTTCAGCCGGACAGGAAAGAGTTAATGAAAAATTGCGCGTTTTGTATTTGAAAAGCTATCCCTTGATTATAACCGCAATATAAAATAATAGATAATTTTAAACTAGTTTTCTCTAGATTTCTATCATCAATATTTGTCTTATCATCATGTTTGAAAAAGTACTCTATTTTCACCCACGCGGGTGCTGTACCTCGGTAATTCTTTCAACAATTTTCTGAAATAAATGAATTTTTTAGTTGGACTGATCCCCCTAACAACGTCATGCTAATGTCATGCTAAAGTAATGTTAAAGGAGAACAAAATTATTTTTTTGCACAAGACTACCTTAAGCAACAAAATTCTTGTAATAATTAGGGTTTCTTTATATAGTTAAAGTGGCTTGATAGGAAAAAGTTATGAAAAATTACATTTCCCGATTTCCTCATTCTAGTTCCTTCCATAGCTCTAGTGGCAGTGCTGATAATTGAAAAGTTTAAATTGTATCTGAACAAATCATATTGATTGTAATATGTAAATTTAATGCAAATTAGGATTCAGAAAATCACTAGAACAAAGAATTCTCCCCTCCTGCAAACTGAGAACTCAAGAGTAACACTAGGGCTGTACAAGAAACTAGAATGACGCACAAATATACACTGTGAAACGTTCTAGAGGGAAAATCTGATTATTTATAGTTTTTTCCTATCGAGCTACATTAAAGTGCCGATATTCTATAAAACGAAAATTAAGTTTGTTTTATTTCAATGAACTCTGAATGGTAATTTAGGCTCTTTCATATCACATGTTGTTCTTGAGATATTTAGTTAGATTTATATGATATGTCAGAGGCGTAGCAACCGGGGTTGCTTAAATTTCAAGCTACTTAAGGTAATTTACCTACGGGCTTCATCTACACGATATTTTACAAACAGGTGTATCCTGAGGCCCTGAAGTGTTAGCCAACTTGTAAACCCTTCCGATGCAAGTGTTAGATTGGTTCCAAGACCCTTCTGTCAGTACTAGGCCCAAAAAATGGCGTCACATGGTAAGAGGCAGCAGGTAAGCTTGAATTCATTTGAACTATGCTCGCTGTAGAATTAGATGAAAAGGTTTTCTTAAATTTCTGCAAATTGTCTTTCTGAGATTCTAGATTTCAGGGGAGAACCCCCGGACCCCCTAAAACTGCGGTCACTGATTACCTGCTTGTCGACTTCAGCCCCCCCCCCCCCCCCCTCCAACTTTAAATCCGTTCTCTGTTCCTACGACGTAAAGCTAGAGCTTTACATATTTTTAGAAAATAAAGTATATCTTTGAGATTATTCAACGAAATCACTTGGAACTCTGCACATTACGACCACTTCGTGAAACGTAACATTATTACATCGAAATAATGGTGCCAAATTAATTTCTAATTTCGTGATTTTCAAAAAATGTGTAAAGCTCTTTACGATATAAAAATCTTCGAGTTAATAATTTTCAGAAAAAAGGTTCATAATTATTCCTTGTGTTAATCAAGCGCGAGCTATACCCATACACTTCGGTATTAAAGTACCTTTATTATATGGCACAAGCTACTTTCGGTGAAATTGCGTGATCTGATTGGCTGAGACACGTCACGTGCCGGTCCGTTATTTCCCGTAATGGACCGGTCCGGATTACGGATTTTGTCAGCCATTTTGTTTACAAAGGAGCGAACAACGATATTTAGTAAAGTAAGCACTAAATCATGTACGAGTCGGACGATGAACAATCTGAATGAGAGTCTTACTATCATGAAAGCAATAAGAACAAGAACAAGATTGAAAATGACGATTAGGTCACTCAAAACGTATGTAAAGTATGTTGTTTAAAAAATCCATGCCATATAATAAACCTCTTATTAACCTCGACCGCTTGGTCATTACTGGAAAATATCAGACCTCGGTCTTTTATGTACGAACCTCGCCCTACGGGCTCGATCCGTACTGTCAAGACCTCGGTCTGATATTTTCCCGTAATGACCGCGCTCTCGGTTAATAAGAAGTTAATATCTCACGTTTGGAGATTTTCGTTTCATTTTGGAGATTTTCCGAAGGAAAATCATAATATATCTTGTCAGCCGAAAATCTCATCTTCGTGAACTTTTTTTGCTGTTAAAGTTATCGGATGTGATGTCACAAGAGGTATTTTTGTGGCAATTTGGAATGCCTCTTGTGACATCACATCCGGTAACGTTGACAGCGAAAAACTCCATGAAGATGAAATTTTCGGCTGACAAAATATATTATGATTTTGCTGAGGAAGACCCAAATATCACGGATACGTAAAATCCCCAAACGTGATATATAGGTACTTTAACCATAACACAAATTATACATGCATAATAAAACTAATCGATATAACTTCCATAATTGATTTTCAAACGTAAAGAGTTTCAGTTCTTTATAAAAAAATAAATATTAAGATATTTGTTAACCATGCAGTTGGCGTTACTTTTAGGAAGAATCAGTTAGATATTGATTTCTTGTTTCCTAAAACGAATATCGCATTTTAAAGTCTAAAAGAAGAATGTCATATTTATAGTTACAAAATAGTCTCTCTGGCAAATTCGTACCCAACTTTAAGCATGTCCACTTCATCTTTGTCCCAGGTTGTTCTCATGGGAAGCGGATCAAAACTGGCGATGCCGTGAATCTGTGGTGTAACTGAGAAACTAGTTCCTGGATTTTCGCCGTTGGAACTATCATCAGATGAATTTTTATCTCTGAGGAATTCGTTTTCCGAAGGTATCCCTTTATCATGCGTTTCACTTTCTTTTGTTGACTGTGTAGTTTTATTTTTCTCTTTTCCACTCGGGGAAGGGATGGATTTAAGTGAGTTGTTAACTACAGGCGGGCTGCTTTCTTTTTCTGAATGTATAACTTTGTCGGAATTGATGTTATAAGCTGTTGGAATGTTTGGTAGAGATACTGAAAATCCTTTTATTGTCTGATAACAACATTTACAGCGACGTCGTCTGATTTCCTTTAGATGACCACTCTCTATTTCATGTGTTGAACAAACCGATGTTCCATTGGAATGATTAACGGCTTTCTTGCATGGTAAATAATTAAAATGGCAGCATGGTTGCTGTTGGTCATCCATAGGAATCGTTATCTTACCAAGAGTAGGAGTCCCTTGGTCACTGAACGCTTCAACAGTGATTGTCGGAGTTTTCTTCGACCCCGACATGCTTTCAGAGCTGTGATAGAGATTGTTCGACGATACAACGGGTGAATATTCAGGGAAGGTATTGCCACGTTTTCTTTGAAAAACAATAAAGTCATTCGGGACACTCAAGTGATCGCCGGCGCCAACACCGTGGTTATTCAGATGCAAATTCGAAAGCGACCCTCTTTTTAAAGAGTTAACGGAAATGGTTGGGGACGCGGATCGCGATGCCCCTGAGTGCTTAAACGCGTACCTCCTGGCATCTTCCTGGAACTCCTCCTTTCTGTTCAAATGTGGCCGAAATATTATCATAAATATTTTGGGTCCGAACAAAAGCACGAGAATCATCATACTTGAAATGATGACCGCAAAGCAGTTGATTTTCGCATCGTATTCTAAGGATGCACCGTACTGGGCACCCATGAACACCACCCAGACGATGTTAAAAGTAAACATGCTAAAAGTGATGTGCTTCACTTCGTTATAGTTCTTCGGAAGTTTCCGTCCTTTGACGGCCAGGCCCGTGCAAGCTAGACTCAGAATTATAAGGAGTATATGAGAACCTCCGTACCAGAACGTGTCAAATTCACATATCAGGTATCTTTTCGTGGACGTGATCCAGATGGATTTAACTCCGGGCGGATTTATTGCCACCCAGAGCAAGCAATACGTCAATTCGACGAAAGTCAACACAAGCGTCATTGCGATTTCATACTTATTCTTTACTAGCCATTTACAGCGCGGGCTCCGTGACTCCATCTCAAACACCAGAACGATTCGAATTGTTTTAGCGAGCATAGCCGAAAGGGCAAGCGCCGTACCGACACAGAACATGACCTGGCTAATGGTGCATTTCGCCTTTGTCGGCTCACCTGCGTACGCAAACGGTACCATAAACGTCACCAATAAACCTGAACAAATAAGAAAGCTCAGTTCACGATTTGCAGATTTCACCACAGGGGTGTTGGCATAACGGAAAAATAAAACTCCAACAACGATTAAAACAAATATCGATAACAACGCGACGACCACGATGGAGATTGTCCAGGAACTTCGCCAGTCCAAGCAGGTCAGAGGGATGAAAATACAAGCAGTACGATCCGAGTTCGACACAAAATGTTCCCTACACGACGTACAGCTCGTTGCGCCTGAACCATTGCTTATTGTTCCCTCATAACACCGCTGACATTCCCAGCAACACCGCGGGTCGCTTTTCAATGGACGCTGGTACATGCCCGGGGGGCAAGGTTGCGCACACCCTCCTTCAGGTCGCTGGGCCGAATTCCATTCGATATTAGAAACGTTTGTCCGAAGGGTCTCTGTCTTTTCCGATTCTTGCCAAACTCCAACGTTTTCCGCTACAAGGTTAGATAGAATGTTTACAAGATCGTATTTTCCTTTAACGTCTCCATTTTGGTCAAATCTAATTTCTTCTCCGTAATAACCAGGAAATCTCATATACTTCAATTTTCCAAGTAACGCTTGCGGATTTAACGAGGGAAGACAAGGTGTGAATCGCTGTGAGACATTTCTTTTTAACCGTAGACTTTCGCAGAATTGCCGCACACCGTGCGCAATGGAGAAAACGGCGTTGATCACGTTATAAACATGATGAAATCCAGTAAAATGTTTCCGCCTCAGTTGTTGTTGACTGAGACTACAAAATGTCCTGTGAATCTCGCGTGACTTTCCAACAGTCTTCTGATTACCATACGCGAGAGGTTTTTGAAGTTTGCAATGAAACAAGTGTTCCCATGTTTCATTAAACCACGGATTCCACGTGTTTGTGTTCGGCTTTAAAGAAAGGAAATAGTCTTCGAATTCCTCCACCTGAACATCGTGGTTTGCAAAGCCAAGAGTCCCTTTCAAGATCGCCGAAAATTTTGAATCGTAATTTGGAGTTGACTTTGACCACGAGTCGCTCGCAATAAGCGTCTTATTGCTTAGGCCGATTTTGAGCATCGCCGTTAATATCGTTTCAATGTCCAGTTCAGACAGTAAAATCACAATTATATCTAGTTCTGTTTTTAAACTCAATTCCTTGACAATCACATCGGCTCTTGTTTGTGTTACACCATGGGGAACAAGGCGTTCGAAGCCAATACAAATGCCGCTATCCTTTGCCACGCTTTTAAACGACTCGGCCAAAGGTCTGCCGTAATCGCCATCGGAAACGAGAAGGCCGACGTAGTTCCACGAGAAATTCCGAAATAAAGAAACCAGAGCTTTTACTTGGAAAGAGTCCGGAGGAACGACGCGAAAAAATGAAGGAAATTCCGTTTTGTCACTCAAGAACTTAGACGTTGAAGCGAAACCAATCTGAGGAATGCCAAATGCACTTAAAAGTCTGTTCGCGGCGATCGAAATTTGACTGTTTCCCGCGCCAAGAACAGCAATCATGTTTTGCTCCGAAACATTATCACCGGGGCTCGGGATGAAATTATACTGTTTCGTCAGCTTATCGTTACCAGGATATTCGCGGTTCTGCTGTTGTTTCATCGTTTCCAAGACGATATCCAACGTGTGTCGCTGTGAGACCAAAACCGAATTACAAGTGTCACGAATTTCGTAACCCATCGTGATATTTTCTGGCAGCAATTTTCTTCGATGTACCTCACGCATAGCGAATACTATAGCTTCGACCAACACTATCCCGTTACGGTAAATGTCGTTACACAGACCTCGGTTATTTGGGGATACGTGTACTGGAAGCAAGGCGCTGAGGATTAAATCTCCACCAGAGAAGGCAATCTCTGGAGACCAGGTGAAACCATCACTTCGCCGACCACCATTTCGACCTGCAACGTCGTATTTGAACGGACTTGATGCACGATTATCAACTAATAACGAAGATGTAACAGATAAAAGTATGCCTAGTACACAAACTGTCTTAATGACGATGAGGTTGTTTGCGATAATCATGGCTTACGGAAAGTCTTTGTAAATCTGTGATACAATTCGTGACTTGTGATAACCCAGTTATAACCTTCTGTCAAGAGTAATATAAGCCTGTCAGCACGACCAAAACATTACGACAACGGACATTGCCGTGATGATGTGAACTCCACCGCCGAGTGTCGTAATCTAATTATATTCAATCCAAGACCTTGTTTGTAAATATGGTAATAAACGTCCATAAATTAAGCCAACGTTTCCCTCAAATTTCTCTTAAAATACTGGTTCGTTTGGGTTGGTTTGAGAAGTAAAGGGGAGGTAGCACACTATTCTTGACATGCCTCTTGCGTTTACTCGTGCCCATATGATCGGTTTGTTAAATTTTGCGTTTGTCGGCATATGAGCATTGCACTATATGGCTCGAAAGTGACTCAAGTGCGCATGTTCCGCTGCCCGCTGCCTTCGATACAGATCTCGAGGAAAGCAGTGCTCTTTCATCAGTTTATAAGCGCTGTTAACAGCACAAACTATTCCAGTTATCGAGTGGAACTCGACCACCATCAACAATGTCTTAGTACAACATGTACTTGAATGCTTTTAACAAATGATCTCATTCATCGTGAGGGATTTCTGTCGTTGAACATGCAACTTACCAACTGTTGTTTGTTGTCGTTGGTTAGAAGACATTACACAAGTCAAACAACTCGTGCAATAAACCTTGGAAAGTTTACTTTTTCTTAACAAAACGTTCGAAGAGAGCGCCTTATAATTATATATATGCAAAAATTAATTTGGCCACCATCTTCAAAAACAGCATCGTAATTTAACCCAAATACGTCGAACGTTTTCTTGACAAATAATCAACCCTACAAGCTCTCTTATACCTTAAAACAAAGATAATTTATCTGTCTACAATATAGGTAAATGTTATTGTGCTCCTTACTTAGTTTTTTAAAAAAGCGCAATATCGAACATGCCTTCGAAAACATTCGTTAATACATCAGAAATTTAAATTTTAAAAGTACTTTTACAGGCTGTAGCTGCCGTATTTCCAAAGTTATACATGTTAAAGTGGATGTGACATTAGTTTCTATTGAAACAAAGCTATACGGTTCAACATAGTTCGCAGTTAATTTAATACTATCATTGCTTGCAAATGTGTAGCTTGATCATGGAAAATTTATAACTTCGCGAGGCTTGCTCTTCCGAGTAAATGTTGTTCGAATAAATTAGATGTATGGCGTTCAAACATTGAATTTTGACATTATAAACGCGCTATATATGATTACCGATTGTTATTTTAATATTACAAGGCTATAGTATGATCGCCTTGATATGTGGTGTAGAGATTCTACATGAGTTCTATTTATTTGATCCTCTATATGCTATATAAAAATGCTAGCATGCCTGATCCTGAGGCTGAACACTGAGTTTAAAAACTCGGCTATCGCGTCTCGGTGTCTTGAAATCAATGAATAATATTAAACGCCTTCTCGAGTTCTCGTGTATAATATATTACATAACACTAACAGCTCTGTCGGTTAATGGACTAGGGAATTAGTGATGAATGAGGAACGAGTTATGCGTTTGGACTTCTGACTTGCAATTAACCACAATGTACTGAAGGACAGAGACATGATGCACCACCACCGACCCGACATCTTGCTAAAGTCGTATGATCTGAGAGAAAAAGTTTATATGCCAGATTAATTAGGTGATTGTTTACCTCCTGCAGCTGCATGTCATCGACATCGATGATCGGGGGAGTTATTGTGCAGGAGTTTAGCCGAGCGCACGCGATCTGCGTGAATCTCCCGGTGATTGGGGAAAAGAACGGCGACACGAAAATTGCCTGACTATCCTGACCGTGTCTCAATTCCGTATTTGGGCAGTCAGATAAATTTTTAAAAACACTTAATAATGTATATGATAATTAGAAGAAGCCACTGTAAAATTGGTCTGTAAAATTGGTTCCACAAATTATCGCATTACAATATGATGATGTAAATTACAAATACGCTACAAACGACTATTATAAGGGAAAAATAGAACCTGGTTAAATTAAAAGATCGGAGCGGTGGCAGGTCCAACCACCTACGAAAAAGCTGCAAAATTAGACACTGATGAGAGTAACATTTTGCCTCCTCGCCACTACTTATACATTGCCGTGATTGTTTTAAACAGCCATGATTTTACCTTCTGCAGCGGTGATGTCTTGCATGAGGGACTGCATATGTTAACATGCAGGAAAATTAATTTATCAAGCATCCGCCTTGATAAAATCTTGCTTGAAGTAGAATATTGCTTGAAGTAGTTGTTATTGCTTGTGCGGGTGTTTATTGGAAGTTAACATGCGCATGTAATAATATATACTGTTGTTATCACAATTGATTCTTTACTTTTGAATAAAATGTCAACTTCACATGCTGCAAAATCAGTACCTAAAAATATATGCTCAAAATGCAGGAAATTGGATTTCAGAGGTTCTAAAATCTGAAATTATCCAGGGGACGCCCCCTATCCACGGCATGATTGCCATCCTGTTGGGGTATTTCGTTCACCTAAAAGAATGATAAATCTAATAAACTAAACTAATAAGCATTTGCTTTGGAAAACCAAGGTAAACAAAGTGGCTAGCAAGCTCATCAAAGGTATATCAACTTTTTACAAAACATTCTTACAACCACATGCATATTGTTACTGTATTCAACGTATCACAAAATCTCCAGAATATGGAAATGAGGATAATATATGACAAACCAAAATGGTCATCTGCTGGTCCCTTGTTCAAAATGTGCTCTATATATTCTGTTAAATTTAGGGAACTAATTATGCAAAGCATTAAATAATCAATCGCCACAATATATCTGGGACATGTTTACCTCAAAATCAATAAGAGCACATATAAAGTTACCAAATAGTTATAATCTGTTTTCGTTTGACTTGTCATTTCATGAAACAACATGATTAGATCGATGTGAGCTAGGTAACGATAGCCTGCCAGTCGTTTCATTTAACAGCACGCCAACAATATATTGCTGTTAAAAAGTAATTAAAGAAGTGATTAGTATAGGTTGATCAAAGGCTATAAACATATGGAAAACTGAAAATGAAACAAAACTTACAAAATGGATTTGACTGTGTCGTTGGAGTCACTTGGGTCGTAGAGGTTAATAGTTTCTCTAGTAGTTCTAGTTTTCTAGTTTCCATTATAAGTGGTCGATCGTTGGGTCGTTCATCGCTGTTTCCACTTGAGATGGGTCGCTGAGATTTTTTTTAAATTTAGCCCATATTTATAAAATTATATAACATTTACATGTTTGTTTCGAATTAATAATATGGCTATAGGAGCGTACCGGAAACCTAGTTAAAATTAGCTTCTTCCGCAGGCAATTTTGTGGCTTATTTTTTCCGAGTAACTGTGCGAGCAATGTTTTGGTGCTATCGTCATGTTTCGCGCACCAATATTGGTCATGCTATAATAAAATAGACACCCTAATCTAACCCTTAATCCTAACCCTAACCCCGTCTTCAGTGTTTTCCTAACCCTAAACCCCGCCTGGCTGGGATAGCAGGGAAGTATAGGGATTATGAAGGGATATTTCGCCTCGTCCCATTCCCCTCCACTGGCGTATTTCTCTGGCTCAGCCTCGACGGAAGCTCGGGAAAAAGAAGCCACAGAGTTGCCTGCAGAGGAGGCTAAGTCAAAATATTGTATCTATTACTTCCTAATTTCAGTCAATTAAAATAGAAAGAAATTTCATATTATTTACAGTTGAGAGGAAAGGAAAAATCGGATTGTATACCTAACCCGACCCAGGCTCTTAAATCCGCGGAGATAAAACCTTGCATGGGTACGAGGTTGGATTAAAACTGATATACACAATATATAATTATATGAAATACAAAATTATGGCTTGGTTAAAGTCTGGTAATGTAAAGGAAAGGCCAATTTACTTTGGCAGATAGGAATATTCCTATTCGAGGTCGTGAGGTCAGTCCATTGCAGTCGCTGGAACTTGAATTTAACAGTGTTTCCACTCCGTCTCAGTTGGGTCTTTCTCAACACCGTAGGTCAGTAACGACCCAAACAACCAAGTGGAAACTAGCCTTTATGTTAAAATCGCAAAAGCTCAGAGATTCAGAGAGGAATTTGATAATTTACATCTAGTACTACAAGGATTCAAGAATTAGAAAATCCCTTCGAGTAAAAGTTCAAATGCAAATTACCAATGTTCACCTTCCGGCAGCACTTTCCTTGCGATAGCAATTTTGAGTTGCATCCCTGGAGCAGAATTTACGTATGTCATGGTAATTAATTATCAGATTAGGTGTTGAAACCTTAGGGACGGGGTAGAAGGAAACGTGCTGGGCCATGAAACTATAAATAAAAGGTTGGTGGGGGCTACGAAAACATTTGGAAAACCTTTGATGCGCCATCAAACCTTTTTGATTAGTATCAAAAGTATTCGAAGAAAACAAATATTTATTACTGCATAGGAATTAATATACGCATTAATATTATATATTTCAGTGGTTCAGGAATGCGAAAACCCGGCTGAAAACAAAGTTGATTGTTTTCCTTGCTCTTTATGGAAGACTACCCTCAGTTCCCAGCACTCCTGTGTTGTCGGTATGAATGAACTAAGTTTTAGATGTGCTATAGGCCACGAAACTAAAACAAAATCGGTATAGTTGGGTCATGAAACCATCCAATAATTTTCAGTTTTCCTTCTGCCCCCCCTCCCAGGTGGAATTAATGACAAACCCTTAGGTGTTGTTATGACCCAACATGTATATGACGTTGTTCCTTTAGTAGACGAGCTTTGCACGTAATATTGTAAGACCAAGTTTTGTATCATTAAAAAGTTCTCCATTCTGGCTCTGGGTTGTCCATGTCTAGTTCTCCGTTCCGAAGCAGTAACTTCAAGTGCGCTAAGTTTAAAGACTATAGCTCGACACACATAAGGCCCCTGAAAACAGATCACACCAACATATATAGACCATTTACCAACTGGAATATTCAAAACATTCAACCCGACCACCTAGCTAGTCGAAATTAATTTCCCTTGATGATCATTCAACATATTTTCCATATGGACTAATTATAGTACATAATATTCCATATTAGGTCATATAGGGAGAGCATGGGAAGAGCAAATATGTTACGACCCTAACGTGCAAATACATTACCCTAACTTTTATATGTTCTGCGCATCTCTGGTTATATCCTATATTAGTCTATAAGTTGGACAACTAAATTGGGATGAGGGTTTGGGAATGGGACGTACAATTAGGGTTTAGGTTTAGTGGTCTAGGGCTTACAGGTTTGGATTAGCGTCGGGTCATTTAGAGGCACATTTGCGGTTTTTTCACACCTGCCTCCCTCCCCGAGAAAAGAAAACAAGTCAGAGAGACGCTGGAAAAATCGGAGGGAAATTAACCAAACAATGCACGTCGTAATGTCATCTTTGATTTGGCCATTCGTTGCATGACTTGTATTAAAAGGTGGGGGCCGCGGGGCCTGACTACACGTGTCCCCAGGGGCGTCGGAAGCGGGGGGCTTTGGTCCCCTCACTTTTTTTGGTGGGGGGCATGAGTATGTGAGGGCCCCCCACTTTTACCTGGCTAGTAATATGCATTAATATGCTAGTAATATGCAGCCTCACATGCATTTGGTGCGACTGTTAGCACATGGGAATACATAAAACTTAATTTCGTTAACAATGTGCAATTGTTTATCTTAAAAAAGACCTTACAGATTATTTTTTCAGAATGTTCCTCGCAGAAATCGCCGGAATCGCCCCAGACCCAACTAGAGAGGTTCGTCACAAACGTCTCAGGGATTTGTCATACTAAGTCCCTGGCAAAATAATCCTGCGTACCATTGACTGACTGTTCCCATAGATCAGTAGCTAGCCCTATTTTTGCCATGCATCTGCACCACAAATCCGCTCGATCAATCGCAGTGAGTAAAAGATTGTTTAGAATAACAACATGCTGGTTGTTGTTTTTAGCACATGTATACTGAGGGTAACAGGTTATAGAACATCTATATACGTCGCCGTGCCCCTTCACTTTTATTGTCGTTCCGACGCCTCTGCGTGTCCCACAAGAAACCAGAAAACATGGGGTCCCTAAATTAGAAATACAAGGCCCAAAATAAACGCAAGGCACAAAAATCCTGCGGGGCCCCCACAAAAGAGCGGGGCTCCTGGCACCCAAAGTGCCCCCCACCCTTCATCCGGCCCTACATTTATTTAGTCACTTTCGTCCCTAATTGGTAACTAGGGCAATGTATTTTCTGTTCCTTATGTGGAATACATACTTATGTGGATTCATAAGTACCTTTCACATTTCGGCCGGAGCTGAACAAGTAAAAAGGCGTCCAGGCATGGCCTAGTTCACACGTGTAATCTTCTCGCGTGTAACGAGGCCTTGCGCGTAGCCTGCGTAGCGGCTCTCGAAGGGGGGGGGGGGGGGAGAAGAGCGAAAACGCGCGCGAGGGGACACTTGCGCGTGGCGAATATTCAAACCAGTGGAATATAGGATGATACGAGAGTAGGGGAGTATACGAGAAGGAGCGTGAGCACGCCATTTATCCTGGTCAGCGACAAGCAATCGTCTTCTGGACGATATTTTTTAGTATCAGAGAGAGATGCCTATATATATATATATATTATGATATATACATCATATAACTGCTAACCCCAAAACAACTGTATGGGTTCGCTATATCCCTGCAAGATGAAGTACTTACCAGAAGACGATTGCTTGCCGCTGATTCACATTTTTTAGAACTATTAATCCTAACCCTAATCTCAATCCTAATCCTAACCCTAACCTTGATCCTAACCTTGATCCTAACCTTGATCCTAACCTTAAACCTAACCCTAACCGTAGCTATCCTTAACCTAACGAAAAATAAAAAAACAGAAAAAAACAGAAAGGTCCTTTTGAGTCATCCGGCTTTTAGCCTTCCCCGAGGAGGTGTAGGTCCAAGCTAAGGTGAATAAATCCAGGGCCGGATTTAAAGACAAATAATAAATAAATATATAAATATATAATAATAATATATAAAATAATATATATAATAATATATTTTATAAATTATTATAACATTTTAACGTTGGGATCGGTAAATTTCTGCCGCAGTCGGACCTCCCTAAAATTTATCATCGGACCTCCTGTACTTTCGTTTGGGCCCCGCGCTGGAAGCCAATAGAAAAAAGGCTACCAGAAAGCGCGGGGGGGGGGGGCCTAAAAGAGCGGGGCTCCTAAATGCGCGAGGCCCCTAAATGCGCGGGGCCCTTAAAGAGCGTGCCCCCTAAAAGATCGATCTTTTAGGGGCCCCGCTCTTTTAGGGGGCCGCTCTTTTAGAGGCCCAGCGCTTTTAAGGGCCTCGCGCATTTAGGGGCCCCGCGCATTTAGGGGCCTCGTGCTTTTATGAGCCCGCTCTTTTAGGGGCGGGGCCCTTAAAAGGGCGGGGCCCCTAAAAGCGCGAGGCCCCCAAAAGCGCGAGGCCGTGGCATATGCCACTTCTGCAATATTGTTAATCCGGGCACTGAATAAATCACATACCCAAGGGAACCTGGAA
Source organism: Chrysogorgia sp. JL179-B06 (assembly GCA_035772405.1). Lineage (NCBI taxonomy): Eukaryota > Metazoa > Cnidaria > Anthozoa > Scleralcyonacea > Chrysogorgiidae > Chrysogorgia > Chrysogorgia sp. JL179-B06. The sequence continues at coordinate 3,418,578 of JAYKKM010000504.1, read as the reverse complement.
ATAACATACATATGTCCACAATATAATACGTCATAAACAAGAGATTGTGGAAGCAATATCTCCAAAATAGGTACGCAATGTACACTACCCGAAGACGCAGATAACTGCACAGCCAGAATTGTATCGAAAAAGACAGCAATATCACATTGAAGTGGTAAATTACAGACCAGTAGCGTAAGAGGATTGAATAATGTTAATTTGAATGACGTAAACAATGAATTTGAGAACAATTTCTGAACAAAATTACAGTATTAAATACTGTAATGGCAATATAAATTAACTTTGTATCATTTGAAAGAACTCGTGAAATAGTATAACAAGACCTTTTACAATTTTCCCTTATCTTTTTTGGTTTTCGAAATAATTTGACGAAAGACAGCGTGCTGTCCGCCATCTTGGAATTATTTTCGATAGGGTAATACATTATGAGCCAGAAACTCGATTATGTTGCACTATTTCCATTTTCAATTGGCCCACAACATTTTAAAAAGCCTTCCGCGGAAATTCGGTTACCTATGGAGTAGTTTCATCAGGTTTACCCTGCTTGTGACGTCACCAATTTCCCAGTTTATTACAACAAGATGGCGGATTGTAGATTGTCTTTTGTCATAATTATCTGAAATATTTCAAAAACCAATAAAGATACAGAAAAATTGTAAAAGGTCTTCTTATACCATTTTAGGAGTTCTTTCAAATGAGACAAAGTTAATTTATATTGCCATATCCCTTTAAATTAAATTAAGTACCAAATTAAGTACGAGCTAGTGTATATATTTACTATTCCCAAATTTGTCAGTTGTCAGAAGTTTCCTGTTAAAATTGTTCAGCTCAACTGTGCCCAGTTGTCTCTTAACTACAGTTTAACTGTTGTTTGCATTTAAACTTCTGAAACTCTGATCTGGCTGATTAGCAAGAATTACCCATGAATACCATAACTAAGTAGGTTTCACTAAGTAAGATGCTGCTTTATTGCAGCATAGATTCTTTCAAGATCACGCAATGGTGTTTGTTATTGAAATTCTATGGACACGTGACGGCGAAGGACTCACAACACGTGATGATGAAGGACTACACTAATTAAATCCGAACGTTGTTTTAATATTGGATGACTGCTTCATTATACAGAAAATACAATACGTTCAGTGACCGTGAAACTGAACAACAACATAGAACAATGACTTTTGCATCACACTCAAAATTCCTACATATACTCAAAAAATCCTTCAAATTTCCTTCGAAATTTCAATTCTTCAAAATTCCTTCATTTCTCCGAAAAATCATTTTGGAAGAAAAATTTATTCTGCTACAGCTGATCACAGTATGCGCGGATTCGTCGATAGAAATGACGCAATTTGGATACATTTTATGATGATAACAACAAAATGGATTCTGACTATTTAGCTACCTTGAAAATATTAATAATTGGTGAAAGCGGTGTTGGAAAGTCTAGGTTCGTAAGTTTAAATTCACACGAATCATTTTAAATAATCAATATTACATATAGTCAATAATCGATACTTGCTTTGCTTACTTCAAATGTTAATGTACAAAAGCGAACGTTGCTAACTCAGAAAGAATAAATACAAGCTCGTGTTTTTATTTAGAACGTCCAATTGTTATTTAGATTGTCCAATTAAACTGGTTATAAATACTGACTGCTCTTCTTTTAATACTGTATAGCCTTCTTCTAAGATTTGTCGAAGATACTTTTGATCCAGACTTGGGAGCAACGATAGGTAATCTCAAATTCATAACATATATATAACATAACATAATTATAATTAAATATATATATATATATATGTGTGTGTGTATATATATATATATATATATATATATATATATATATATATATATATATATATATATATATACTAAAAACGAATGTGATGTTGTTCACGGAACGTTGAAAGTGCTCAATACCATAAAGGTAGAGCGAATATATAATGAAAGTGGTCTTACCTCAAAATGATAAAAGCCGCAACTGTCAGTTTCACGCAAGGCGATCTTCACGCAAGGCGATCTTCGCCTGAAGATCGCCTTGCGTGAAACTGACAGTTGCGGCTTTTATCATTTTGAGGTAAGACCACTTTCACTATATATACATGTATATATATATATATATAATATAATTATATATACTGTATATATATATATATATATATATATAGGTAATATTTGGCATTTCACTCGATCAAACTACATGTTGAAAGGATTTATGGTGAAGGAAAATTACGAGTGTTGGAATACATACATTTTAAGACCAAACCGGGACCAGTTGCGAAAAATGCAACTTATATATATATACATTGTATGCACTATGCAGTCCAACAATGTCAATGAATACCACTTAGGGTGCATGCCTGTCATTTACAAACTTATTTATGTAAGTTACATGTATAACTATTAAAATAAATAGTTTCTAAAATGAATACCATTAGATGTTTAAGTTGATTATTCAGGTTATAGTCTTGGTGACAGTAATAGTAAGTGATGATCATTACGTGCATATTCCCTGTATTTGTCTGGTTCAAACAGTGATACAGTATAATTATGTAAAGCTGCACCTAAATGTATCAATTTTTTTCTCACATGCTGATGTAAAACAAGATGTGCAATAACACATTTAATGTAAACAATTGCTAATTAGTGCTATATTCAAAAGGATATGACTCAGCAAAGGCGGACATATTGTGACTCCACAGCGAGCCCAACTGAAGCCTGATAATTAAAGTGAACATGTTGGTGTTCTGGATTTTTAGAAAATTAGAAATAAAACATTTTAAATTTACAGTCCATTACCACATTGTGTGAATGCATGCAACTGCTACTGTGTTTATAACATTTTGTGTTGTTTGACAACTTTACGTCACATACTAAAAAACGTTTACGTTTCGCAAACATTTGAGCTGTAAAAATACCAGTGTATTCAATATTACCAGTATATTTTTCGGTATTTGTTTCGGGTTTTTTTTCAATACCGCATCAGCTGAAGTTAATCAACAGGTCTGTCACAGACAAAAACAGTAATTTATTTTCTAAATCTACTTGGAAATGAAAATCAACTTCAAACACCTACTGTATATATAGTATAGTTTTTTATATTTATTAAAAAACATGCATCCATCGGTTTGTTCAGATATTATCACTATATAGTATATACTGGTAGCATGACAATTGCAATCTGAAATATACCCGTATATATTTTTGCTTATGACCCCAAATATGATTTTACTGATTTTGATTCTAGTGAATAGTTCATGAATGCCAAAATGTTTTATCATTTAGCTAATTGTGTTTATGTTCTATAAAGGTTTCTTTGCTCTAGACAAGAAAGTTGCAACTTTGCTAATTTCTATATCATATCTATACTTTTTTCTTTTTTATTGTGTTATTTCGAAAATTATTTTATAGAGCGAATATAGAATCTTTACTTAAAACTGTTCGTTGCAGTTACTCAGTGTTTCACGCCGAGAGACGATCTTCAGACAACTGGATACTCATACGTCACGGTGTCAAGAATGGTGATGATGTCATCTACTCATGTTGTTGGAGCGCTTTGTAGAATTTATTCATGTGGTGGGATTTTGAATAAATTTCGGTTTGTTTGTTAAGTAGATGTCCTTTGTCGGCTTTCATAATGCATAACTTTTCTTCGATACAGAGATTACACCGCCTCGCTCCACTTTTGTATGCTAGCTTTCATGCATTTTTACCGAAAATTCTTTTTCGCTTTTTAATCTCCAAACATAATTCGAAAGTGCCGTTTCATTTGAATATTTTGGGTCGCCAAAGGATTTCTTGTGATTGTTGTAGCGGTTCTTGAATGGTTGTGCAGTCATACTATAATGTAAAGTTTCTTATCCAAGCTGTCGGCTCTGCTAACTTAGACTTGGTAGATCACGTTTGCGACTAAGCAGACAGGCTTCTTTGTTTCGGCAGTTACATTTTCTTTTCTACGGTGCTGTTGCTGTGGTGCTCTTTTGTAAGGATGTGGGCGTTGTGTTTGCTAACAATACTTCTCATGTTTTTCATGCAGGTGTAACACTAACTTACTTCTAAAGTGTTTCTGTTAAAGATTTTATGTAATTTGCCGTTCGTGGTCGCGGGAATTACTTTTCGATTAGGGTGAGGAATTTGTGTACAACGTTCGTTTTGACATTTCGGCTGTAGGGTGGATTGAATCATGTTCTTGGATCGCTTTTTCTTCGTAGGTTCAATGTTATGTCAAGGAAGTTAACAACTTTCTGCCTTTCTGGTTGGCTTTGGCTGTGATCTTGAGGTTGAAGTCGTCAAAGACTCAAAGGATCTAATCAGATCACAGCCACATGCAGCCAAACAGAAAATTGTTAATAAACGTGTTGTGCCGCGTAGGCAGTGTAGAAATAGCTACAACTCAAATATTTAAAAAGGTTGGTGTACAGCCGAAATAGCGTGTAAGCTAGTCTAACGTTTCGGCGAAGCCCTTCGTCAGAGAGTGAACGTTTCAGAAAGTTGTTAACTTCCTTGACATAACATTGAACCTATACGCACTGGAAAATTCCAACCTTTTAGAAAACCAGACGATGACACGCTCTACATAAACAGCTACTCCAACCATCCTTCTTCCATAATTAGACAGCTACCCAAATCTATCAGCCAAAGAATTTCAAAACACTCCTCCGACCATGCGACCTTTCAGACTGCAGATGCACCAACTTACAACGATGCTCTTAAACAGAGCGGTAATTACCACTCTGACATCGAATACCTCCAATAGTTAGCCAGAAGAAAAAGCGATCCAATTAGAACATAACATGGTTCAATCCACCCTACAGCCGAAATGTCAAAACGAACGTTGTACATAAATTCCTCGCCCTAATCGAAAAGCATTTCCCGACCACGAACAAATTACATAACATCTTTAACAGAAACACTTTAAAAGTAAGTTACAGGTGCATGGAAAACATGAGAAGTATTGTTAGCAAACACAACACCCGCATCCTTACAAAAGAGAACCACAGCAATAGCGAAAGAAAATGTAACAGCCGAAACAAAGAAGCCTGTGCACTGCAAGGAGACTGCTTAGTCCCAAACCTGATCTACCAAGCCGAAGTTACTGTAGCAGAGCCGACAACTTGGGTAAGAAACTTTACATTGGTATGACTGCACACCCATTCAAGAACCGCTACAACAATAAAAAAAAATCCTTTCGCGACCCTGAATATATTCAAATGAGACGGCACTTTCGAGTTATGTTTGGGGATTAAAAAACGAAGAAAGAGAATTTTCGGCAGTAGGCCCATCTTAAAACGCATGAAAGCATACGAAAGTGGAGCATAAGGCGGTGTAATCTCTGTATCGAAGAAAAGTTATGCATTATGAAAGCCGACAAAGGACATCTACTTAACAAACGAACCGAAATTTATTCAAAATCCCGCAATCATGAATAAATTCTCGCCATCCCCTTTAGTCATTACCATAAGCAACCTAAAGCGCTCCAACAACAGTCGATGACATCATCACCATTCTTCACACCGTGACGTATGAGAACCCTATAAAAGAATAGTTAATCGAGAGTCCTACCAGACTTCAGTTGTCTGAAGATCGTCTCTGGCGTGAAACTTTGAGTAACAACGAAGAGTTTTAACTAAAGTATAAGTATATATATATATATATATATATATATATATATATATATATATATATATATATATATATATATATATATATATATATATATATATATATATATATATATCAAACTTGTTTCGTATGACAATCCGAAGCTTGCCACACTCATCAGGTGAATGATATATAGCTTACAGTGCAGTAGAATATAATATGAGATGCATGCGTCAAATAGGGATAGTGTTACAATTACATAGGGATTAGGTGGGAAATTTACATAACGGATGTTTACATAACAGATATTTCTTTCGATGACGACAGGTGGATATCAGTTCGTTTCGTTTGTTAAGAGAGCTTAGTTCGGGGTGATATATAATTACAAATTTTTCATGTAGGCATAAATTACATCGTTTTGACTTGTTAGAGTAGGGTTGGCATTGTTGCTTGCGCTTGTTAAGAGCATCGAATTCATGAATACGAACTGTCCTTTCCAGCGAAAACTTTCTCAAGATTTAAAGAATATACGAAAAGATAAAGAATTACTTGTCCCCGCCGACAAAACTACTAACTTTTACCGCGTTAAACGTGATACCTATCAACAATTAATCAAAACCAACATTACGAAAGCCTATATGAAAGCGCCAGCCAACAGCACACACAAAATAATAATCGAAGAAAAGAAAATAGCAACGAAATTGAAACTAGACAACCGCATTGACACGCTAGCCGAGAAGGAATGTTTTATCACACTAAAGGATCACAAACCAAACTTTGCTAACAATCCTACATCCCATCCCGCCTAATCAATCCCGCGAAATCCGAAATCGGCATAATAAGCAAGAAGATCCTCGAGCGCATTAATACGAAAGTAGTGTCAGCGACTGGCGTATATCAGTGGAAAAAGTATCGGTTCCTACCTGCTATCACAGTTACCTCCCCACCTAAGAAACAAGATCGGCCTGTATCGTGACGACGGTCTTGGTGCTTTCGATGACCCACCAAGGATGATCGAAAACATTAAGAAACAAATCTGTAAGATATTTGGTGACCACAACCTAAAACTAACAACCGAAGCGAACAAGAAATGCGTAAATTTTCTCGACTTAACATTCAACCTGACCACCGGCACCTTCAAACCTTACTCAAAACCCGGCAACACCACCCAGTACATCAACATCAACAGTAACCACCCTCCAACTATCTTACAGAGAATTCCTGAAACGATCAACCGGCGATTGTCAAAAATCTCATCAAACAAGGAAACATTCGACAACAGCTCCCAACCATACCAAGAAGCACTCAAACACAGCGGTTTCAAATACAACTTGCATTACGACCCCCAGCCCACGACCCAAAAACGCCGTAGAAATGTAACCTGGTTCAATCCTCCATATAGCTCGAACGTCGCTACCGACATCGGTCACAAGTTTCTGAAGGCAGTCGACGAATGCTTCCCGCGAAACCATCCTCTCCACAAGCTATTCAACCGCAACACCGTGAAGCTGAGTTATAGTTGCATGCCAAACGTACAGTGCATAATCGCCACACACAACAAACACATTCTGAAGCAAGAAGAGCAGAAACACAATGAGAGAAACCCAGAATGTAACTGCCGACAAAAGAATAACTGCCCGCTGAACGGAAAGTGCCTTACCAAAGCCGTAGTATACCAAGCCACTGTGACCACCACCGACAACAACGAAAACCATACTTATGTCGGATTGACAGAGACCTCTTTCAAAACTAGATGGCCTCAATCACACCTCTTCATTCCGTATTATGCATAAGAAAAACGCTACCGAACTTAGTAAACACATTTGGACACTAAAAGAAACCAACACCCCTTATACTATTAACTGGAAAATCCTAAAACAATGCCAACCCTACTCTAACAAGTCAAAACGATGTAATTTATGCCTACATGAAAAATTTGTAATTATATATCACCCCGAACTAAGCTCTCTTAACAAACGAAACGAACTGATATCCACCTGTCGTCATCGAAAGAAATATCTGTTATGTAAACATCCGTTATATAAATTTCCCACCTAATCCCTATGTAATTGTAACACTATCCCTATTTGACGCATGCATCTCATATTATATTCTACTGCACTGTAAGCTATATATCATTCACCTGATGAGTGTGGCAAGCTTCGGATTGTCATACGAAACAAGTTTGTTGTGAATAAACTTCAATGAAGTAATCAGTGTTTTCACTTTGTTTGTTATTTCGCTCTGCGTTTACGCATTGAGCACTCTATCCTATGCATATGACTTTGAACCTGATAATTTTTATCAACATACTTATATATATATATATATATATATAGCAAAGTGAAAAGGTGGTAAACTGCCAAGAATTTAGTGACGAGATACTGACGTTTCGAGCGGAGCCCTTCATCAGAGTAAGACGAGATGAAATAAAATAAATAGGGCTTATATAATACCAAAAGGGTGTCACAGGTAGAAAGTAGCCAATCAAATGCACGGGAAATAAACTAACTAATAATTAATGAGATGGGAAAAGTTAAATCATTTGCTATTTTTAAAGTCGATCAATAAGCAGGCTGAGGGGGTGAGAAAAATGACAGGTCCAATCATAGGTCCAATACTCAAGGGGATTAGGCGATAATAATAGAAGCAAAGACTTGAAAAGCAATGAAAGTGCATAAGCTAATAATAAAAAGAGTTCCAAGCAAACTAAAATAATAAAAAACTTTTAGGAAGTTAAATAAAAGAAAAACGTTCGTTAAGACCAAGAGGATGTGTGGTGCCAAGTTTAAAAATGAGACGCTTTTCTTGCCGCTTGCGGTTATCGTTGCCACCGGAAATGGGAAGGATGGCACAGACTTTCATGTCTGAAACCAAATGGTTGGAGCTTTTGAAATGGCGGGCTACAGGTTTGTCACCATCATTGATCCTCACGGAACGAAGATGTTCAGCAAACCTGTCTGAAAGGCGTCGCCCAGTTTCACCGATGTAGATTTTAGGGCATTTATCGCAAGAAATGCAATAAATTATGTTGGTGGACGTGCATGAAAAAGCATGACGGATTGTGTGGTCGAATTTGGGGGCAGTAATAACTGTAGTGGGATTGAGAAAAGCGCATGTGTTACAGCGGGAACGGCCGCAAGAAAATGTTCCCGCTGGTGCCGAGGTATTTTGTTTAAGGGCACTATGTACTAAGGAGTCACGAATGTTTTTATTACGGCGAAAAGATACCAAAGGGTTGTCGGTGAAAATGGCTGACGTCTCAGGATCATTTTGTAAAATGTGAAAATTCCGATTAATAATATTTTTAACTTTAAAATTGAAAGGATGAAATGTTAGAACTAAAGGAATTTTATTGTTTGAAACTCGTTCCAAAGATGGTTCAAGGGCGTCTAAACGGGGGACGAGAAAAGCTTTCTGAACGGCGAGGTCTAAAAGGTTGGTAGGGTAACCACGTTGGACAAAAAAAGATCTCATTTCCATTGATTTGACTTGAAAATCTTGGTCGTCGCTACATAAGCGGCGAAGACGCAAGAATTGAGAGTAAGGGATGGATTGCTTAGTGTGGTTGGGATGAGAGGATGAAAATAGAAGATAACTATGGGAGTCAGTAAGCTTGTACGAGACCGACGTTTTCAGCGAATCACCATTAATCGAAATTAAAATATCAAGGAACGACACAGAGGTCTCGCTGATTTCCCACGTGAACTTCAGAGCAGGATGAAAATCATCAACAAAGTTGATGAACTGCTCTAAAAGGACACGTGAACACGACGCTGTTCCTAAACAGTCATCGATAAATCTTCCGAAAAAATCAGGCAAGGGACCCGTGTATTGTTCAAAGATCTGTTTTTCAACATAACCAACAAATAAGTTAGCATAGCTTGGACCCATTTTGGTGCCCATCGCAACACCACTTATTTGTTGATAATGTTCGCCATCAAACGAAAAATTGTTAAGGGTAAGCACTAGTTCTGCTAAGCGGAGTAACGTGGTTGTGGAGGGTTCTAAATTAGTGCGCTGATCAAAGAAAAACTTCAGACCTTCAAGGCCATCACAATGGGGAATGACGGTGTATAAGGACTTGACGTCCATCGTGAAAATAAATTTATCGGAACTACTGAAACGTAACTGGTCGAAAATTTGCAAGGCATGTTTAGTATCTTTGATATAAGAAGGCAACTTCTTAACCAAAGGATACATAACGTTGTCTAGAAAACTGGAAACGAGCTCGGTGGGGCAACTACAAGCGGAAACAATCGCCTGCCAGGATTGTTAGGTTTATGGATTTTAGGTAGGAAATATATGACAGGCGTTCTGGGGGTTGTTAGTATAAGGTTAGATGCAGAGGCAGGCAATTCACCGGCTTGGATGAAATTCTTGATGGTAGTTTTGACGGATTTTTGGTGAGATTGAGTGGGATCGGAATTTAACTTAGTATAAAAGATGGTGTCGCTGAGTTGACGAAGAGCCTCTTGTCGATACAAGTCCGCTCTCCAGACAACTACAGCGCCACCTTTGTCCGCAGGTTTTATGACAACGTCATTTCGGCATCGTAATGAATTCAAAGCTAGAAGCTCTTCTTTGTTGAGGTTATGAACTTGTTTTCTGCGCGGAGGGTGCAATTTATCAATGTCATGGCGGCATTGTCTTACGAAAAGATCAAGGGAAGAAAAATCGCCTTCGGATGGAGACCAAGACGACTTCTTGGGGTTGAGTTCTTCGAAAATATCCTTATTGCTATTGAAAGTGGGCTTATCATGAAAAAAGGCTTTGAGGCGCATGCGGCGGAAGAAAGATTCGGTATCCTCTTTAACTGAAAATAGATCGATGGGCCCGGAGTTGGGAACAAACTTGAGACCTTTCGCAAGAACAGATCTCTCGGGGTCAGATAATGGAAAATCAGAGGGAATAGTGAAAACTAGACGAGTGACTTCGTTAGAGGAACTAGTGCTTTGGGAGGGATTCGGGGAGGGACCCAGCAATTTGGCCAATTTGGACGCCTTAACGTCTTTAAGAAAAACATAGATTCTGGAATTTAGCATGCGAATTTGTTGAACGATAGCGGTAAACAAAATAGGTGGGCAGACCTGGGAGAGAGAGGACTTACATCCCGAGATGTCGTCATCAGTATGTTGTAAATTACTGGACATAGATTTAATAGTGATACGCATCAAACGACGGGAATGACTCGAACAAGCCGCAATACTATATGGTACTATACTATACTAGTACTATACTATACGAACAATACTATATGGTATGAAGTTATTCTTGAATCTATTCGTCGAGCAGTTACTAAACATTCTGCCCACTTCCCTAATTATAAGTGCACCACTCCTCAGTAAATACACATGTACAGTATGAACCCCAAGTCATGTAGTTATTGAAGGAAGTGATGAAGTAATTAACATTCAAGCACGGCAATTACAGTGAAATTGTTATTGTTACATATAGGTGTTGATTTTAAGATTAAGAACATAACAATAGATGACAACAAAGTTAAACTAGCAATATGGGTAAGTTGAAATGTGCCATCATTACCAGAAATGAACGACAATAAATGGCCGCCACTTGAAAGTTAATTTACATATGGTATTTAGAAAATGGCGTCCCATTTTACAGTGAGTTTAATACATAGAGAGAAAAGTGAAGATTCGGTGCTTATCTAGTATATCGTCCACTGTTTACCGACCTCTTAATATATACAACAACGATTTTTAAATTATTCAGTTACCGGTTTGATTAGATCTGTCAAATCAACGATCCGCCAAATTGTGTTGAAAACAGCCAATAAATAAAATAGGCTACGTGTCATTGAATTGTTGTTTGATTTTGTTTGATATTTTCAAAAGCGTTTGGTCAAATGTTAGAAAGTCAATGGAAGAACCTACATCTTATGTTAAAATTTGAATATTGGGTAATTCGTCTAAAGTTTTATACTAACATTTTAATAATCACCAAACTTGTAATAACAACAAGACAATGGGCATTATAAAATTCCCGTCATTAACTCTCCTGACCCGCCCAGTCAAAAGGGGTCATAGAAGACCCACAAAGTCGTCAATCGAAAAACACGGCACACGGTAACGCAAGATTAAAAATTGAAATTCGACAAGCGCCAGGAACATGACATCCACTCACACGCCAAGTTTGATTTGATTTCATAAACAACTCTACGATTGGTGGCATTTTGAGTTTTCAAGATGCTACGCGGGCGTGCAAGATGACCTTTTCTAGAAAAATGTAAATTTTTCAAACTAATTTATGATAATTAATGCCAATTTATATTAACATAATGTGTTTTGTTCGGGAAATTTAAAAGCACAAGTAAAAGTCGGTTTATTGAGTGTATAGCTTAATTCGCAACAGTTATCGTTATTTCAAGAGATATCAATAGAACAAAGAGGTGGTTCAATTTTTGATTTTTTTCAGCCTGCCAGGAAAGAGTTAATAGAGGTACAATTATTTACCAGAGTTATCTCTGGAAATTGTCATTTGGCAGATCGTAGATTTGACTGATCTAATCAAACCGGTAACTGAATAATTTGAAAATCGCTGCATATATTAAGAGATCGGCAAGTGGTAGACGAGCTACTCGATAAACACAATCTTCATTTTAATATTTTCTCTCTATGTAACTCACTGTAAAATGGGACGCCATTTTCTAAGGATCATATGTAGATTAACCTTTAAAGTGGTACTACAATCAAATTTTTACCTATCGATATTTTTACGTATTTATAATAATATTACCTTTTGAAATTGCGGGCTCACTTGGAACACGTTTTTAGTAATGGTGGCCTAAATAATAGTGATTTCAGAGCTCAAAATACTTACTTCAAAATACCATTTTTTAGTTTTCTTTTACATCGATGATCACTTTCGTCCCTGAAATACTATGCTAAAGAAAATCTAAAAGACGAGGGTGAATTTTCATCGTAGTGCCACTTTCAGTGGCGGCCAATTTGTCGTTAATTTCTGGCAATGTGATGCTCTCAAATTTAAAATACAGTACTTTACTTAGTTAAAGTGCCTATGAAACGAATTGTTTTTCCAGTTTTTCCTTGTTTAGGCATGTTTAGAACACAATATGAAATTGAGAAATAGAGAACTTTGAAGTGTCTATGAAGTGAAAAATTCGCTGCATTTTTTTGCTTTAGCGGACAACGTAGCACGGCAAGAGCGTACACTGAAAATTTCAAGTGAATCTGCTGCATATAGTCTTCGAGCTATCAACTCTCAAAGTTTGGCATGGCTAAATGTTTCTGGTGAAATCTGAAACGCGCGGTTTATTGTCTTGTGACGTATGCAGTAGGGATGCACCGGAACTTGGTTAGTTCCGGCCGGAACTCCGATTTTTCAAAGTTCCGGTTCCGGCCGGAACTCATGAAAAATGTTCGGCCGGAACCGGAACTTATTTGTCAAAATATGGTCAGCGGTTGATCTGTAGTGCTCAGGCTTTCTAAGACTATGCACGGCGTCAAAGCGATTAAAAACAAATCAACTATTAGGAAACAAAAGACTTTCTTGAGAATATTCAGTATTCACATGATACCAGTATGGAAAACAAAAAGTTAAAACATTATAAAACTAGTTTTTCTATGTAATGGAAATATGAAGGACAATTTTAATAATTTTCTATCTGGTATTGTTTAATAAGGTTATTTTCACTTTTTGACCACTTCATTCCACAAAGACAATGTCAGACTAAGCTACTGCTTCAAACGGAACTTAGATACTACTCTGATACCCGGTTCCGGCCGGTTAGTTCCGGCCGCAACTTATTTCAGTTCCGGCTAGTTCCGGTTCCCGCCGGAACTTTTAAATTTGGTTCCGGTGCATCCCTAGTATGCAGTAATGCAGGTGTACTTACTATGCATAAGAACAATATATTTGAACATTAATGATCCACCTGCATGCGTCATATACCACATATATTCAATCCCAGTCGCTCGCTATTTTGTAACGTTAAACTATGCCAATGGACAAACTTTGAGAGTTGATAGCTCGAAAACTCTGCAGCAGATTCACTTGAAATTTTCAGTGAACGATCCTGCCGTGCTACTTTGTTCGTTAGAGCAAAAAAAATGCTAGCGATTTTTTCACTTCATAGACACTTTAAAAGGTCGAAAAATACTTAATTAAAGGTATACTTACGTCTTTTCATAGACGACGTTTCGGACGATCTGACCTGAAGAAATGCATAGTCCCAAAGGTTGTCTATAAAAATACGTTAGTGTTCTTATTTAAAGTGCCTGTGCAATGAAACATTCAGTTGTAAAATAACTCTTTTATTTGAAAGAACTCTTTAGATTATAAAGACTAATCATTTCTCACTTCACTCCTGAGATATTAAGATTTGTTTGATATGTAAATGATCATACTTATGATATCACACTGCATAATAACTTATTGAAAACGCTTATACATTCTTGAGATTATGTATTGAAATCACTTGAAATGCAGGTGCATGTGCGTGGATGTATACAATGACATCAAATATGCAAATCATCAATGGTAAAGATATGCGGAATTTTTCAACAAGTAATGTGATGTATTTACAATACATCTAAGTATGATCATTTACATATCAAACAAATCTTAATATCTCAAGAGTGAAGTGAGATATGAAAAAGATTTTAAGCCTCCAAATCGACCAATTTATTAAAGAATCGGTAGAGACTGCGTCCGAATTTAGCTCGAAAGTGTACTGATGACGTCAAGGTGTTTGATAAACAGAGAACTTCAGAAAGCGAAAGAGAGCGTATTTTAAAAAAATGTCAAGCGATTCGGCAACTAGTGGTGTTACGAGCTCCAGCAACGGAACATCTTCCACCGTAATTTGTAGCTTTCTCACTAATTTCTGTCATATCTTTACACTAAGATGTGATTTCTGTCATATATTTACACCACTTGCAAACACCTGACGTCACATCAACAAGTCACGTGGTATTTAGCCGCGCGTGGAAGTGATCAAGTGATCAGTGGTATAATAGGTTTTTTAGGATTTTTCTGTTCAATATGTTCTAAATGCATATTCAACATTTAAAAACTGCAAAAATAATTTTCGTTTCTTTGGCACTTTAAAGGTGCCGTCAACTCCGTTCTGCGCATGTGTGATATTTCAAACGTGGGGACTCCATATTCAACAAACTTTAACGGAATAGATTTGCGACAGTTCGAAAGAGAGTATTCGTCAAAGGTGGCGAAGGCGCGAGTGGTAGTTTGATATATTATCCACATTTAGGAACAGAACAGCTTCTTATAACACGCTTTTTAGGCGGAAAAGCTCAAGCGTGGAAAACAAATCCGCAATACTTCATGTTCAATGTTTATATAATGCAATGTAAACAAACGATGTAAACAGAAACGTGGACATGCGCATGCAGAACGGACTTGACGGCACTTTTAAGCTTTACTAAATTAAATTAGAGATAATAATTAGTAACTAATACAATTTTTAATGAGTCAATTTATATATAAATAATATAATTGCAATTTTGTAGCACAATGCTATTATAGAGAAAGTATACGGGCCTGATTTATTTACAGCGTGTTAATAATTTATGATACTTGACCATTTATGCTTTGTGAAGTTTTACCATGCATGGGACCTGACTGGTTCATATTTAAGAAGTTTGGAAGTTTAGGTTCAGGCACGTGTTTCCACTGCGATTTCCCACTGCGATTTCCCACTGCGATTTCCCACTGCGATTTCCTGTTCTCCCAAACATTCACTTGTGTTTTCGTAACTCTGTGGAAACACAGAAAATGTTTTCTAACTCATTGCTGGTAAAGCCTGGTTGATTGGTTCTCACTTGTCGTAAGAATCGTAATCATTTCTATTTGGAAAACGCATTCCAGACGGTCGACGACGATCGCGGATTCTTACGACGAGTTACGAGTACGACTAGTGTGAACAAAAAATTCACTCGTCTGGGACAATCGGGATGCTTTTTGATGATTCAAAATGGCATCCAACGAAAGTTGTGGAGTTAAGAAAATAGAAAATAGTAATAAATTGCCCCAGGGCTTTTCTTTTCCTCAAATATGGACGAACCCAAAATCTTCTGTTTCTTCTCTTTTTTACTTTGTTGCTTCTGTAGAATTGCCACCCTAACCATTGCAATAAGCAGGAGAAACTGTCCATGTAGATGCATACTCTGTTCAACGCATTTTCAAACCGTTTTCAAATGTTCAACCATTCAAATGTTTCAAATGTTCAACCATTTCAAATGTTCAACCATTTTCAAACCGTTTGGCGCGTATAAAAATCGGGAATTCTTACGACGTCGAGTCACGACAAGTGTGAACGTGGCTGTCGTAAGAATCACCGACAATCGGGGATGGAACTGTCTCCGATTTTTATGATTCTTACTACAAGTGAGAACCACCACGAAAGTGGGTATTGTGATTGCAGTTTATCACATTGCATTGAGAAAAGGTTGGCGTGCCTGCCACATCCTGTTTTTACATGCCAACTTTTATTAATGTAGGATACAGCTGGTCAAGAGAGGTTTAGGACACTCACACCAAGTTATTACCGTGGTGCCCAAGGATGTATTTTAGGTAATTATATAATATTACCCGTTCTTCTAAGACTGTTTATATATGGCGATCCAGCTCGTTTACTGAGCTATATATCGATAACTGGGATGATCTCAGGCTCGAGTTTATATGAGTGAATTCCGTCAACGCTAAGCGGACTCGCCAAACTATCTAGTCTCAGAGGCGTATACTTCAAACTATCTCAGCCCCTGACGTGGATTCTACAAATGCATCGGAGCCTCATATGCGTATACTCTAAACTATCTGAGCCTCGGAAGTGGATTCTCCAAATGCATCTGAGCCCCAGACGTGGATTCTCCAAATAACTATTTGAGCCTCAGAAGAATTGGGTGTATTACAAGTAATATTTTGGTACTGGATTAAACTGCATGTTTTAAGGATTTATGGTGAAGGAAAATTTCGAGAGTTAATATATACATTTTATGACCAAACAGGGACCAGTTGCGAAAAAGCAACATTAAGGCCTTCCGGCTGGATTCTCCAACTGCATCTGAGCCCCTGTGCCCGGTTGCATAAGCCTTCTTAAGAGGACCCGTAAGTATTGTTAAAAGCAATGTCTACTGTTTTAAAGCAATACTTAATGTTCATCTTATTTTAAGAGGGCTTTATGCCGCTGGCTTTACGCAGACGCGGATTCTCCAAATACATCTGAGCTTCAGACGCGGATTCTCCAAATGCATCTGAGCCCCAGGTGGGGATTCCTCAAATGTATCCGCGCCTCAGGTGAGGATTCTCCGAATGCATCTGAGCCACATGAGACGCGGGAGCTCCAGACGTGGATTCTCGAAATACACCTGAGCCCCAGACGCGGATCTCCCAAATATATCTGGAGCTCGGATACATGCATTAAGTATGCATGTTGATGAGGGAATTTAGGGATTAAATCTCCCCTTGACAGCAATAGAAACGGAGGTAATCATGTTATTACTTTTGTAATTTGTCGCGCAGTAATTAACCATAAGGTGCTGTTGTCACCTTGGCACTCTTACTTCATCTTGTGAAATACACTAAATATGTGGTCTCGTGTATGTGGTTTACTATATCCACTCTATAGTCTACCCTAACCCTAACTATTATAGAGGGATCCTGTACTATATTTCATAAAAAAGTATAGTTTCGCGCCGTACTGTGTGCGCTATTGATCCACTTACATTCTCTATTGTATGACTTGTGTTCTCTATTTTCGACTTGTGTTTTCTACTGTGTAACTTGTGTTCTCTATTGTGCGACTTGTGTTTTCTAATGTGTGACTTGTGTTCTCTATTGTGCGACTTGTGTTTTCTAATGTGCGACTTGTGTTCTCTATTGTGCGACTTGTGTTTTCTAATGTGCGACTTGTGTTCTCTATTGTGCGACTTGTGTTCTCTATTGTGCGACTTGTGTTCTCTATTGTGCGACTTGTGTTCTCTATTGTGCGACTTGTGTTCTCTATTGTGCGACTTGTGTTTTCTAATGTGCGACTTGTGTTCTCTATTGTGCGACTTGTGTTTTCTAATGTGCGACTTGTGTTCTCTATTGTGCGACTTGTGTTTTCTAATGTGCGACTTGTGTTCTCTATTGTGCGACTTGTGTTCTCTATTGTGCGACTTGTGTTCTCTATTGTGCGACTTGTGTTCTCTATTGTGCGACTTGTGTTTTCTAATGTGCGACTTGTGTTCTCTATTGTGCGACTTGTGTTTTCTAATGTGCGACTTGTGTTCTCTATTGTGCGACTTGTGTTTTCTAATGTGCGACTTGTGTTCTCTATTGTGCGACTTGTGTTCTCTATTGTGCGACTTGTGTTTTCTATTGTGCGACTTGTGTTTTCTACTGTGTAACTTGTGTTCTCTATTGTGCGACTTGTGTTTTCTAATGTGTGACTTGTGTTCTCTATTGTGCGACTTGTGTTTTCTAATGTGCGACTTGTGTTCTCTATTGTGCGACTTGTGTTTTCTAATGTGCGACTTGTGTTCTCTATTGTGCGACTTGTGTTCTCTATTGTGCGACTTGTGTTCTCTATTGTGCGACTTGTGTTCTCTATTGTGCGACTTGTGTTTTCTAATGTGCGACTTGTGTTCTCTGTTGTGCGACTTGTGTTCTCTATTGTGCGACTTGTTTTCTCTATTGTGCGACTTGTGTTCTCTATTGTGCGACCTGTGTTCCCTGTTTTGCGACTTGTGTTCTATTGTGCGACTTGTGTTCTCTATTGTGCGACTTGTGTTCTCTGTTGTGCGACTTGTGTTCTATTGTGCGACTTGTGTTCTCTGTTGTGCGACTTGTGTTCTCTATTGTGCGACTTGTGTTCTCTGTTGTGCGACTTGTGTTCTATTGTGCGACTTGTATTCTCTATTGTGCGACTTGTGTTCTCTTTTGTGCGACTTGTGTTCTCTGTTGTGCGACTTGTGTTCTATTGTGCGACTTGT